>VXBC01000844.1:1129942-1210666 GCA_013399945.1 Ploceus nigricollis | reverse complement strand
TGGCCAAAATGCAGGACTTGGCACTTGGACTTATTAAACTTCATATATCAACCCATGGGAATGGGAAAAAGTTGTGAAAATAGATGCATTCTTTAGAAATTAAGAGATGTAACACTAAAGAATACAATCTAGGATGCATTCACATAGCATTCTGAGCAAAAGCTTGTTCTGGTAACATAGCATGGTTTTGAGCCTACACTAAAAAAAAAACCCATGAAAGGTAGAATACTAGTCCAAGTGATTTGATTTGCTAAGAGATCAGGCAACTTCTGATCCATCTCTGGTCCATTCAGCATAGACAGAGGCTGCAAAACACTGTAAGGACAGCTTCTACACCAAGACCAGAATTCACAGGAGCTGTATGTAGAACAGCAGATAAAATATGCAGTCTTCATGCAAATATTACAAAATTTTTACTCCCTTTCAGTACTTTCTCAACCTAAATTGGAGGTTTTATTCCAGAATTTTGTCTTTCAGAAAAAAAGGGGATGTTGCTTCATTTTTTAATTCATGAAGTCTTTCTTTTTTCCTTTGCATTAAGTGCAAGACCCCTTAAAACAGATAATTTGCTGTAGATTTAGATCCCAGTTTTATCTTCTGGAAACATCCTATCATGCTCTAAGATCAACATTCTTCAGTGAGGTCAGTGGACCAAATTATGTCCATAGTAAAGGAAAATAATTGGATTTTTTTCTCCTACTTTTGGATGGATGATGGCCTCTGGTTACTAATAAAGCATTTTTTCTCACTCAAGAAGTTTCTTTTTCTGTCTCTTTGAGATGTATGGGCATAGGAGTTACATAGACGTGGTTTGCATACTGAGAAGCAGAAGCACAATAAGCCAGGAACAATAATTCAATTATATTTTTTTCCACATTGCCTACAAGCAACAATTGTCATTTATCTTGCTGAATATGTTTGCATGTGAATTGAAGAGAATGGAAGATACTTTGAAACTCTAGACCTTCTTGCTGGGTACCCACGTACAGAATGAAGTCAGGGTCATTCAAAACTGTAGGTTTGAAAATTATTATATATTGGGAGGAAAGAGGAAAACGTGCCAAATTCCTTCCATGGAGAGGCTGATGAGGGTCAACACTGCATATTAGAACCTCTCCTTCAATTATTTACATTCATCTTAATATATCTTCTAAGAAGTTTCATCTCATTAACCAAGGATAAAGAACTGAAAAAGGCCTTCTTACCCTTGTCTTTCCATATGAAGGAGGGAATTCAACTATTTTTCTGTTGTTTCATTGCCATCTCTCCCAGAAGTATATGAGCAGGAGGAAACATTAAGTTAAAGACTCTGAGAAGAAAGATGCATTCAGCTCACCTGCATGAAGGCTGAGACCTGATATGTCAGTGAAGTCCATCACATCTCTTAATGTTCCAAGTAACTCCACTGCACTCAGGAAAAAGCCTCATGTACATCAAAAATCTGTACTAGCCTTCCACATCCTCCTGACCTTAAAGAGTTTGTCCTAATGAATGCAGCCCTAGAGGTATACATATGCACAGCCAGCCACTGTTAGCTTCCCATTTTCCCTAAGTTCCTCTATGCTTGGGTCTATGTCACCACATCAACTCCAGCCTCTTCACTGTGTGTGCCTCTATGTCTGCTGTGCTCTGATATTAAAAGCCACAACTACAAAATCAGAAAGGAAAATGATTCATCCCTTACAGACAATTGTTGGAGCCTGGCAGTTACAAGAAACTCTCCACCATGCTGGGGAAGACCAAGTAGATTTCACTTACAACTTCTAAGTCACATCAGAATTTCCTCTCATTTTACCACATCAAGTCAGAACAAGTCTTTGTCAAGCTAGGGCAAAAGTGTAATCAGGCCAGTATGTGTCAAGTTATGTAAGGAAAAAGAGTACTTAATCAAATACAATAGGAAGCCGGCCTTCGAGGTTTTCTTTTTATTGGAAGCATGCCCCTTTGGAGTTGTCTTCAGATGTGAAGTCCCCATGAATAAATTTGAAATTATTGCTACTGACACTTCTAATGACTGCTGATCTAGCTACGAAACTTCTACATTTCTTACCACATATCTAGGGCGTAATTTCTAAACAGAGATATCACTCATGTGCTTACATTTTGGATAGGACTTTAGGCCCTAATCCAAAGCCTGAAATCAGCATAAATTTAACAGAAAGATGCCACTTTCTTCCAGCATATATTTGAGCAGACCATGACCGTGCCTGCTTCTGTATATTTGCAAGTGGCCCTAACAGCCATCCAAGATAATTATCTGCATCTGCACACCCTGTGCAGACCCATACACATGTGAGCAATTGCAACAAGCATGAACCCAAATTTAAATTAGGGTGTAGACCTGGAGCTTAAAACAAAGTGGAGTGGCAGGTACTAACGGAATTTAAAATAAAATAATTTATCCAGAAATTCTGATGGTATTTCTCGTTGTGAGTAAAATCACAATAGGAAGCACTGCTCTGTTTATTCGTTTTATTATAGAAGGGAGTGGATGTGTCAAGGAGCTGTTATATCAATGAAATAACAACCTGCCTCTGACAGAAGAGGGTGAGGAACTCAAAGCTATTAGCATAACTCTGGCACTTCCCCTGAAAGCATGGGTCGAGATTTCAAGCTTTGATAATGATCAGCAGCAGAGATCTGTTAGTACTGTCTGGTTTAAGGAGAGGAAGAAAGAAAGGCAAGGCACTGAACACATCCAATCTGAAGTTGGACTTGGTTTAAAGAGTGACTGTACTCCTTTTCCATTGCTCATTTGGTTAGAGTGACCTAAAACATCCTTCAGAGGAAAATAAGAGAGAGGGATGAAAAGGAACAAGTAGAATAGCAAACACTGGATTTTATTCCCCACCCACTGCAGATTCCTAGCAATCTGACTGCTGGAAGAATATGGTGAACTGGAAAAAGTACTGCAGTGTTTTCCTCATGGTGTGCATTATATTACTTGGTATTGTTACCAATGTTGAAATCTTGTTTTTTACAGGTACTTAAAATAGGAAAGTAGACAAAGTTCAAAATTAGCTAAATGCCACATGGAGACAGGGAATTAGTTGAAGATGTCTGAACCAGCTGATTATTATAGCTGGATTTTTCAAAGTCCCAAGAAAGAAATTACAATATACAGCTAGGAGTTGACAGTGGTAATCTACTGTGGTGAGACATTCCCTGAAAGATGTGGAAGAAAAGCACCTAATCCCAAAAATTCAGTAGAGATCCATTCTCGAATTTTCAGTGGTTTTACCCACTTCTTCTGTTATTTTAATCCTAATGGGATCTATGTGTTTTTCAGTGTTGCCATAAGGGAGAAGGATTGTCTTGTGGGATCAAACTTTCACATAGAAGAACCACAGAACTACCAATCTTAAACTGGGCAGCTGTGAGATATTTTTATTCTTTCCAAGATTTTAGAGGGAGTATATGAGCCTTTGGTATTTCCTAAAAAAAACAAAATAAACAGCCTGATCTTTTAACTCATCTAGTATTTCCTTGACAGCACATACTGCAGATGATGCTGTGTTTTTATTTCGTTTTAAAATCTCTCTTGAGGAAGCAGTTCTTTCGAAGCAAAGCAATTATTGGAACCTGAAGGTCATTCTACAATGATCACTTTAAAATTAGTGGGATGCTTTAATACAGTCAATATTCTTTTCATCTAGATATTGTTGGAATTTAAGAAAAAGATTAAATATTTATGTATCTTGATCCAAATTCTCACTTTAGCAGAATTAATCCAAAGGACTTTTTTTTCAGTAGAATAATATACAATATTTAAGGATTAGTAACGTGACATTTTAGTCACTTTACCCTTAATTGCTCTTTTTCCAAATGTTCATTTTCATTGCTCTCTGTAGTACTAGGTAGAATAAGCTCAAGTTAGCTCTGAAGTGGCAGGCTACTTAAATGCTGGTTTCTTGCTGTTTTCCACAATGACTTTTAAATTGTTCCATCATTCTATTAAATGAATTAATCAGTCATTTCTTTCAGATTTTATCAATTGCTTCCAACTTGGCAACATTGTGTGCCAAGTAAATATTGCTGCTTAAATTTACAAATTATTCCAAATAATATGTTTTGGTATTATACATGTACAGAAAAAAAGGCCAACTTTACACTTTTATGCGTGTGTTCTATAAATAACTTTCACAAAACTATTCACATCAAAAATGAGTCATCAAAACACATATTTCTAGTTATTTTCTAGGTCTCTAACAGTCTCAGTTAAGCAGCCTCTTTTTCAGTAGTACAGGATCAACACTAAATTCTCTCTTTTTAGGAGAGGAAAAATGGAAGCCAGCCAGAACTGCTATATGTCTTTCTAGACAAGTAAGAAAGATACAAACAAAACCATAAAGAAACTTTAAATTTAAACTTATTATTGGCTTCACCCTTAGCTGTGCCTGACTATGGGTAGGAGCAACATTTATTTGTGCTTAATTGTAACTGACACTTGATCTCAGTATGACTGAAAAAGTAAAATGCTCAAAAAGCCAAGAGGAACAACAGGCCTGCTTTTGGACTGCACCAGACTCCACAACCCCAGTGAGAGGTAAGAAGACTCCTGTGCTGCCTGTTTAACCCACACTGGAGAAAGGTAACTCCTGCAGAGAGCAGAGCTGCTTCCCAGAGAGGGCTCAGGCTGAGAGCCATGGAGTGAAAAGCAACACTCCTTTTGCAGCTTCTCAAAATGACACTGAGATGGTGGCTCTCAAAGCAGCTTAAAGGAGTAGCACTTTTGAGGGGAGATATGCAAAGTGAAGATGTCTCATACATCAATTTCCCTCAAATACTCTCCTTAATAATGGTATATTAAGGAGAAACTGATGTTTCTCCTTAATATACCATTATTCTCCTCGACGTTATTAATTTCAGTTATTTAGCATCGTGGTCATTTCTAAGTAGTCTCTGAGACAGGACACAAGGGTAACAGCAGGTTATTCCAAGCCAGATCTTAGTGCTAAGCTTTAAAGCAAATCACAGTGCAGCTTCATGGAATTTCTGAGAAGTGACCATGGCTTCCTGCTGCTTGACCATCTCAGAACCCCCACATCCCTAATTAACTGTGTGTGAGAAAGTAGAAATGCATGATCTTAAGTAGTACCTTTATGAGCTTAGGTAAGATTTATATGACTTGTATGATAGGGAAAGCACTAGGTCAGCATCCTAAAACTGCCAAAAATAGCAAACATTATAACACCAAGAAAAAGTACAATTATTTCTAATTTCACACTGCAAACGTCCAGTAGAGAACATTGTGCTGAAATCTAACAGCACCCTTTCCATTCATAGCTTGATTTGCTTATAAAATAGGACAAGAAATATCTTCAAATCTCCAAGCAGAATATAATCATGCTACTCAATATTTTTACTGCCTTTTTAAAAATTATAGTAACATCAGCAATTTTTACCATTTTCCTGATGTCGTTATCAATAAAAATTATCATTTAGGGCTCAGACCAATTCTACTTAGCTTGGGAATCAATCTAAAGAGAGCTGGGGAATATCTACTATAAATTGATAATGCTTTTATTATGCATTATGTTACAGAGATGTCACTGGTAAAAAATATAATGGTACAACACACAGTTCATTACAATCCAAACATGAAAAATTAAGAAAAAAATAGGCAAAAATATGATCTTTTTTTATAGTAATCAAGTAAAGTGAATACAATATAAATTGTATGTGCCCTTCCCAAACATGCAGTTAACATTCTTCAAGTATGAAACATAGCACACTACAGGCTTCCTTATCCCACATTTCTTCCAGAAGCAAAAATATGCATAAAGAAAGGTAGCATGACACAAGTATACAAGCATAATAGAATTGAGATAAATGTATGTATCTTTTCAAGACTAAATTATAGACATTGAGCCTCTTCCAAGTTTCAAACTGTGTTTTTCAATTTGTAAAATAACTGTGGAAAGCTGTCACTTAAGCTACTGATGCTAAGGTTCCTTTTATATTTTTTTTTTTTACCACTCACTACAGTCATTTGAAATAATCAGAAAAGAGCAATATTGGCAGCATAAATCAATAAACTGAAGGCACTTCCTGAAGTAACTAGTATGATATAGTTAACCCTGAAACATCAATATTATTATATACAATCAAAAATCAAATAAGGAGGTTTCACCACCAGTAAACAGAACAAAAGCCATGGCAAAATAGCAACGTAAATAGTGTTGAAACAAAAGAAAGAAAAAAAAAAAAAGGGTGGTTGAGCATTGGAACAGGCTCCCCACAGAAGCACCAAGAAGTTCACGAATTTCAAGAAGTGTTTGCACAATGTTCTCAGGCACACGCTGTGATTCTTGGGGTGTCCTGTGCAGAGCTAGGAGCTGAACTCAATGATGCTGATGAGTCCCTTCCAACTCAGTTTATTCTGTGATTCTGTGATAAATGCCATAAAATTATTACGATGAACACATGAATGGTTTATTTTTGATATGAAACCACTGCAAATTTGCTAAAATCTTGGCTACTGCAGTTTGCACCATCCTTTGCCTGAAGATAAAACCTTGTTTTACTTTCCAAGAAGTCATCCCAGAACCTTTGCAGTTTTTAGTGCCATTTGACCTGCTAGCTTATTTAGGAACCTATCTGCCATTACCATCAGAACTGGAAGAATCACAAAATGATTTCAGGTGTTGACATTAAAATCTATCTGCTAAATTGCAATGTACCCTTTCTAACAAATATCTGTATACAGGCATTTGAAGTTAGACTGAGTATAATATTTTCCATATCAAAGCATGTTTCTGTACAAAGAAAATAAGTAAACAAAGACGAGTAATAAGAATTTGAAATACATCCCTCTAAGAACAAAGTTAAGCAAGTTAAAATATTGATGCAATAATTCTAATAAAGACTAGCAAATCAGTTTGATTTAACTGGCGGCCATCAAAGTAATTTTGTTCTAAAAGATGTTAAAGCAAAATTCCCATCTCAGAACTCCAAACAAGTCAGAAGCTCACAAGCTGTATCTGCTCCAGAACTTTAAATTTGTTTTTGTGTGGCAGAACTGTTGCAACAGGGAGGGTAAATAACATGCCCAAATGCCTGCAAGTTGTAACCCACTCAGACACACTTGGAAAGAAAAAAAAAAAGGACTTTCACTCCCCTCTTAAGTATCCAAAGCCACCAGGTTTTTTAAAGTGTTCACCAAGGACACAACCTTAAGACCTTACAGGTCTTAAAATAAATATTTGGGTGAAAAACCACACACATCCCAGACCTCAGAGGACTGAAGCGCGGTCAATGGGGGAGCCACAGGCACCCAGACAGAAAGCAAACAAAACAGAGGGTCCCATGGTGAGTTTTAGCTGCTCTCCAGCTTGCAATTTTGCCCAGTTCCACATAGGGCCTGCCTTGGATTTCTAAGTCTCTTGTAGCTCTTGCACTGAATAGTTAAACTCATTTTAATGTAGTAGTTTTGCTTTTGAAAATCCTTTAAAAATTAATAACTTCTGGTTTTACATTATGAATTTGTGCCTGTTAAAACCCTCCATTTCTTAAAGATGCAGCATCTCTCACAAATGTGTGAAATCATGAGGGTTGCTTAATTAAACAGTGCCTCTAGTATAAAAGTCATTATCACTCACAGCTCTTGAGTGACTTAATTCCAAACTCCCTGGGGTCTGTGCCCATTCCCAAGTGGACTGGTGCCCACATTACAAAAACTACCCTCCCAGCAGGACCTCATGGCTGCCATCTCAGAGACAACAAACACAGATTAACTGAGTTCCCCTACTGACTGTGCTGTCAGACTCAAAATTAGTACTTCCAGAGGAGTCACAAGTAATATTAAGAGACTCCACAGGAGCTTTGTATTTTACCTGCTCTACGTGTCCTGTGGGTAGGTAAGTGTTGTTCAGCTTCTAATGTGTTTCCCATGGCAATTTCAAGTCTTTATTTGCTTTGGAGATCAGAACCTCTTACTTCACCAGTTTGCATCAAGATTTATTTTGAGGTGCTTGCATATTTCAAAATTATATCTAACAAGAAACAGTGTCAGGTGATATTTTTTACTGGTAGGTTTTTAGCTGTTCTATATAAAGCAGCACAGCTGCATGAATGCCTCAGAAATAATATGCAAGACATACTGCCTTACTTCAGCTAATAAAAATCTGTAATCAGCTGCAGCCTCATGAAAACACAATTTAAAGAGATTACACTTTTAAATCATATCTGTGTAAATGAAAATGTGGTCTTATCCCACTCTACATTATTGCCAAATTCAATTCTTTGTTCAAATTAAGCTGGTACATTCCTATAACTTCTCAAATATCCATCCATCAAGGATGATGCCCAATTAAACAAAGAAACAATACCTTCTCACCTCACAAATCTACTGTTATCTCACAAAACTGCCAGAAATACAGATTTAATTCATTATTTTATAAAACTGTTGAGCCAATGTGGCTGAACCATTCTGATCATCCTCTGTATCATCATAAACAGCAGCAGCTTTGTGCAAGACCTGTGAATTCTATGAGCATTTTGAAGACAAACTGAAATGGTTGCACTGCTGCAGCATCAGACTTATCTAACATAGTTTGTGTCATCTCTGAAGATGCATAAAATGGAAATCACTCACCCTGATTCAAATTATTGTATTCTTGGCAGTTTTGAAGTAAAACCCTCATAATTTAATTGTAAGCTGGGTGTGAACAGTCTAAATGTTATTGAAGCAAAAACCATGAGTTTTACAGATTCACTTACTGGATCAGACTTTCAATTGGAAAAAAAAAAAACAAACCCTCTGTTGGATTACAGACAATTTTCCCTTCTAGCCAACCTTAAAAATAGATTAATTGTAGTAAGGAGAAAAAAAAATAGTACTTAAAATATATTTTGTCCTATATGGTACTTGTCATATCACAAGAGCACATAATTGTTTGCTATAATCAGAAATTAAATAAACCTAAGAAAAGATAATAGATGGGAAAGAAAGTACCCAAGATTAAAATTTTAAATTCTTTTTTTTTTCCTTGAAAAATGTGCAGTCCATTCCTCACAAATAAATTTAAGGTGTCTATATTAAGCGCAAAAATCCTAACACAGCAAGGTGGGGCCAGCTTTTTGTCTATGTTACTGAGAGGTAAAAGTCTCTCAGTACCTCATAGGATGCTCTGTTCATTAAAGAATATTATTGGTTAGATACCCAATTCTGCCTTCAATGATCGAAAGTAGATTACAGACAGGTGGATTTTCAACCAGCATGCACTTCCTATGTACTCCTGTAACAAGTTCTGGGAAAGCGTAGTGGCAGAGAAACAATACAATAAGTCTGTGAATGGGAATATCAGAGTTCCAGCTCTTCCAAATTGTTAGAACACCCAGGAAGCTATAGAAAACATGGGAATCGTTTCTTTTGCTGATTTCTGCCTTTTTATCTCATGTATAGAGAAGTATTTTAAAGTTTAAGGGCTGTTGAAGATAGTTATCAACTTTGCCCTTAGGTGGTACAGCAACCTCGTTGAAAAATTGCTTTCAAAACCTATTACATTGCTGAGCATTTCAACATCAGTGCACTTGGTCTACAACTATTTTCTTTGGCATGTATGAATGTACTTTTTATTTAGTGAAATGCTTATTTTCTCTCTCAACACTGTCTCCTTTTTCTTCCCCTCACACGCCCTGATTAATTCCAAAATCTCACTTTCATTTGTTCTGTTATAGAAGTTCTTCTCCAACCATTTTTCATCTTAATTGATTTACAGTGATTCCAAAGCCTTATATAAGGAACTAACTGATTTCATTAACTAGTACTACTAATTTATCAAAGTTCTATATTAAAAAAAAAAACCTCTATTCCTGCGCAGTGGGTTTTGCTTTTATTTAAATAGAATCACCAGCAATCACTCAACTGAGTACTCAAGGGTACTCTGAACCTGCTTACAACTGAGAAAACCCCTTCACACCGCAGGACACCTCCTTTTAGCACGATGTTTTTTGCCTCCAGGAACACTAACAGCACCTGTAGATTGAGCTTTACCCAAAAGTGAGGAGTCTGCAGCAGATACGTTGCACCATTCCAGCAGAAATAGCCCCAGTTCCTATTGCTGCTCTTCCCCCAGCAGGGAAGAACCAGAGACATCCCTAAAGATTCTCAGCTCAGTACCACTTCAAGCACTTCTTTTCCAGTTTAAAAGCTCAGTATCACTTCAAGCACTTCTTTCCCAGTTTAAAACCCTCTGCTTCAATTAGCCCCACCTCCTTGTTAGGTGTAAGCAAGCAAATAACAGCAGCAATCAAAAGGAGGCTTCGTGTGAGTGATCTATCAGAGCAGTACTGAAGAAAGTACTCATTCCCTGAAAGGCTTATTCCCTTCTTCCTTCCTTCTTTTCTGGGGAAAGTCCCATACATGCTCTAATTTTATTTATTATTTATTGCTTTACCTTTCTTTTATGATACTGGAGATCCAAATTGAATTCCCTATCCCAATTTATGCTTGGAGGAATTTAATAAACTGGGCCTGAAGGAGAAGCGGGCAATGATATTGTTCTGTTTATTGCTGGGTATTCTTTCTTAGCAAAACAAGAGCAGAGGTTAAAAGTTTTGGTCTAGATTTAAATACAATTTTGTTTGGTGCAAGAACTGGATTTACTCGAGTTGTAGTTGTGTATCTGCAAAACATTAATGCACTTTTACAAAGTTTGTGTTTGAAACACTCTCTGGATTTTTTAAATAGACTTTTTTTTTTTTATTAGTAATTTTGTTATCTCCAGGACAATGAAAAAGCTATAAAGTATTTCATTTAAGAATTTAATTTCGAACAGACAAGAGTGTACTTTAAATTATAAATAGGAAAACTGAATGATAAGAAATATCCTTTTATTACTTTCTAAGTACAGTAATAACACCTGCTACCTTGGGCCACAGGATTATTGGCAACCAAAGTTTTAATCATCAAAATAGAAAGATTTTGTGTGCTTGGGAGATGGTTGTTTCTCTGCTACAATACATATCTTGATATTTTGAGCTTTGGCTAATAAACATTTAATAATTATTATATTAAAAGTTATTGTCCTTGGGGCTTGCTTTTGATGTGTACCATATAAAACAGGTGTCTTGTATTATTTTACTGACACTGGGGCTTTCCTGTTTGCACAGAGCTTAGAATTATTACTTTAGAATCCAGTTGCTATCTTTGTTATTGCTTTGTAAAGTTCTAATTAGAATTTGGGGAATCTAAAGGAGCAATATGCTTTATGAATAGTGCTGTGCCTTTTAGATGGGCGATTGATATTCACTTGCTTTTGCTTGTTTTATTAAGCAGAGGACAGCAAAGAAATGTCTGAATAATCTTGTATATTTGATCTTTGTGTTTGGAAAGGATTTATTAACAATAAGAATGTGGGATGACAATCAGTATCCACTTCTAAGGAGTTAGAAAGGGGATGGCATTTATTAAAGAGCTTGCCTGAGCAGGTTCTGTATTTAAAAAAGACCCACTGGTCATTTAGACTGTATTTAGAAAACTAGGATTTCTCAGGTCATCAAGCTCAGGCACCTTTGCAAGCCCACGTGACACTCCTACCCAGAGACTGCACCATTTCCTCTTGAACACCCATACTGTTGATGCCCTAATGATTTACAAGGCAATTAAGTGTCTGACCTCAATGCTATGAATCTTAAATGACAATGCTTAAGAAAAATTTCTGGGTTTTCATTCAAACTTTTGCTGTCGTATGCACACAGTCAAGCCTGCCATTTCAACATCAAAATATGCAAATGATCCATGTCCTACTTTCTAGTCAGACCTCTCCAATATCTTCATCTTCCACAGGCACAGCTCCACAGATTTCATTTAGCTCCATAAATTGTTTCTAATCAATCAGTGATTGTGCTTGGGGAACTCCACCCCACAAAAACACCACAGACTGACTTTCTGTCCCTTCTGTAATGAAGAACTCCATGTCCCTTCAGTAAGGAAATGAGATCCCAACAGGACTGCAGGTTTTCCATAAGGACTGATCCACTCTCCATTAAGCTATCACACAGTCTCTCCTTCATAAAATCAGGGTGAGGGGTGGGAGGTTGAGTATCTTGGGCTAGAAGGAAATCTGGTGAAAAGCCCATATCCAACAACTGGCTGGCAAAGGGGAAGCATGTGTTTACAGATGTGTAAATAATTGATTTTTCAATTTAGCTACTGGCTTGAATAATCAAAGAAATGAATTCAGAACAATTGACCCAGAATAGAAGCATTTTGGGGTCTTTTTCCCCCCTCTCATCCTCTCTTTTCAAATACATTGGATGTGACAGAATGTGACAGACTATTGAGTCTCTCTTTTATTTATTATTGAGTACTTAAGATTGATCTAGATAGATGGTTTTCAACTGGGGCATCAAAGAAAGGTCCATATTGGAAGGCTTCTGGCTACTTTTGGGAGGGTGAGATCCCAAAAGGGTGAGTTCAAGTCTATCTTACAAATTAGGAAAAGATTACAGGTCAGTTCCCTAGCCACTGCCTTAAGAAACCAGAAATGCTTCAGTTCCGTATGATGAAACAGAATTATTTTTGACATTTCAAATCTTCCTTTTCTTTCCCCAAAGTTATTTTCAAATTCAGTTTGGAAATGCAGAGTTTAGTTCAAATAAATATGTACCCATTTGCTGCCTGAATAAATCACTAATTCTGGTTTGGTTTGTGGATTGTTGGTTTTTTTTTTCCCCTGGAGAGGGGTTGGTTTTGTGACTTTTTCTCCTGAGCTCCATATGTAATCAAAACCAGATTATATTCAGCCCTGTGGGTTATATTTTTTTTTTCTTCTCTTTAATGGTCAGCAGTGGATCAACAATTTGTCCAATTGGAGGACATCTCTTGGCTGTGTTAGGTGACCCTTATGGAATGTTAACCACTGATTTCATTAGCAGGATGCAAAATTCCATGTCCAGTTACCTCTGTGAATGGCTGGTCTTTGGCAGTCACTGGTATCTTATTCCAAGATCTATCACCAAACATGTTCATTTTGATTTTCCTATTTTGAAAAATAGAAAACTGGACTTCTGATTAGTAGCTAGGAATAGCAGCTACTAAGATTTCCTGCTTCCACAGGTTAGCTAGGTATAAGTCATTTCAGTATTCCCCGGTCCTCCTGCACACATCTATTATGTATCCAGTGTCTTAACTAGAGCCTCTGAGAGTTAGAGTTGTTGGAAACATAACATTTTAAATTTGGTGCTCCATCCACTGTGGACTAGCTGAGATGTCTTTTGGATATGAGTAACACAGACAATAAAGGGACTGGAGCAAGCCTGAGAGCACAGGACTGAGGAGAAGGCTCAAGGGTGAGCCTTAGTGTGTGTAAACACCTGATGCAAGGGAATGAGGGAGAAGCAGCCAGGCTTTTCTCAGTAACACCCACTAACAGGAGCAAAAGGCAGTCAGCAAAACATACAAAACACAAAAAAGAAATGAAACAAACAAAAAACAAAGCAGGAAATTCCACCCAAAACACAAGAATGGGTTGCCCAGAGAACTTATTTATGCAGTTAGGCTTTGACTGAGTCCTGGCAAACCTGCTCTAAGCCTATCCTGCTTGAACAGAGAGCTCCTTCAAACCTAAGTGGCTCTGCAAAACAAAAAAAAAAGAAGTCTATGGGTGCAATGTAACACAAACTGCTGGGTACACCAGGCTGGTGCTGAACATGTATGAATTACTCTCACTGAGGGCACAGCACTGCCCTGCTGTAGTTCAGTGCTGTGTCCCCTTCAAACAGATCAGCACACAGCTGCCAAGCACAGCAACTTTGCATCAGCCTGTGATTAAGCATGACAGGAGAAGTTTTCTTACCTGTCTAAAGAAGTAGCCATTTCCAAAAGCTCTCTAAGAGCAGCCTACAGTCTCCTTTCATCCAGAAGAGCAGTACTTAAAGCACGGGCTTAGCCTGCCTGCCCTTCTCCCAGGAGTAGGATGAAGCCTCCCATGCTGCAGGTGAAGCTTTTGCCAGGCAGAGCTCAGACCAAGAGCAAGCATCCTCTGCCTCTCAGTTTATCATGGCACACTTTCAGAGCCAGCACAGTGCAGGATGAGAGCAAACCACTCTACAGACTCGTGGGTCACACAACTCTAACAGGATTCCTGGGATGAATTCCTTTCTAAATACTTTATATCACTGCTAACAGCCCCAAAAAGAGAAAACAAAACAAAACAAAAACTCTGGTTATTGATATGTCCTGTAACATATTGATATGTTCAGGGTTCTCTTCTGGAGGAGGAGCCAGAGTTTATAAACAATACTCAGATATGATTTCAACTTTTGCATGTTATACACTGCATGGCACTTCCTAGCACTATTATAAGGTCTCATCTTTCATGCTGCTCCCATATTTAGAAGGTTGAAGAGCTGCCAGAAGGTATTTAAAGATGTATTCAGGTGTCAGAAGAGGTTTAAAGTAATTTTTTAAAATCTGTCTGGCAGCAACTAAATCTGTCAATTAATTTTCATGGGTTTTTTTCCTTTTAGAAAAGGTTTCCTATATTTGATATATTTTGATCCATTTATTATTTTAAGCTCTAGCATTTTAGCAAAACAGATTAATGCTTAATGACTGAAGTTAGGAAGTGCAATGACTGCAAATGAACAATGAAATATTTATAGTTCATTTGTTTCCAATGATTTTTTAACTTTCTTGGAGGATGTATTCTAATGCTATTTCATTTCATACATGTTTAGAATCCTCCTCCTTAATTAAAACTGTAGGTGAAACCCATTTTTTAAAATATATTAATGTTCAATTATAAGAAGAAATAAATAAAAGTTTTGGTTAAGTAAGTAACAAGTTAAAAACTACCTTTTTAACTTCTCAATAAGTGTCAGTTACTGTTAATTACCTGTAATTAATAATTATCTGTATGTTTTTTTACTTTGTGGTCACATCTTGTCTTTTTACGGCATGGAAAGGAGAGTGTGCACCCCAAAACAGACTTGCAAAAATTATATATATGCAAAATGAAAGAGTCATAAAAGACTTAACAGTTTATGAACTGTTAAGAGGTATAAGAAGTTTGTGGTTAACTTGGTATTTGCTTTTATTAACTGTTTGTCCCTAACCACATAATTAACTAAATAAAGAAGAAAAAGTTTAAAAAATAGCTAATAAAATTAGATAGCTAAGTGGAATGTTGTTTTCATATAACTCTGCCTCATGTTAAAAAAAATCCAACAACAAAAAAACCCCACACCTCTAGCTAAATCTTAAGATTCTCCTAAATTACACTTACAAATTTTTTTTATATTACTGGTTGCCCTAAGATGG
Source organism: Ploceus nigricollis (assembly GCA_013399945.1). Taxonomy (NCBI): domain Eukaryota; kingdom Metazoa; phylum Chordata; class Aves; order Passeriformes; family Ploceidae; genus Ploceus; species Ploceus nigricollis. The sequence goes on along the minus strand of VXBC01000844.1, from coordinate 1,195,398 downwards.
AGAGCTCATCTCTCTGATGTTTTGCCATGAGTTTAAAGGTTATGATAGGAAGCAGAAATAAGGGAGTTCTTCTTTGGGGCATGGCCCTAATGAAAATTCTCTGCTGTGCTGCTGTGGTACAAAAGCAATATTTCATGCCTACAAGATTTCAGCCTTTGATTTCTCTGATTCATTGTTGAAGTTCTCATCTTTTTCACAGTATGAAAGTCATGGCCATTCACACATTTTATTCACAGGGAAAGGACTGAATACACAAAAATATAATAAATAAGAATACAACAGCATTCACCTTGAGGAGCTGAACTTTAAAATGTTCTGGTCTATAGCAATGGTATAAATTCAACCTGAAAATTGACAAGTTAAGTAAATTAACTTTTATGTAACGAATTGCTACTGAATTCTTACTGGGGTAGGAATATATCTCTAAGTAACCTGACTCACCTTTATTTAAAAAAAAAAACAAAAACAACCAGTCACAACACCATGCAAATTCAGTTGCCCACACGTGCAAATGGCATTGCCAATGTTTATTATTCCAAAATTGCTAAACTGGTTTGCCTCAGCTTCATTTAATTGGGATGGTTTGGCCCTATAGGGGAAGATTTGCAAAGTCACTGTTACAATTCAGGTGTTAAATGGAATTTGTTTCTTTGAAATTATCTCCTAAGGGCTATAGTCAGTTTGTCTCCATAAAGGGTTTTTTCCCCCATTTATATTTAAAACACCACTGCCAAATTAAGTGATCATGTGTGGAACACAACTACCTGGATAGAGTCTGTCAGTGGGTGCAGTCTGAGACAGGATCACCACGACCTCATCTCTGCCTCCTGATAGGGATCATTCAGCCTGCACTCACTGTGGTGTCAGAGTGCCTTAGGTTCCACTTAAACCCTGCTGTAAGAAGAGTTTAAAAAAAACCCCAAAAACAACAAAACAAATCACACATACAAACAAAACACACACCTAAAATACCAATTCTTCTTTAACCAAGCCATGCTGTCCAGGCAGAAGTAAAGCAGAGAGCAAATAGAAGCTGTAGCAAGCACTGCCTTTTATAGCTCTAGTGAAAACTAATCTGATTTACAATACCACATCTAGGGCCACGTTTGTCTGGGACTGAACAGAAGCAAATTTATATTAATTCCATCATGGTTTAACCCCATCCAGCAGCCAAGTACCACACATCCTCCCACCTGTGAGATCCTGGAGAATAGGAAGGGTAAAAGGTAGAAAATTCATTGAGACAAAGACAGTTTATTAGAGAAATCAAAAGCCACACACACAGGCTAAGCAAACCAAGGCATTAATTCCCTACTTCCTGTAGGTAGGCAATTGTACACCCATCTCCAGGGGAGCAGGGTCCCATCACAGGTAATGATGACTTGGGAAGAACAAAAACCATCACTGCAAATGTCACCCCTTCCTCCTTTTCTTCCCTATTTTGTATACTGAGCATCATGTCCTATGGTCTGGAAAATCCCTTTGGTCAGCTGGGGTCACCTGTCCGGGCTGTGTCCCCTCCCACCCTCCCAGGCACCCCCAATTTCCTCACCAGTGTGGCAGCACAAAAAGCAGAAAAGGCTTTGGCTCTGTGTAATCCCTGCTCAGCAATAACAAAAACATCTCTGTGTTATCAACCCTGTGTTCAGCACAAATCCAAAACTCAGTCCCATAGCAGCCACTGGGAAGGAAATCAACTCTACCCCAGCCAAAACCAGCAGAAATTCTTCTTATTTTTTTTCTTTAAACAAATCAAGTAGGAGAAATGTGGCACTTCAAGAAAGAACCACCACAGATTCAGGCCTCAAGCTGATGTAGGGACATTTTACTTTAGCCTTTGTTGATTAGCTAATTTTCACATTTGAGAGCTGTGGTGTATTTTGTTACCCCTTGAATTCTTTCCATCAAAAAAACATAGAGGGTTTCTTTTTTTTTTTTTAAGTAGAGCTTCCTACAGCTCTTTAGTTACACACAGTTTCCTGTAGTGAGCTGAAGCAACATCATCTATTTACTAAAATGCTTTATCATTTAGTGAAGCAAACTATGGATCAGATCCTTTCAACTTTGTCTTAGGGGCAAGAGAAGACTGCCATAAAGTCAAGTTAAAAATTTCCTCGTGTTCTTCTAAACTCCTACAACCAGCTAATTAAATCTTTTAAAGATCCTCTAATATGGACACTCAATCCTCCCCTTGGAGGGCTGTGGTTATTATGCATATTCAGAGATTTAAGAAACAAGGAGTTCACCTTAAATGCATTAGGGGGTTAATTAGGTTTTCAGTAAGCACTTCTCTAATTCCTCCTACATGCATAACATTTAAACTGCATCACTGAGGGATTGCTGGCAGCATCGTGACAAGTACAATATTGGCAGTACAGTCATTTGTAGTTAAGGTCATTTGAAGATAACATTAACCCTTCATTGTTCAATGATATACAATGCATGTGGCTTCAGGAAGAAGCTCTAATAGCTAAGGAGGATGGTCCAAGTATGCTCCTATCTACAAATTTATTTAGCTTTTTATATTTTCTGTGTGTCTCACTTTGCTCAAAAGTTTCATTATTTGAATCTGACCCTTTTGGAGTTTTGGATTTTGTTTTCTTTTGTTTGGGTTTTTTAAAATAAAAGTTAGAAAGTACTACTGCACCATCTCTGTAATTCAAAAATTAGACTTTTGAAAAGCTTTCTGCAATGAGTCTCCTGGTAGATCCAGAAAACCATACACCGCCAATCAGTCTTGGAGGCTAAATTCATCAATCTGTACCTATGCTATTTTTTTTTAAATAACACGTGCCAGAAGAACACATTTTTCCTCCTGCTGTCATGTAGTTGCTTTCCCAGATCACTACTACAGTCTTATTGATTCTTTTTAAGGACAGCTGTAAGGAAACTACATTAGTTTTGCCATTAATTACTCATAATAACAGAGAATTAAAATATGATTAAATGTGATGCTCATACAGATCCTATAAACCTCCTTCATTTTTATTCTTAAATGAGAGAAACAAGGAACATGTATATTTGAAATGGTGTGGAGCTGTTCTACCTGTACCTCAGTACCAGTGGTATTCCTCCATTTTAGACATGTGCAGAGTAGGATCCAGTTGCTCTTTATTTTGCAATGTTAATGCAAATGCTTACAGATCCAAATAAATTGTTGCATATTGTAAAATTGATCACAATAAATGTTTACAGGATCATGCTTTAGCACATAAATCAGTACTTAGTATTATTTTCCCTTAGTCATAGCACAGCTTGTCATGTGTGTAGTTTTATTTTGGTAATGCACTGTGTCACATTCCCAAGCAGTGGAGTTGCATCAACACAGGTGGGAGGAAAAAAAAATAGGAACTTCTATCCTCCATACAAATGTTAGGATAACAGTAATATTCTGAAAATAAAGTATTAAAAATAAGAAGCATTGTTATACATGTTATTAAAACACAATTGATACTTAAACTCAAAATATTACCTAGATTCATTGCAGTCCTTTTAAATTAATATCTGATAAAAGAATGTAATCACAGTACAACAAAAGAGGAAAACAAAAGAGACTTGATAAAAGTGTAGAGCTGTTGGAAAATGAGATGTGTTAAATTTCATATATCTGTGTATGAGACAACAATGTCTTTTGTTAAACAGCAAAGCCCTTTAATTTAAATAATTTAATGCTAAAAAATAAAAGCTTCTGCTGTAGTGCAATGGGCTATCTATCACCTAATCAGTTTCCTACAGTGTACTGAATGCCCTTTTATTAAAGTTGGTTCTGCCTTCAAAATAAGTCTGTGGGTACTTCAGGAACAGTTCTTATAGCTGTTCTTCTATAACACTTCAGTGTTACAATGACAGTCTGTTTTCTCTGAATGGTATCTGTGTGTCTCGTTTCCACAGACATTTTTATGATAAAATATCTTGGCATCAGCAAAACTTAAAATTAAAACAGAAATTGTTTTTAAAATTACCCATATTCTAGATTTCACAAACATTTCCCAACTTCTTTTCATTAACATTTCCTAACCTTTTCCTTTCTCTTTTTATACCCCAGTGACTCATGATTTTTTTTGTTTTGCTTCAAAGGGCAACTTTCAATCTGAAGGAGTAAGAACACCCTGCACGCACAGAAGGAATTCATCTTTTTTGTTTTTTGAATGGTTGCTACACTCTTCAAAAAGAAGTAGATTTGAATTTCCACAATAAATAGAGAAATTTAGGTTCAATTCTCTATACTCTGGAGGCTGACCATGAAATAATGGTCACCATACTTTAAGAAAGTTTCATTTTCTTTGGTGATTTTACAGTACAACCTTGGCTAACATAAATGCAGAGACAGAATACTCTGAACTTATGAAACATGAAGAATAGCAATAAAAAAAAGTTATTGAATCATCTTGACTTGGCATCTGAGATTTGGTTCTTGCAGATGGAGCAACAAGCAAGAACTAGGCACCACATGAAAAGAAATTTCTCCACAGGACTTGGGAAGTGAAAGCTGGGGAAGGACATGAAAAGGTAAACACATTATAAAGGCTGAAGGTGAAGCAGCAGCAGCATAGGACCGTGCTCACAAAAAAATACTTCAGAATGGAACGGGTTGAGCCCGCAGCTTAAATCCCTTTGAGAAGAAGGTAGATCTAAGCTGGTATGGACTTTGTCGTGGGACTGAGTACAACACAGCTGAAACAACCCTCACAAAAAGGCTTAGTGACCATGAAGGTGAACAGATTATGTGAAAAGATAGCTGTGTTTTATTAAGTATGGGAATTGCATACATGTTATATATTATATCAGAATCATATGCACACAAGAATGGATCTACAAGTAGGGGGTTTGTCTTAATTGCACTGGAATAGGTATAAGGTGGAGTGATCTTGTTTAGAAAAGCCAACATATACTGTATAATTGCTTTGAAACTTCTACCACAAAGTGTAAGAAACTAAGGCACAGCTGGCCTCCTGCGAGGAAGGAACAGTCTTATTTCTCTTTACTCTTTTTTGAGTTCCATAAACAGATACTCGTCACAACTTTCAGTCAGGGACAATCACCTTTGTTTCTATGTTTTCTACCACAGTATGATTCTCTATCAGATTTTTCTGTGTTTTCTATTACAGTGTAATTCTCGGATTTATCACCATTTTCCTTCTCAGGTCTGTAACTTCTCAGTACTCAGCACACAGTCCTGCAAGTGTCTATAACCCTCATTTGAAAAACTTATGGAACATAATTCCATAATTCTTGTGTTAAACTAAATTTGTGAGACTGAGATCTGATCTTACAGACATTTGGTTACAAACATGAAACGTTTCTTTCATGCTTCAGGCAGCCACAGGTAGGGCCAGGGTGGGTTTCTGGGAGCTCTGGGCAAGGTCCAGGTCACTCCTGCAGGCTGCAGCACTCCTGAGCCAGATGCTAATGCATTAAACAACAATCCTTGTCTGGGAAGGCTCTACCAGGTGAGTGATTAAAGCAGGGGATGAGGAAAAAAATCTCACACATATGGAAAGACTAACCCACAGGTCATGTGCACAAAAAGGTTAGCACAGACAGATGTACACTCCAAATGCCCTGCTTTCTAGTCCAGTGATATAATTAGCTTTTACTGCGGCACGGTAATGTGCTGGAGATGTGGTCAGGCATCTACTTTTCCACTTACTAGCTTGACATCTCTTGCTTTTACTCTTGAACTTCTTGTTATTCCATAGCTTAGCGCCTTCATTACTAGCTGTCCTCTTAAGTAATCAGCCTTCAAAAATTTTTATAATTATTTTGAATGTTTGAGTTTTAAATACTAATATGCAAATATATAAAATTTATAACATCGTATCTGATAAAAATTGTCAGTTTCACAAAGTAATTTGCAGTCCTGCCACACTTTCTGCATGTGGACATATAAGAAAGTAGTGGAAATATGTATGGAAATATTTTCATCATTCAAAAGTTCAGTTGCTGGTCTTCAGCATGTGACATGTCAAAACTATTTTTTTCCAAATTTGTCACATCCTCAAAATGTTTTTGAGGTTTCCATTTTCATTCAAAGGAGATCAGCAGATTATCACACATGAGGAGTAGCCTGTGTTACTCCCTTTGGATTGCCTCAGTTCCTCACATTCATATATTCATTCAGGCCCAAAGCACTTCCAAAATGTTATATATTACCAGAGAGACATGTCACACACTTCAGAAGGATTTGAGGCTGGTATTTCAAGTGTGTATTTTGACTTCCAAAGAGGATAAAACTGTATGTATTAAACATTAGAGATGGAGCAGAACTTGAAAGTCTGAACTGTCTCAAAGCTCATGACTTTTCAAGATTCTGACATCAGTTAGTTTCTGATAGATTAGTAGCTCTCTCCAGCCCTGAAGATGTAAGCAAACTAGGGGTTTGTGTGAGATCTTTCAAGAGCTAGGTACTAAATTTATATATTTAATTTTACCATTTTGGAAAGTTAAGGAAGCCTTTTTTTTTTCCTGAATTCATTCTTTTTAAAGTAATAATAATGAATTTATTGAGAATGAGAATTCAATGATATAAAATGGTTTTAGCTCTTTTTTAATTCACTTTGTACATTGAAAAAGTAGTGTCAGTTTCCTGTTATCTGAGAGGTTTTTCTCTTCAAGTACAAAAATACCCACTGTACTTTTACTTAGATGTGTAGTCTATAGTAAAGAAATAAAAAGGATGTCACAGAGCACATTAACAGTGCATACAAAGTGGTAGGATATAAATTAAACAGACTGAAACAGCAGCAAAGGGCTGGTTAGGTTTTCAGAGGTTTTCATCATACTTCTCTAAGCAGGGTTAACAGGGGAAAATAGAGACACATTTATTTTGTGTCTCTTTTACAATATGAGGACAGCTCCATAAAATCCCATATTGTTGTACTTCACTAACATTTAATAGCTTCGTTCCATGTATCCATGGGAAACACCAAAATTGCAAAGTTTTAGATTAGTTTCTAGCAGCTTTGGTAAACTTCATACTCTCTCCTAACATCTCAGCATCAGTAACTGTAAACCAATGTCTAAATTTCCATATTGTATCAAAACATTCAAAATGTTATGGAAGAAAGTAAATTTCACATTACTACTGCATTTTTCTGCAGTTCATAGGTGTCAGCAGGGAGGGAAATTCAATGCAGAACTGCTGTGTGGCTCCAGTCCTGTATTTCTATTGATAGGACTTTATACAGTATTGTCAGAAGGAAAAAGACTTCACTTAAGAAGCTTATCAGTAAACTATAATCTCAAATAAGCAGAATTTATTAATGAGTCTGCCCTACACTACAAGATGCCTGGCATTACCAGACCCATTTAGGGCTCTCATCGTTAACTCTAAACTGATACTGTGTAGAATAAAACCTTCACACACTCTTCAATTCAGAGCTATGGAATCAGTAAGTTCCTCACAACTGTCCCCATCCAGCCTTCAGTCAAAAATGTTTACATTAATAACCCTATGAAGCCTGGTGAAAACTTCAAAATCCACATGATATTGTTCTGAAGTATCTCAAAAAGCCACAACTGATAGATAAAGATCACCTATGTGTTTTGGGCACCTCACATGTGTCTGTACCTTCCTCCTTTCTCCCCAAATGCAATAGATCTGCACATGGGCATGGACTAGAGGTGACTTTTTTCCTGGACTGTGACCAACTTCAATGGACAGACTCTCAAAAAAGTGCTGGTGGGTCACCAAGTATCTGACTCAAAGGGAAGGCAGAAAGTAGAACTAGCATGTAGTAAGTGAATTTGTAGTCTGATCAGCATCCAAAACCATGCAAAGAAGTGTTAGAAGTGTTATTAGAATAAAGACTTTCTGTTGATTAAAAAAAATAACCAAACAACCAAACAAAAAACCCCCCAAAAAATCCCAAGCCCCCAAACCGAAGACCACATTAGTCAGAAAACAAAAATATAAAAGGAATTTCAGCACATTATTTTTTTCCTACAATAACTGAATCTCATTTAAAACAGCATATTGACACATTTCAAAATAAATAAAACCAAGAAAGTTTAGAAGAGAGAAGCAAAAAATCTCAAGCATATGGTGGAGAAAAAAAAAACACTCATGGTGACTGAAGAAAGATTAAGATAACAAGGTGTGTTTATTTTAGCAAAAAAAAGACCGTGTAGGGATGTGAATGTCTGCACCTAAAAGGGTGATATACAGAAGAAAAGGATCAATTATTCTCATTAGCTAAAAAAAACAAAAGAGGATGTAGAAGGCTTAGCTGTAGGTGGCATATTTTAAGTTAAACATCTGGGCCAAACCAATATGTCTAAAAACTGATAAGCAGGGTAGGAAAGGCTGTGGTTTAGGCTTAACTTGACACTATTGAGACTAGTTTGCAAATAATTATACATTTTGCAATGAAGATTGGCCAAGATGTTCCGCTAAGCCTGCCTTTCACACAGACGATTCACTGTTTGCAGTACTAACAGTTGCTAGAAGAGAGGAGATGGATATTGAAGGGAAGGTTAATATTGGGAAAAAAAACAATGGCAGTACAAGGTAGAATTGATATGGATATTTCAAAATTTCCAGCAGTTCAGCTTAAGGGATCTTTTCTTCTGAATCTGTATCAGATCACATGTATAAAATAATAGAGAGGTCCTGTATCCACAAAGCACACAAATATAGTTTATCAGTCACAGTATTAAAATTATAAACTGTTCTCAGCTTTCAAATTATTAAAAAGCTCTATTACTAGGATCAGAAACCCTGCTAACATCAGAAGTACCTAATCAACACCCGGCTCCTTATCTGCAATTAATACAGTAAATTATCAAACAATTTGAAGGTTCCCTTGCTGTCAACAGCTTCAGCTGCTTGGTTTCCTTGTCAGGTGCAGCCAGGTTAAAAATATTTTGGTTGTTTGGGTTTTTTGGTTTGTTTTTTTTGGTTTTGTTTTGGTTTTTTTATTATTATTATTTGTTTGGTTTTGGGGGGTTTTTTGTTTGTTTGGTTTGGTTTTCTTGTAGCTTTTTTGGTGTTTTTTGGGGTTTTTTCTTTTGTTTTGTTTTTTGGTTTTTGGTTTTTTTAACAAATGCTTCAAGTAAACTAGAAAGAATGAAGAACAGGCTGATAATTGACTTGCAGCTTCAAGTAGCTGCTCTAGAAATTTACTTTCATTTCACTGGCTACATGAACTGTACATTAAGTATAATTATATTTCTCTGCATTAGAAAATGTACATCAGCTGCTGTGGATGGATAACAGTTTATGTATATTCTTCAGCAGTTGCCTAGCCATAAAGGCTGGAATAATTGTCATCTAATTTGTAGCTCATATTGTTCAACCAGGCAACATAAAGAAGATTCTCAAACTGTAAAGGCAGTATTAAAATCATATAAACACACATTACATGAGACAGGGAAAAAATCTTATGGCTCTCCTACTGACTTTGTCTAGGATACACAAGTGTTCCTATTGGCTAGAAATATCTTGGAAAAACCTATAAAAACACGTTCAACTGTTGTTTGTAAAACTTGAAGCCTTAATTCAGACCTTAAGATGTTTTCTGCTGCTGTTTTCAATATGCCAATTATACTTCTCTGAGCAACTGGATGATACAGGGTTGCATGCCAGAGAGGGAGACAGCCAGGAGGCAAACCGTAATAGGGATCCAAAGTTTGCTCAATGAACCTTAGCAGTGGCGCATTACTTTTCTACATTCTTTTTCTCACTCTGGAATAAGGAAGGCAAATGAGGATAGCTACTCCAAAAGGCAGCAAGAACAGCATTGTGAAAACCAGTAACTCTCGAGTAAATAAATTTATATAAGCACAGCTGAGAAGGACAACTTAGCAATAGGAATTTATTACACTTTATTGTTAAGGAAAAAGTTTTCCTCTTGTCTGCTGTCCTCTATTTTGTTTTCTTCCTCCCTACCCTTGTTTTAAAGTCATCAGGACTGATACTGTAGTTGCATATGCAAAGAGAAAAACACAGGTTTGAGTAGTAACTCATGAAGATTCATTTTCCATTCAAGGTGCCTTACTGAAGAATGCATATTCAATTATTTGTGTTTGTATGCAGTATCACGCCTCACAAGCAGGATGGATTTTCGAGACATTTGCAAATTGCTACATATGTATGCAGGCATATTTAAAGAAATGCTTCAATGCAAGAGATTTGTCCCTAACAACGGCAACAAAATAGTCAAAATAATGTTATTTGGACATGGAATGACTGAAACTATTTCACACAGCTGCCTTGCTTTTCTCTTTTTGCTGCTCTAATCATCACCTTTCTCCCCCCTTTTCTACTTTGCTTCTCCTACAGCTTGCTTCTAATATTCCATCACCCAGTCACCTTACATGAAGAAAGCCAAGTAGTGAACTTAGAGTTCACCTTCCCATTCCTTTGCCCTCAGACACACTTCTGCCTTCTCCTCTCATCTCTTGCTTCAGTTATCTCCAGAACACTTCTCAAACAGCCCTTCCTTTGTTGGAAGCTCTGGAGATGGTTCACATAACAAGCAGCAGGAAATTGTGTGAAACAGCCATCACCATATCTCTAAAGGTGACAGGTCTCCTGCACCTACATCTATGTTCAAGAAAGAACCTAAGAAAAATCTGTTTGTAATCTGTTTGTGCCCTAATGGAACAGTGACTACAATCAGCATAGAGTGATACACCATAATGACAAAATTTACTGTGCCGTTGTTAAAGATGAGTCAACACCCTGATTGCACTCCTACCTCCAATTCCCAGCAAGGCTATTTCATCACCTCTGCCAAGAATGAAACTTCCCCAGTTCAGGATTTTGTCTCAGATTTATCCACCAGTTGGACATTCATACACCTCTGATGATCTAAAGAAACTGAAAATAAATAATCCCTAAACTGTTAAACTCCTTCTCAGTGAGGAAAACTGATTTTAAAGTGAGTACAAGGAATTTTCATCAAGAAAACAGAAAATTAAGAGGCTGGCTATATTTGTCTTCTCTGAGCTGCCACTGAAGCTCCCCCTGATAAATATGTTGTTTCTAGATAATTAGTCATCTGACAGATACTTTTATAAGTAACCAGTAAACCTGCACTGTAGGTAATTGCTCATCCATAATAGTTTGTTATATCTGGGGTGAGCCCAAACAGATGAAGCAAAGAGTATTGTAAACTGAAAACAAAGGTGTACTTTATCCTTATAATGCTTAATGCACATTTAGAAGACTTGATTTGTAATTAGTCATGGCAGTAATGAAAGTATAGTAAGTAACAAAATGACAGTAGGAGGAATGCACAGTTAATGTCTTGTTAGTGGCATATTTCTATATAGAAAGAAGAAAATAAATACACACACATTCCAAACATGAAACAGAACTAAGTTCAACACTTGCTTCAGAGAAATGTGTTTTCTACATGTTGGCATTATGGAAACACAAATACAGTGAGCAGTAATCAGTTTTCCGTCTCAGTTTTCTTTCCCACAGATGGATTGATGATGTTATAGACATCCATGCTCAGAAGGACAAATTTGCAATCAAAGTATAAATAGCAGCATTAAAATTTGGATACAGAAGATATATCTGGCCATAATCTTTTCTGTGAGGAAGTCACATAACAGTTGTTGACTGACACGTTGACTGCTACTGGAATGCAAAAGTCAGTGCACCAGAAGCCCATTTTCTTTCTTCAGAATTCCCTCACTGGGTATAGTTAAGGAGTGCAGCAGCATTTCTCCATACAGAATTTCAGCTGTGTCAACCCTCAAGAACTAAGGAGACCCAAATATGTAGCTCCCTATCCTTCATCTGAGAGAAACCCAGAATGCATTGCATTATACTGTAAGATGTTCAAGGCTATTTTTATCTATCAGAAGTATACTACTTCAGTAACAAAACCAAGCAGCTCTTCAGGCTTCAAGTTGCTCTCATTTTATCTTACTGCATCTTTAGAGAATAGACAACACCAAATAGCAACATAGTCTTGTTAAAAAAAGAAAAATCTTTGAAAAGCCCATTTTAGCCCTCCAAATATTTTTTACAGCTTCTTTTCCAAATTCTGTCCAATTCTCAACAACTTTAGTGAACTGTATTCCCTGGTATATTTTAACACACTAACTGTGGTCTTTCCAGTGCTTCTTCCTACTCATCTGCTTGTCAATTATTTTTTTTTCTCCCCTACCTGCCAAAACTGCAAAGAGAAGTTATTTGAGTAGATTGATGGTCTAACTGAGGTGCACTTGAAATTTTATATAAAAGAGGCTTTAGGAATTACAAGCCTTCCATTTGCTCTACAAGCCTTCTGTCTTCTCTGCACAAGACCATGCCCACAGTTGAAGATGCAGTTTATCTTCATGGTTACACCTGCAAAGAGTTACTTCTGGAGTTAAGTTTCTTCCACAGAACCCCCCTGACACCAGCAAACAGCTTCTTTTTTGTCACCACACAGGAGAAAAGGCAAATGTCTCCACAAGCTTTCAAAGTCCAATCTGTTGGTAGATAGTTTAATGCTGGCTTACAAGTCAGCTATGTTTTAATACAGAACACGTTGAGTATTATTGCACAACTCTAACTCAGAATTACATTGGAACTAGTGTCAGTGAAGACCTGGGGTAAGACCATGTGGTCTGTGATGTATGTATTTTATAATGTTTGCATAACACTAAGACATGCTTGGTAGATGCTGGCCAGGGCCCAGCACAGTGGGGTAAGTTGTCCCTCTTTGGACTAGCCACAGAATATTTTTCATTTCCAAACATCTTATCACTTAATCAGGATCTTGTCATTTTTTGGAAGTGAAGTTCCAGGCCTTTGGAGGTGAGAAATTCTTTAGGTACCTGCCTGTATTTGCCTACATGCCATTTGGACCATACTCTTGTGTGGTGTAAATTACTTGTTAATGTTAGAAATATTTTTTGGGTTTTGTCTAAGAAATATCAAAATTCGTATTGTAACTACCCAAGAATGTTCAAGATACTGAGAAGTTGTCATAACAAGGGAGAGAACATCACAGAAGGTGTCAAAGGTGTAATTCTGTATTTCCTCTGCAAAACCTTCTCAGAGGAAGAAATCTTTGTTAATTGTTTCCATGAGACAGTATTGGAAGTACACTAATGGCTTCAGTGCAGAGCCCAGACACCAGACTAAGCTTGAGGTCAGTATTTTAAAAAACAAATTTCTCAGGAAAAACATCACTAAGGACTACAGAGCACAGAAAACTGCAAAAGCCAACAGCAATCTTTAACATGTACAGCAAAATACCCAAGCGCAGGGCAGGCCAAATAAATATTGAGAGCAGATGAATCAACATCATGACCTGAAATCATTAACAGACAAAAATGCCTCCTAATATGCTCTGCTCAATCTGATATTATCAAACCCTTTGAACCAGAGTGCCTAAAAGGACTGTCATGGTTTAACCCCAGCCAGCAGCTAAGCCCTGCACAGCCCCTGGATCACTCCCGTGCCCCCGAGAGGATTGGAGGGGGAGGGAGGTAGGGATGTGAAAGAAAGATTTAGAAGAGTGAGAAGTGAGAAAACTCATGGTTTGAGAAAACAGTAGCTTAATAACTGAAATAAAATAGTAATAACAACAAATTGTAGTGAAAAGGAAAATAAGACAAGCCATGCAAACACAATTTTTCAACACTTACAACCTGATGCCCAGCCAGTCCCCGATCAGTGGCTCCCCAAACAACTTTCCCCTTTGTTTTAAATGCTGAATGACACTGTATGGTCTTGGCTATCCCTTGGATCAGCTGCCCCATCTGCTTCCCTTTCCCAACGTATTCTGCACCTCCAGTGCCAGGGTGAGGTGAAATGGCTTGACTCTTGACTCTTGTTCAAGCACAGCTTTTGTTATGGCTTGAGCAATAACAAAAACATCCCTTTATTATCATCCCTATGTTCAGCACAGATCTAAACACAGCCCCACAGCAGCCACTCTGAAGAAAAGTAACTATCTACCGGCCAAAACCAGCACAATTTCATGCTCTGAATTTTTATGAACATAATGAGAAGTGTCATCTTGAAAATGACAAAAAATAATTTTTTATACACAATGTAAAGGTATGTAACTAATATGCAGATAACAGTTGGCATAGAATTAAAAAAGTAGAAGGTATGGGCAAATGGAGACCTTTTGGCCTTGCTTTTGTGTGTGTGTGTGTGTTTTTAGTAGTAATTAGAGAAAATGTCTATATTTTACAGCAATATCATAAGCACAGGATAATCTTAGCCAATTGGTCTGTAAGCAAACACAGAATCAGAGAATCACAGAATTAACTAGGTTGAAAAAAGTTTTTGAGATCATCAAGTCCAACCTAACACCACCTAACACACCCTGTCAACTAGACCATGGCACTGAGTGCCCCATCCAGACTTTTCTTAAACACCTTCAGGGACAGTGACTCCACCACTTCCCTGGGCAGCCCATTCCAATGCCCAATAACCTTTTCTGTGAAAAAATTCCTCCTGATGTCCAACCTAAACCTCTCCTCGAGCATCTTATGGCTGTGTGCTCTTGTCCTGTTGCTGGTTGCCTGGGAGAAGAAACTGACCCTCACCACCCCTCGCTGCAGCCTCCTTTCTGGGAGCTGTAGAGAGTGCTAAGGTCTCCCCTGAGCCTTTCTGCCTTTTTCTGCCTCAAATTATATCATCATAGTGCATTATGACAGACTCTACTGTTTCAAATACAGGAGGCAATCCAAAAGGTCTCACTTTATCCTCAATTCTACCTGTGGGTGGGAGAGTTTGATACAGCAAAGACAACATGGCCCATATTATTCCATAGTGCTGTTAGGTGACAGCAAAAGTAGATGAGACATGTCTCCCAAAATTGACAGCTAGACTCTAGGATTCTTCATTTCTCTTTCATGATCATTTCGCGCTTATTTCGCTGAGATGGTTATCGCAGCAGGACTGCATCATATCCTTACAAATTACCATCAAAATTCACCAAAAAAAAAAAATCATAGTGGACTAAAAAAATGGAAAACACAGTCTAATACTACAACTATTGAGGTCATGCCCAGACAACCCATTAGAGATTAATTTCCCATAGACGCGCTTTAATTGTGCATCCACAGCTTTGTTTTTATTTCATTTCCTGATTCTATTGTCTGAATTGCAGAAGCACTGAGGTAAAATATAGCAATAAACTGGTACACCACATTAATTATTGCATGTGAAGAACTCTGAAACTATACTAAAGTTGGGCAAAAATGTCGGTAAAAAAATTAAAAATTGTCTTAAGGATAAGACATTATTGATAAGTAACTATCAAGGTGCAGGTCAAGCACTGTCCTAGAAAAAATATAACAAAGGAAAATATTTTATTTCTATGAAATAAAATATAATATAAAATAAAAATATTTTATTATGTGAAATTTTTATTTCACTAAAAGATTATGCAATCCTTTCTCATCACAGGGGATTGCTGAGACAAAAGATAACAGTGGCTTGTATTCCCATAAAAGTGTATCAAACACGTACACATATGGAGTAGGTTAAGGCTGTGCAGGCAGCTTCCATTTTAACTCCTCATAAATCTGAGACTGGTGACTTTGCAGCCTCAGGAATGTGCCTTGAACAGCCTAACACATGTATGTGCATGCAGGTTATTTATGTTATCTATGAAGGGAGCATATATGATCTCAAACTCCAACATAACCATTGTGCTCTCAGGCATTTACAAGCAGTGGAGCAATATGTAACATTTTATACAGAGGTGTTTGGAGAATTCCAGGGAATTCCTGTGCATGCATGCACATGGATTCCTGTATACACACACACTGGTAGATGTTTTTAAATCGCAAGCCATTAAACTACATTTAATAAGATAATTAAAATTGTATCAATAGTAAAGCCACAGTTATTAGAAATAAAATTTAAGTCAAATTTTTCTATTTCGTGAATTATCCAGAATATGTTTCTTGTTATACTACTAAAATCAATGATCCCTGTCTTTTTCATATACATAAGTGACGATTTTATCTTGCAAAAGCCTGATTGTTGTTTTCCTAAAAAAAATCCTTGAAATTGAAGTTCACCTCTCATAATGAATCACAGGATTTGATTTTATATCATCAGTCATCTAATTGTCATTTACCTGTTCAGTTCTCAGGCTATGTTTAAAATGTCAAACAGCAGTAATGAGCAGGACCACTGCTTCAGGGCACTAGGCAAAGCAGTTAAAGGTCAGTTTAGATTATAGATTGTTTCACCATGTATTTGTATGTACATACACACACACACAAACTCAGTTTATAAAATTCATAGCAGAATTTTGGGCAAGTCCTGAACTTCTTAAAAGAAGCCTTCAGAGACTGAAACAGGTGTATTTTTTCATAGGTAGGTTTGAATGACAAATATATAAGGTCTTATAATTTTAAATTATACTACACAATGTCACACTGTAAATGACAAAGTACAGAGTTTAATTTGAAGAGCTCAGAAGTTATAACAATTTACATTGATCTTAACAGAATGGTATTCTGGGGCATCCTTTGTACATTTGATATGTTTTTCCTGGCTGTACCCCTATGGAAATTAAGGGCTTTTTTCATTAAGTCCTCACCAACCCAGTTTTATCTTTGCCCATTTTGTCTCAGAGTAATTGAAGGTAGTCCACTTCTATAGCATATTTTCTTTTTTATTATTGAGGTAAAAAACAATCTTAAAGTCCTGAGATCATTCATTAATTTACAAGTAAACTAACTTCTAGAATACTGAAATAAAGCATTATTCTTCCCTTAATAATAATCCAAGGGAATCCATTTGCCCAGCTTGTCAAATGTGATGTTCTTGTTTTGTACCTTCTGGAAGACATAGAATATATTTGCAGAAAGTGCTATTTTTCACAGCTGATTTGCAAGTTTAAATAAAAAAAAAGAAAGCAAAGGTCCATATTATCATTTGACATATATTGTTATTATTAATCATCCTATGCTACAGTAATATTATGGGTTGGGATCAAATATTTTCTAACCTAATTGATATTTTGTATTCTAATCTATGATTTTTTTTTCTAACCCAGGAAGAAAAACAGCCTCCATCTAAGATTCACAGAAAGACAATGCACAGATCCTGAAAATCAAAGTGTTGCACCAATATGACAGAAGCTTGGATGGTGTTGGAGGTGAAACATAGGCCTAGCTTCAGACTCTAATCTGCAGATATACACATCTTGGTTCATCTCCCTGTGTTCTCCTTGTGGCCACAAGATGAGAGAAAAAGGACTTAATTTCATTTCAAGGTTCATTTAACCACAGAACTAATACCTCAAATAAACATGGCTCATGGCATGGTATAGACCTAATTTTTTTCACTGATCCTACAGGAAGTTTTAGGCCACCACTTTCATTCTAGAGATCTCAGCTGATGTAAAATCTGTTTAATCAAGAAGGACAAATAAGTCAAAAGATGGATATAGATATTTTGAGCAAGTTCTCTCCATTAATTAAAAAATAAAATTAGAATATAATATGGGAATACCAGTGGCAATGATTTTCCCATTTGAGTCCCAGATACCTTGTTATGAACTGAAAAAAACTCTCAAATTAAGTATAAACATTACATAATCCTCATGCTCTCTTTGTCTGGATTCCTCAATAAAAAGTGGCCTGCAAGAAGTGTAGGTGAAAAACTATTAGATAGTTGAAATTATAGACTGCATCACTGGTAAGAGCAACTCAACTTGCATCATATGGATTAAGGGCAGAAATTTAAAAGTTATTTTCAGATTGAAAAACCATATTCCAATAATGTTTGGTGTGGCTTTTATAGTCTGTAAAGTGAGATCTGTCAGACAAAAATCTGGTTTATCCTGACAGATCTCACTAAGACATTTACTGGCAGCTGGGAGATGCCAGAGCAGTGTTAACCCCATGGCACCAAAATGAAAGCAAGGCAGCTAGTCCTGTTTGGGTTATCTGATGGGTTAACAAAAAACAGATAAGCTCTTGTGGGGGATGAGATACCCTGCTACACTTTTGAACAAATCAAAGAGGAGATTGTTCATGCAGCAGCCCTTGGACGGTTCAGTATAGAAGAGGATGTGAAAAATGTGTTTTACACTGCAACCAGGGAGAATGGTCCTTCCTGGTCCTTCCTTCCTGGGGTCTCTGGCAAAAAGTACCCAGGGAGACTTGAGAGCAGCACCTAGGGTTCTGGAATTGGGGATACAAAGGATGCTGAATGACACTGCCACTCTCTGCCATAACTACCACAGATAAGGTGTACAGACTGCTCCAGATAAACCAGTCATAGGCTCCTGATACAGCAACCAGCGGACACCACACCAGCCCTCCTGCCCTGGAAGACCTCTAAGATGGATAAAACCCAGTCATGGACTGAATGAGCTCAAGAGACATCTTGGAGGGACAGCTATTGACTGTGGAAATGTTACCTGTGCTTGTGTCTGTATGTATATATAAATACAGCTAGAAGGTATAGGGTTTGGGCATGAAACAAATCGTGTGGAGTAAGGGGTGGAGAATGTCATGGTTCACTATGGGGTGAATTTTTGCAGTAGCCAGAAGGGACATGCTTAGGCACAGAGGGTATTTTACACAACCTCTGGTCATTTTATGGGGACAGGGAAGGGGAGGTTGGGCACGATGAATGGAGAAGTCGGGTAACATCAGTTCCCTCTGTTATTGATGCTGTAGCTGTTATTGCTGGTTTGCTTATTCCACTGCTGTTTCCAGTAAACTGTTCCTTTCTCAAGCTGTAATCTTTGGCTTTTGTGCCTTCAATTCTCCTCTCCAGCCCACTGCAGGGGAGAGGGAAAGGGGATGAGGGAGTGAGCGAGCAGCACCTGGTTTGGAGTGCTTTGGTGCGAACATAAATTGGGGAATGCCATTCCTAAACCATAACAGTTATATAACCTTGCTCTATATTCTGTCTGTATTGTACAAGTATCATACAGTTGCAATCATCCAAAACAAAAAAAAAAATTAAAAATCATAGAACAAATCAGTACCTTCAAGAAAGAAGAAGCCTTAAGCTTTTCTGAATTATATCTTGGTAATTTCAACACATTACATTGTTACATCATTTAAAGGCTTAGTTCAGCAAGACGCAATTAACTCACTGAGGACTTACCTGGCTTTGCAAAAACTAATTTACAGCTGAAAAAGTCTGTGAACCTGGACATTCTAAACTTTCGCTTATGAATGCATGATATGCCCTTTAAAAAAAAAAAGGCAAAAAAAAAAAAAGCTTATTTTTCTGTTTTTATACTGTTTGTTTGTGGGTTTGTTGAGGTTCTTTTTTTGGGTCTGGGTTTTTAAAAATATGCTTCAAGTTCCCAAGCTACAATAAAAAAAGTGGCAGCTTCTGCTACCTGCAGTGGTGGTGTTACATCATGAACACAAAGCCATCACACTGCCTGACACCACTCATAACAAGGGTAGTCTGTGCTGAGAGGCCCTAGAGTGAATCTGAGGGTTGTGTCAGGCCTGGATTGACCTACACTGACAACTGCATGTAGAAAGCTAGGGAAATATCTGTTTATACCTGGCTCAACCACAGTCAGGGCTACATTGCTCAGGCATTAGCTTTTACAAATAATTAAACCTGTAAAAATTATTCTTTTTTACCCCCAAAAGATATTCAATTTAGTATCCTTTCTGAAATTGCACACTATAATATTTTGCCTTCAAAACAGCTGAAGAAAGAAAGAAACATACTATTCTCATCCACATTCCCAAAAAAAGCAATTGGATGCTCTGCTCACCCCAGATTTCCTGAGCATCGGCCATTCTTCATTTAAACTAACTTTATTAAATTATTATAGGGAAATACTACTAACCGTCTGAATAATAAGAAATGAAACCATTATGTTTCAGCACAGACTACTTTTTTGTTCTTGATAAATATGCAGCATTAGCAACTACAAAGTCATTGCATGTTTTATTGTTTATGAAAGCTAAGGATCGAAGGCAGTCTCAAAATGACAAAGGAATCTGTTGAAAACAGATTTCAAAGAGCAAAGGTAGTGCCAGGTGCTTCTATCCATCATGTAACTGATAAGGATGGTATTGTAGCCACTGACCCAGTTGCTAAATTAGTCTTTAGAGTAAAATGCATTTATAATCAGTTAGAAGCCAAATTCTATAAGGGGAATTAATTATCCTTTATTAGGAAAGGATTGATGTCTCGACTCTTCATTTCTGGAGCCTATTCTTTTTTAACAAGGCTATTCCTATTCACTTGAAGGTTTATGTGAGCATTTTCATCCTGGAACAGTATTTTTCAAAAATGTACAAACATTAGCCGTCCACAAAACAATGCATCACCTAAAGAGCAAGACTGATTGAACCACGCCCATCTGAGAGGAGAACAGACCAAGCATCTCCCTTAAATGACTAAATACCCAAAGACATCTCTCATTTTTGTCCATTTCAGAAGTGCCTCAGCCCAAATCCCAGTGGTTTAATGACTAGGCAAAGCTAATTCCAAAGCCTGGCTATACCTTTGGTTACCTCCAAGCTCTGGAATTCCCACAGCAAGGCTGCAGGTCTGACCCCAGCATGCACATGGCCAGGCTGTGGCTGGAGCTCACTGCAGCTCCCACCAATCTGTCAGCCCAGATCTCCTTTCCTTCAGCCCAGATCTCCTTTCCTTCTAGCCTTTCCTTCTAGTAAGGATCCCTGAGGTAACCTGGGATATGTGTCTAGGTGGAGAAGTGTGCCAACTCCTGACCCTGGAAGTGCACAATATGCGGTTGTTTCCAGGTTGCACCAGGGATGAGACTAAAGCAGGGTGAATTTCTCCCCCCAGTGCAGTTACTAGACTGTGAAAGCAGTCTGCTGTGCTGGGACCTGATTTCAGGAGTATTTCTGAATTTTATCCAGCAACTATTTAATAACATACATAAGCAGTTCTGAAAAAGCCTATTCCTCAATGCCAAACCTGCAGTTTGTGGCCAAGATCTCCCTTGTGCTAGCTTAGAAAGTCATCTTCTGCCTGCTGCTTCTCTCAGCCTCACAAACACTGCACTGCTTGCTGAGGACAAGGCAGTTTCTGCAGTAACAAGTACTCACTGCTTAGCAGTTGGCAGTATCCCCCCGGGCAGGTGACAGTCTCACCTGTGAGTATCTTTCCTGGAAGAATGAGCCAAGACCCCAACAAAGAAATGTAAAACTTCTTCAGAAGAACCTTCCTCCAGCAAAGAGTAAAGAATTACTCTGCACAACATCAGCATATTCTGATCTAAGTAGTCCTGAATCTGCACTTCTTCCTTATAAAAATAGTTTAATTGTTTCCTGTGTTAAAATCTCCCCGTGAATGAAAAGTGAAGAATCAGGGCAAAATGACTCCAGGAATATACAAATCCAGCAGCTGAATCCAACAGAAAAAACTGTTTTCGTAAGCCTGTCAGCACTACCCTGCAAATTGTTGTTTAAACGTTAGGATATACAAGAGTTACTTTGCTGCTTCTCCACTTTCTTTGTAAAATAAGTCCACAAATAATCTCCACTGTGATGCTTAAAAGCAGTTTATCTCCCACCCATATACTAGTTCTTTGATAGCATTTTGTCACACCTTCAAAAAAGGCTGTTTGCATTTGATATATGCAAATCCTAAATTGTTGGTTTCGTTCATGTCACCTGCTTGGGGAAGTGTATGAAGTGTTGCATTCAAAAATGGAATATAGGCATACATTTCCAGCAGCTGACTAGAATAAAAAGAGACTAAAATTACTTTCTTACACAATATTCTACAAACACCAAGCAGTATTAAGTCCTGATGTTTTCCTACGTGTAAGTTACTGAAGTATTAGCTAACAACAACTGGCTGGATCATTTCAAGTCAAGTGTGTGTATAAAGAAGTTATCTAGGTATGTTGAGAGCATATCTCCATTTATTCCACTTTTAGGGAGTCTCATATCACCCCAGTGATTTCTTTGAAGTATAAGGAAAAAACAGCAACTACTACATACTTTGATAAGTAACACAGGATTTTATATTTGGACATTATATATTGATAAAAATATTTTATATCAATACATGCACATTAAAGGATAAAACATCTATTGTAAATTTTAATACATATATATATATTTCAATCTATAGCGTAGAACAAAAAAGCAGTCAAAATCAGAAACAGTTCCTAACTCTTCACACTCAGGATTTTTGTTGTTCTTTCAGTGTTCAGTGTTCTAAGCACGCCTCTGTGTATCCTCTGTCCTTTTCTACAGTTTATCTTGGAAAATTATATTATAGCTGAATTGAAACAGAAATATAGCTTCATTAATATTTACTATCCAACTGTAAACTTAATTCTTTTGTAGAAGTGAGTTTTGGTTTTCCCCTTACTTTGTTTCAAATACTAGCATTCAAGTTCCCTTTACCTGTCAAAGGGGCACAAACAAAGGGGCAGAAAATACATCTTGCAGAGCAGTTGTTACATTTGCATGAAACGCAGCACTGAAAATATGAAATACCCTACAGAATCCTACAACCCCAAAACAAAAAAGAATAGTTCAAAACTTAGTTGCCCAAGGAGACAACAGCACAATATTGTTGAACAGGATAAATGTCACAAAAGAGTGTAAAACTTTCAAATGAGCAAGTTCATTCCATGACAATATACAACTGTAAAAATCTGGGAATTAATTTTTTGCAAAGACATCAATCTCCATGACATACCTTACAGATAAATCTTTAGACCTATGAAGCCTGTGAAGTCACCAATGTAATAAGCAGTTCCCTGCATACAGACACTAAAACATACCAGCTAGCTTTAGTTGTGTCATTCTTTAGAGCAAGGAGGGATCTCAAAACAGATTCAGATGTGCTTTTACCAGACAATTTTAGTTATTGCCTAGCACTCTGGCTCATAACAGCCTGTATTCTTCCAGGGGAAATCAGGTCCCAGCCACATGCTGCTCAACATTCAGAACACTGAAAATGGATCTGAAAAAGTGGTAATGTAAGTTTCTGTATTCAGTGATCTTCAGTGACAGCTGACCCAGAATTCCTTGGATGCCTTTTGTTTCAATATCCGGTGAGATAAAAGATCATCACATCCTGCTACTGATACTGTCTCCATTAACATCTTGATTCTGTGTGTGTTAGGAAGAGCCACTGGCAGAAACCCAGAACACTGCAGGTAGATGAATTATCTTCAAAACTCACCTCCACACAAGTGGCGCTTGACTCTGTTAGTATACCATATTTAAAATGTAATTAAAACCATGACACACCATCGAGCCCAATTACAAGAGGGTTTTTCACTTGTCAGATCACAAACCCAACAGGCAAACCTGGCAAGTTGGTGCAGGGCACAACTCGCTGTTAGATTCTGGTTTACAGAAGCAGACATGTGTTTTCTTTTTCCCAGGGTGCACATAACAAGGAAGATACTGGATTCCTGAGGAGTGTATTGGAGAAGTTTGCACAGGTCTTATGCCGTTCCAAAGGTGTCATAAGCCCCCTGCACTTGCACTCTGTTTTTCTGCACCTTTTTATGTGTGTCAACATAAGAAAGGTTTGCACACAGAGAGTTAAGCACTGTGGTGACCTGGAGAGTTTGATGCATCACTAGATGCCTTACTCTGAGAAAATCCTGATCTGCTTGCCAAAGCTGCCCTTCTGGTTACCAGGAGAGCATTCACAAATAAAATAAAGAATTCATAGAGCAGACTGCAGGTACAGAGAGATTGGAACCTCTGGCAGGACAAAATTGGCAGCTTTCTTGCCACAGCAGAACTACTCTGAAAAATCAAACACACACAAAAAGCTACATCAGTGAAAATGTCACACTCAGTATGTTTGATCATGAGCTGCAAATTAACAATAATACTTCTGGATTCCTACATAAACAAATCTAAGCCCCTTCTTAACAAGAACAGGCACAATATTCCAGAAGGAAGGTGCCTGGAGTGTATGAGGAAACAAAAGGGAAGCAAGACTTATATTCATGCTTAGAAGAGCCACATAATATTAAAGACTTG
Organism: Ploceus nigricollis; assembly: GCA_013399945.1. Classification (NCBI taxonomy): domain Eukaryota; kingdom Metazoa; phylum Chordata; class Aves; order Passeriformes; family Ploceidae; genus Ploceus; species Ploceus nigricollis. Next base: position 1,171,491 of record VXBC01000844.1, on the reverse strand, counting down.
GCAAGTGCTACAGTCAGTTTCTATCATATGTTGTCACATATTTGTGGTAGACTAACATGGGAAGAAATAGCAGCAATTTATCCTTAATGATACAAAAAAATATAACCTGCCTAAAAGCAGAGTCACTGTAGTAAATGTCAAAAAAAAAAACCAAAACAAGACAAACAAAAAAACCAAACATACAAAAAAACCCTAAAAACCAAAAAACAAACACAAAGCCAAAAGCAAAACCTGAAATGTTATTGTTATTCACTTTGAATTCACAGAGAATTCTAATCCGAGTGTCATACACACAGTCATACTTCAATCCATTCCCACAAGACTCATGGTGGGCATTTTAGGGCACTGAGTAATTAATGCATAAAGGTAAAAAAGAACAAAATTGAAGGAAAAATAAAACACACAAGCACATAACTCCTCCTCACCCACCCATCAATCCCCCTGCTGAAGGCAAATCCCAGAAGTGAAATAAAACTATTATGTTTAGACTCAAAGGCTCCAATATATCAGAACTTTGTGAACTCACTTGGTAAGGTTCAAAGCACAGGTCAGCTGACAGGCCTCCCTGGTACATTGAGAATAAAGAGACCCATTAAATAAGACAAAAGACAGTTCCAAGACACAGTTCTAGCACACATCATTTTGAGTGCACACTGTTCCCTAAACCTAATTGACTGAAAAAAGCAATAATGCGTTGAGATAGCTGTTGCAGGGTCATGTAGCCACCTCACCATCCAGAGCCACCCCCAAATCCTGCAGCAGAGGGGAGACAAGGACCAGCACAGTCAGCAATCAATCCTTCAGGTTGGCATGATGTACTCTTGCAATAATGGGGAGCATAAAAAGACTTTTCTTGCACACTAATGGCCTAGCTCTGGGCACACATATGCCCATTTATTTAACAGCTGGATGGTAACATGATAAGCCAAACTGTATAATTTATTGAAGGTAAGTAACACAAGTGGAGAGCTCTGAGAGGATATAAGCTCACTACTGTTACCTTGGAGAGTTTGGCAACAGAAATTTATTTCTGTGAAATTTGAGGGGGGGGTAATTAGGTTTTTCCTTTTGTATACTGGTATGGTGGTTAAGACAGTTTGTTCATGGGACCTGCTTAAGACTCAGCCTGTTTAAGAGCTGGTTAAAAGGAAAACTAAGTAAACTCCTTCACTTGTGGATCCAGATGATATGGTATTGGTCCAACAGGCTTCCCACTGCACTTGCAGAACTCACTACATTTGTTCCAGAAGAATATCACATCTGTTACCATAGGAACTGCTTATTTTGATGGGCAATATGAGCAAGAGATTGACAAAAGGGGATAACCTAAGGAAAATGTGGCATAAGCAAACACAATGAAGCACAGTAAATGTGTTATTGTCATGGTGGCCTATCAGCATTTGAAAGCACAGATTGTTGGCAATGAAGATGTTACAGCAATGCATGTGGGCACCTACCCCACGTACTCACTCACACCTGTACACAAAGACTGGAGACAGGAATGCCCCAATACTGCTTAGGCAGGTGACCTTTCTTTTACAGCCCATTGAAATGGGCTGTAATGCATCTTTCCTTAAGTTTTACATTTGAATTCTGGATCACTTTGTAATGCATAATAGGCTTTTTTAGCCATTTCCAAACCAAACTTTTTAGGCCAAATATGAGGAATTTTTCTTATCTATGAGGTAATAACTCACTTTCTAGTCTAGAAGTTAAAAGGGCTTTGAAAGCTAAGTTGTTATGTTTTCATTCTCATTTTAACATATACTAGGTCAACACAGCATGCAGATGAAGAAATTAGGCCTGATAGGGGGAATTCAGGATTTCCATACCAGTTTGTGAAATGTTCACTGTGCACACTCCATTTACTTTAGGTGACTGAAATCACAGCATTGGCACTAGGTACCTGGTGAGGTAAGGAAGGTTGTAACAACTGAAATAACACTGGAATAGTTTAAAACCTTGAAAATATCCTGCAGTTTATATACATATGAATAGTATCTATGAGACAAAGACTACACTCATCTCAGTACTAACTGATTTCCATTGAACTCAGTAGTAATTGGATCATTTAAAAACTTAATTTAAAGAAATTCAATTAAAAATACATATTTCTCTCGTATGGACTATTAAAATAATACAACTTTCTAATATAATGATTTTACAGTCATAATAGTCTAATAAAATTTTATATTTTTTTAGTACAAATGATTTTGAAATTGTATGTGCTTTTTTGTTTCACTTACTTAATAACAAATGCCAGTGTAATTGAAGCATTTGGGGGGGTCTCAACAATCAAATGTAATAAAGAAAGTTAAGTATGTGTGACATAGAAAGTCCCTCATACATTCTTACTTTCTCTGTGCTTGAAGCAGTATTTAATTATGAGTTTGTTTACTTAATAGTTGATATAGGAGCAATAGTTTTTAAAATACCCTTCTCTCCCTACTGCTTTCTCCATTCCAGTTGCAATTAAATACAACCATCAGGAATCTTTGTGACACATCCATAAGCAAATTCAGATATTTCAGCAGTACTTAAAAAGCTGATATGCATGTTATGTAAATCTTGCTGTTCTCAAGCTACATGTGGGGGATAACCTGTGGGACTGATAATAGAAAATGGCATCTTTCATTGCTCCACTGCCAGTTCAGCTCTCTGAGTTATCAGTGGCTGTAAGTTGTTACCATCAGCTGAAAACTGTGTTATTTGGTGGTGTTTGTCTGGTCTCCCCTGGCCAAATGCTCTTGTAGTAAAAACGCCCACATTTGGCAATTAATATGCACAGGCTTTGTTAGCCTTACCACAGAGGATCAAGAACTTCACTCTTCTGCTCTCTCTCATTCTAAAGATTTTTTTTTTCCACATCAGGGTTAGGCTATAGTTCTAAATATGACAAGTTATACTGTAGATCCCTATGGACTCTCTGCTCTCTGAATAAATCATAGAACTGCAATGAATATCCAGGGTTCTCAATCTGTTCTATATAGGAACCAAATTCATTAATTATATTCAAAGAAAGAGACCTAAATGGTGCTTCTATGTCAAAAGTTAGAAAATAAAAAAGCAAAGTTTCATATATTAATTTCATTGCTAAAATTATGAGTCATTTATCAAGTCTTACTTAATTTCAGAGAGTTGCTCTTCCCTGCATTTAAGCATCAATAACTGAAACCTTGAGCAGCTCTATTTCTTAGGCTTTGTTCTTTCTCTACCCTTTTTTTTAAAACCCATTTTTCAGAAATAGGTTGCAAAGAAAAACTACCTTGTGCCCTGAGTTTTGAAGTAACACATATTTGTTTCCCAATTAGAAACAGGCAATTTAATAATAACTGTAATATTAAAGACTTTTTTCCTTTACCTTACGCTTACACCCCAAAAACTGAATTAACTTGCTAGTGTTTGTTCCAACATACTGTCATGCTACACCCACTGGCAAAAGATGATTTTAAGCAACCTCAGTTATGCATCATGAGTGGGCACAGAGGAGAATACTGACTGTTAAGCAGGCAGGTCTCCCAGTGTGTTAATTTAAAAGACAAGAATATGAAATACAAGAATATGAAATACAAGAGGTCTATTCTAGCTCCTTCAAAAAGCAAGCTTGAAAAATGTACATTGCATTTTTTTATTAGCTGAGGGCAAACCACTTTTTTTTTTTTTTATGCAGGTCTTTGATGCATAGCCTAATGCAGGCCTCAGCAAAAAGATAGCAAATCTTAGAATTTATTATTGTCAATAGTCTGCATGACCTTTACTTTAACTGCATCTTGGCTGTCAGTAATAATCCAAGGCTGCACTTTCAATGATAGAATGAGAGATTTTGCATATTGAGTCTCCAGGTCTCCTTGAGAGCGTTCAGAAATCACAGTCATTTATTCCTATTGGCAGGGCAAGGTCTGTTAGGAAAGCTCATTCTTCTTTACTTGAAGATGAAGAGTGGAGAAACTCCATTTTTGCCCTGAATCAAGTACTAAACACTGTAGTTTTCTCAAATAAATCAACAACGAGACTTCTAGGTCCAGGGTCTGAAATCTTTTCTCATTCAGGGCACCTGTTCTCTAATGGCTCTCTTCACCTTTGCAACGTACAATTTTAGTAGTAGATAAAATAGTACTTTAACACAGACCTGGGGATTTTACATTCTAACCTTTCTTCATTTGTGGTTTGTTTTACCTGACAGGTTAGAGAGTTTGCAAGTTCAGAAGGAGTCTAGCAAGGACAGGATTGCAAGGGCACTAATAATAAATAACGGGCTTGCCCTCTCCCTAGAGATGTTTTTAAAACCAAAATTTACTTAAGCTGTGTAAGACATATGGGTGGCTGTGTAATGAAATAAAAGTGTTTCATGCTAGGTGCAGATTACCTCAGGTAGTTCTTTGGTGCTTGAACTGCCTGCACCAGTCAAAACCAGCCTGAACTTACAGGTGTCCTGGCATGAGAGTACTTGCAACTGCGATGGCCTTCCTGTGTAGATGCTTGTGTCCCACCACTATCTCCTGAAAGTATTTACATACTTGTTGAACAAGTATGTAAATACTTTCAGGAGATACTGTGGGACACAAAGAAAGAAGGAAACAGTGTTTTCCTACAGTGTCTGTAAAAAAGATGGCATCTGAATCTCATCTCTTCAATTCCTCCCCCCTTCCCCCCATGCCGCCCCCACCAAGGTTTTATATTTCTGGCACCACATTGGAGATCGTTCCTGGTCTCCCCAGGAGCTCTCTTCAGATCCATGAAGAGAAGAATTAAGGCAGGGGAATGAAGTGATTCACCCTCAGAGACAACAGCAGCATCCCAAGAAGAGTGCCTAGATTTAAGGTCCAGGAAAGGCAGGTAGCTGTTCCCCTGCAGGGTGATTTACTGAAGCCCACAGGGTTCTGCAGGCACTCCATGATCTCTAACATAAGCTTAGCCCCAAATTTCACAATTTGGCATGAATTAATTCTTCCACTAGGGTATATAAAAAACAACCCCAAGTCTTCTCCTTTCATCACCATTTTATGGCAATTTATCACAAGAGAAATTCCAAAGGAAACAGCAGGCAGGGGATGCTCCAGCTGCCTGGGTCTATCACAGCCATATTTCTAGTGAGATTATGACAACATTTTTTCCAAAAAAGTTTATTCAGAAAAGGTGCAGTTTCAAGTCAACTGATACTATTTACTAATTCATTTAGGTCATTGGTCCAGTGAATGGGTATCCATCTATATAAAGTGGCACACTGTCACATAGCAAGTCCTACAGGCACAGAAAATATTTTCCTTTGCTCTCTACTTAAAAGACAGGACCTTATAAAGCATTTATTTGGTTTGCCATTCTGAGCCTGGATACAGAGTCTGCAAGACAAAATTGACTCTATTTCATACACAGAAAACATGCTGTGTACTCCATACGAAGGACAAAGGTGGCATTATTATATCTCACATTCTATCCCCTATAAAATTGGTTTTTTATAGGACAGATTAATGCCTTAAAACAATCTTTTTTGTCCATTTCCTTCACGTCCTAATGTTATTTAAAAAGCCTACTTTGTATCGTAGAGTTTGAAATTACCATGATAAGCACAAACTGAAGTCTTGCACAACTTTCCTATTTTACTCTCTAACCAGCCACAAGATATTTGAGAGTAAAAAAAAAAACCCAAGACAAAGCAAAAATCTCACAAATAGTTGATTCTTGCTTGGCCGCACAACTGCTGGCAGAAATCCTGGTGTGCTTCCACACCTTCCTCCAGCTTCTTTGTTTGGCTTTCAAGAAGATTCTTGCCAAATCTGTCTCGCTGACAGAGCTCTTACATAAGTCTCTGCAGATATGCTTAACTACGGCATCTGGCACATGGATTGTGAGCTGAGGAATCAACCAGGTTCCACCACGTGCTTTCTGCTGGCACAGTGGCATCTTGAAAAAAATTCCTTGGAGAAATCCAAAATAATTCTATGATGCTGAAAACTTCAGAAACATATCCAGAGCATAGCATCTGTGTAACAGGTTGAAACAGCTTCTTCCATTCAGTGAATGATCAGTTTGCCACGGATTCTGTAAAGAATCGATCCTTTTGAGTCCACCACACTGTTGTACATCCTTGCAGTTTTTTAGTCATTGCTGTGATCTGCACCAGCCATGCACCTACATACACAGCACAGGGAATCACAGGATTTTATAGAATCCTGTAAAAACCTTCAAATCTCTTTCTCTTTTACTATTGGAGATGGCAGGATTTTAATCAGTTTGGACTTACAGCATATGTGCAGGAAGTTCACAGGGTAAAAACTCTTTTTATGCCAAGCCACGTTTTACCCCTTTTTCCACATGGCCTGAATGATGGAATATATTAATTCTATAACAGAACATTTTTCTGCTCTACATGTAGCGTCATGTCATTAATAAAAATGTATGAATACACCAGAAAATATCATTAGAATGTCAAAATATTTTGCCAACGGCCTGATGATCTCTTCAGAGATTTACTGAAGTTATTCTTAGTGGCAATGGGTTGGTTTTTTTCCCCTCCTTGCAACAAAGTGGAAAACCTGCTGATGCAGTGTGTATAGTATCTGCTGCAGACAATATTTAATATTTTTGTCAGAGTATTTCATCACCAGAAGTTTCCAAAACAAACATATGCATGTTGATTCTTTATTCCCATTTCAACCTTTTTGTGTTTAAATGCACCACATGTCCCCAGTGTTTATCATTCATACAGGCTACCTTTTTTTTCCAAGGGTCATGAAGATCCTGAGCCCATAAATCCCATAGCAGAGAAGCGCAAATATGACTCAGTAATCCACTTTACAATCATGGTGTCCTAAATATAAACTCTGATCACCATTGCAAAACACATTTAAATCCCCTAGCATTGCTAATGCTTCAGTATTTTTATTACCAGGTTGCATTAGAAGAGAGATAAAATGCATTCAAACTTGCCTTATACTCCTTTGTGAGCAGTCATTTTATTTACTATAGAATGTAAAGAGATCAGGAGAGGAAGGAGATGGTCCAAGAACCCCATTTTCAACAAACCCTTACCACAGTAATCGTATTCTCCAGATTTATATCATTCCTGTAGCAGGGCACAGCCACCTGTTGATGGCAGCTTGAGATGCCAGACGTGAAGCTCATTAATCAGATGAGAATGAAGTGGACTCTAAGAGATGATAAACCAAACACCAAGACACAGCCAGTCAAAGAATTGAAAGAAATAAGTTAATCTTTGTGAAGTACTGTTAAAGAGCGATTTGTTTGGCCATTGCTGGGCTCTGTCAAGAAAATCTGTGGGTGAGTGCCTTTCTTGCTTTCTGTAATTCTTCTCTTTTTCCTCCTTTTCTGTTTTCTTCCTTGCTTTCTTCTTTGATAGTGAATGAAAGGGAATTTTCATGTTGATTATCAACACTTGACTTTGTTTGTGTCTCAGATTTGCTCTGAGCATATTCAAATCATCCCCCTCTGTGCTCGTGCTTTAGGACACATTCCTGGATTGGGACGAATTTAAAGTTATTTTTATTCAATTTTAAGCAATTTCTATAGTAAGATATAGGGTTTCATGAGAATGTTGGCTTGGGTTTCCTTAGGATTTGTACATATTTTGTGCAAAATGTTAAAAGAAAAATCAATGTTTCAAGGTAGAATTTGGACAGGTTTTTTTTTAGGTCCTTTGCTGCTCAACAGGACCTTTGCCACAACTTTTCAGTGAGTGCTAGGCTGAGGTGCAAAAGGAGTTAGGAGAGAGCACCACAGTATTCAATTAAAAAATAATAATAAATGGCTCACACACCTTAAACCTGGATCAGGTTGGCTGGATGCCCTCCTGTTGGATGGCAAAATTCTTGGAAGCTTTCCCTGCCTCTGGATGAAGGCTTTGCCTCATGAAAAACTCAAGGCAGGCGACTCAAAACAGCTGCTGGTGGTGGAGCAGCCCCTGTGAGGGAAGGTGTGGTGCCATGGATCCCATGGATAATGACCAATTCCAGATGTAATTCCAGGCCATTAATGTCCCAGGGCCTGGAACCAGGAGGGGCCTTAATGCCCCTAAATGGTCCATTTGAGGTTGAAAAACCCCTGTGATGCTGGTCTGACAAAGCCCACATGGAGAATCCACGTGATTGTCCTGTGATTGTCCAAGAATCACAGAATGGTTTGGGTTGGAAGTAACCTTAAAGGTTATCTAGTACAACTCCCATGAAATCAGCAAAGTCACTTTCCAATGAACAAGTGGTTCAGAGACCCATTATGCTGGCAAAAGCTGTTTGGGGGAAAAAAATCCTAATCCTTTTTTGTCCATAACTGAGTCCTCCCCCGATCAATGGCAGTGCAACAGGTAAGGCTGAGGGTGGATGTGGGAATCACCTGGTTTTGGGTCATGAAAGTCAGGCTAAAAAATTCAGGAAGAGAAGTAGAAGGGTGTGTGACTAACTCAGTGGCAAAGGAGATGGCTGAGGCCTCCTGCAGCATAACTTAAACCCATATTTTTTGTGGGGGAGGGGCAGATTTAGGATGAAAGGGAAGAAAAAACCCTTCTTCTTACAAAGCGAGTTGCCTTTTCTTTAATGTGATTTTCAGCCACCAACGAATTTTTCTTATCTTAATTCCTCAAAAAATAAAAAAGAACGAGTCAGACGACTAAAATTTATAGACTGTACTAATCCTTCGAGTACAGATCCACTCTTTAGAAAGCCATAAATACAGAGTTAAAGAACCACAGGAAATTAGTTCTCTGAGTTATGTTAATTGCTTCCAACCCTCCAGTATCTATCTACACAAGGAAGGAACACAATTTGAAGAAGACATCATAACATATCATGGTTAAAAAAAACATTATGCCTAATGTTTTTTTCTTATGAATTAAAAGGGGTTTGAACCACTTAAGAGGAAAAAAAAAGCCAAGAGCATGTCTGAAACATGGCACAAAGTACGCACACAGTAGAGACAATTGATTGGAATGCTCTGTTATCTGTCACTTTAAATCCCTCTCTAGAGCAGCAGCAAGGGAGTGAAGCCCAAGAAAAGCAGCTACAGAAAAAGGGAGGAAGAAAACAACACACTGTGATTACAGTTCTGAATTCATGGATTAGAAAAGAAACATTTCAGTATTAATAGGCTGTCCTCAAACAGCATGAAAATAGTAAATGACATTAGGAGAAAAACGTTTTGGTAACCATATTTTAAAAGTATAAGTCTCACAGTATAACCAAAAATATAAGCAAGAACACTGTCAGAATTTAAAACATAATAAGTCTGTTATGTTAAAGGCTTGGGTTTGTGAAATTAACTGTTTATCTGATACAAAAGAGAAAAGTGCTCATTAATGTACTATTCAACTCAGAATGCAGAAGTTTGAAAACTGGCCTTTCCCCACCTATATCTATTTTATGAACAGTTTGTGGTTTTGTACACAACAACAGGCAGTTGATCCAAGGTTTTCTCTTGCTCAAAGCAAGAAAAGCATCATTTAGCTCAATCAATGTGAATTCTGACCTTTCTTGGCTCCAATCCAAATGTCCCTGTCCTGCAATACACCTGTATTCAGCTCAGTCCTGGGGCTGAACCAGGATAATGATCAGGAATCAGGACAGAACAGAATCGTTGAGGTTGCATGTGGAGATGACCCTACTCTCTCTGGAAGACCACTAAATAGGCTACAATGGGACACTGAGGAACCTGATAGAAATGTGTATTGATTTACAAATAACTCTTTGTAAGAGGTAATCAAAATGAAAATTTCTTAAAGAAAGAAGGTGATGAATTTCTTAAACTTCCTATTAAAAAAAAATGTAAGGAGCTATGCAAATCACCTTGTATCTGAAAATACATGAAGAAGCTGATTTATATGCCTGAAATAATAATTAATTATTACTTTCATCTAGCCCAAGAAAGCAAAGCTATCTTTCTTTTTTTCCATATCAAAAAGACAAATAGAGTGGAGATTTGGATCATACACTGATTCTGCCTTGCAACATACATTCAAGGTTAATTTGAAAGCTAGCTACTGAGGATTTTCTTAGACAAATCTATATAGAAAGCTTTCAAAACAGGTTTTTAAGGCTCCCTTAACTTGTCATGACTACAGGGCCTGCACAGGTCAGCCAACGGGAATACAGTCAGGTGACTATGGCAGTGTGAGAAATTAATCTCAATTTTATTACATAAAATAAATGATAGGAATGGAAAAATGTGCAGTCCTGCAGAGGGTAGAACCAAAACCTAAATCTCTATGCTAGTTTCAAGTTTGTATAGCCATGATGAATAGAAGACAGTCTGGCATGTCAGGGTTTTCTGTATGACTGATAATGTTACACAGATACTTCCTCATGGCTGGCTACGCAGGAACATTCGGCTTTAAAAGAAAAATAACATCTTTCATTTGCATATTCCTCTAATCTTAAAGTTGAAATAACTTAAATGGAATTTTGATGGTACTTCACATGTGTTATTTTCTATGCAAAAATACAAATGAAGTAAGAAATTACACAAAGGCCTAGAAAGTAGGCTTTTTCTTCCCTAGCAGAAGACTAAAACTTATATATTTCTCTTTTTTTCCAGTACTCAGTCCCATCTTGTCCTGATTTGCATTGTGACCAGAATGACATGTCAACATTCTCCTGATCAATGGCAGTTCTCATTCCTGATACTGGCCTAATTTTTGGTAGTCCTTATCTGACAGAATAATCACTGCTGTCGCAGCTGAGCTTCAGGACTCCTGTAGCAGAGAGATCACTTACTGGAATAATACTTAAAAGAATAATGTTCTAAATCAAAACAAGTGTCTGTAGGCTGCAATATATTCAATCCGGTGTACAGTGTTTTTGCTTTGCTGTCTGCATTCTCAGTGAGTTTTTCATAATTGTTTTTAGGTGTGAGTTTCTTTTTGTTTGGTTGGTTTTTGTTTATTTTCTCTGATGGTTTTCTTTTCAATGGCTTTGTGAAATCAGTCTTTCATTGCTAGTACCTTTTTGTTTAACTTTGGTTAAATATTTCATATTTTAAATATAGCATGTTTATAATTATTTTTCAGTTCTGAATTGGAACAAATGTAGCTGAATGCATTATTCAAGAACAACATCTGATCTTATTTAATATCATGTAACGCTTTGCTTGTTCTTGCTCTTTTTTTTCATGTAGAGGCAATATAGTATGCTTGCCAAATGTGTACAAGTACATTTCTCCCAAACAAGCTGTTCAGAAATGTTATTAGCCTAAATATCTTGTCCTGAATTTTTTAAAGCCTGTTTCTTCTAAGTCAATCATATTTTTTTTTGGTGTATCAGTTATAGCAAGCTATTTCAGAAATGGCTCTGCAATAGGGTGTATCAAAATACGATGAGGAAAAAGTTAACCTGCTTTCCCCTCTGATTTCTAAGCTGCTCACTGAGCTTGCTTGAATCTCTCTCTTAAATATCTCTAGGGTCTCACAACCAAATGTTGTCAAGTAGCTGGATGCCTAGGGATTTATGGTTGTGTGGCTTTCCAAGAGTATTTAGGTGTATGCAGCAACTCTAAGGACAATCACCAAGAATCACACAGTTATGTCCTCCTGAAAATTCCACAAGGTGCCTTTTTACTTCCTTGAGAATTAAATTTCTTGTCTTGCACAAGTTGTTATCCTGGCAGTAAAGTCATACTAGGCTTTCACCAGCACAGATCTGTGCAGCCCCAAGAGGGGTTATGGCAGGTGGGTTTGTCTCAAAATAAGCTGTCCTCCCTTCTGGGAATAGCCTACATTTCTACTACTGAAAAAGTTAGCTTTGTGCATACAGAAAACACAAAACTGATTGCTTCTCTACTCTCCATCTCCAGATTCTTAGTGCTGACTCATCCCTTTTCTCTCTCCATTCTGGTTCAACCAGAGTCTTTTCTTCATTCAGTGGGAAATTACTGCTTCATCCTTGAGTCACTGCTGGAGATGTTCTTCCTCACTAACAACAATTTTCAGTACACTCTTTGCCCTAGTAAGCATATGCATATTTTCATGTTAGATGCTAAGCTCCTTAGAGTATACAGGTTCTTGTCTCCATAAAAATACCATTTTTTTTATAAATACCTCATAGCCCTGTAAAAAACAGATGACAATACAATGCAGAAGTTGAATATTAAGAATAATGGTAGCATACTAGTAGAATTTTGCGTTTCTTAGTGTGATCAAAGGATCACTTTTTTTGTTAAGAGAAACTACTCTGCCAAAAGCTTCTGTAAATACACAGAATATGCTTTCTTTCCTGGCCTTTTGGATTTTCCTGTCCTTTTGTATCACGCTGAGTCTCTCTGGCAAATTTAAAGCCTACTGTAAATGCAGATCATTTGTTTTCTCTTTGTAAGGATGGGAGCTATATGTTTGTCCATGAGGCTAAATGCTGGCCTGTACAAATCGTCCAAGTAAAAAAAGATGGGTCTCAATATCATGAGCCTGAAACATCTGTGGCTATATCTGAGGCTAATTTTTTTAATTAGGTGAAATAGCAAGTGGGATGTGATGCCAGTAACCTTCCTCAACATTGCTTTATAGGCAATTTTACATTCTGTGTGGTCTTATTTCCTCTCGGTTGATAGTAATTTGGACAGGCTGTGGGATGCAATGTAGAAATAAACATGCAGTCACAATACACAGTGTGTAAATCTGCTTATAAAAGCTGCTGATGAAAGCGGTCTATAAGTTAACCTTCTTTATCCAGCTCATGTGAATAACCTGTTGGTAGGAAGAGCGCTTCACAACACCCACGGTACTTAAATAATGTAATCACAACCACGTTTCTGTTTGAATTTTCTCCCAGATAAATGACCAGGTAAGTAATACAGTGAGGGAAGTGCTCCGGTAAAACAGATTATGTTTTTAAATAATTCTGAAGTTGTTACTTGCTTCACTTAACAAGCAATCTGCTGTGAAATGTTAAGACCTTAAAGTTGGGTTAATTAGGTGTGTAGATCACACAACATAGAAAAAACAACTCGATGTGTTTACTTCTGAGTCTCAGATTTATGCTGTGTGTAGTAGTCATTGGATTCTGAAATGTTGACTTGATGATTATTTCCCACCATTATACCACTATTTGTTTTTCTCAGTATTTCTTCCTGTAAACTAATTTGGTACAGTGTTTGGAGAAGAGAGATGCAAAAGAAGTGCAAACACAGTAAAGCTAAGTTGTTTAAATTTAGAACTGGCTGGAAAATTTTTATTTTTCTTTCATTAGGAAAATGGTGGTTTGTAGAAAACAAAAATTATTCATTCAATTCAAGTGATTACCTACTAAGAAAAGAATAAGAAAGGCTTTCTAAGCTGTTAAAATACTGAATATTTTAAAATAAAAGGGCTATGTGCAGGTCAAGACCTCCTCTAATATTTTCAATTAAAACAGTCAACATTTAATTAAGAAATAAAAGTAAAGAATTTGAATTTTTTTCTAAAATCACACAAACTTTGATTGATCTGATTAAACCCATGAAATTTTAAATTAAAGAAAATGAAACAAACAGTTATCAACTTTTACCAGTTATAGGTATGAAGGAATAAAAAACATCAAGAAAAGTGACATATGATAGAAGATGTGTGTGTCTTGCATACTGCACTTCCAAAAGATCCTGATGGTGTTTATAAATTGGAGCAAACAGGGAGTGTTCAAGGTCAGTCTCAAGCTCTGCATCAGCCTTTGTACTTGACTGTCTTCCCATTTACTGCACAGGGAATTTTTTGCTCAGGTGTTTGCAGTTCTGTATCCTGACTACCCAGTTTTGTCTAATTTTGCTTCTCCTTCTTCACTAATAAACTTCCTTGGTTTAGAATAGCAGATTCAGGAGCTGTCTTTTCGGTCCCTTTGTGCTGTAACCCAGAAACAAGTATTCCAGGGAGTGTGCATCTGAGCATCTGAGCTGGTGCATCTGCACTACAGCTGGGCTCTACATTTCCATGCCTCCTTCCAACACGTGGGGAGAGCTGGGACCGCAGAACAGAAATCCAACATGGCTATTTTCCAGTGGCGCCATGCCCAGGACCTGACAACACTAAGCTGCTTGGCAGAGGCTTCCAATTTCATTGGAGTCAGGCCTGGCCTTGAAATCAGGGAGCTGATCACATATCTCTACCATCTCACTGGCTCCAAGACTTAGTCATGGCAAAAGAGAATGTGACATCCCCTTTTTCCATGAGTCTGATCAATCATGATTAACTCTGCTAATTAGGCTTGGGCTGCAGAGCTGTAACACTGGTGTAAATGATCAGAACCAGACCCATTAGCATTTTGGTCCTCATTTTCTTTTGCACAAATGTAATTTCACATTGCTTGTTTAACATGCTGCTCTCTATGCTGTCAAAAAATGAAAAGTGTTCTAGCATATGAAAGATGTAAAGATGACTTGAATTAAAAAGTAAATAAATCTTAAAAAAACCCTCCCAAGTCCAAGAAATAAATCTTGCAAATCTATACTCTTTGGGACTTCTTCCTTTACAGTGTTTAGAGTAATTTGTCTAGACAATAATTTACAGGCTCAAACCCCATTGCTTCAAACTCTCATTCTGATCAGGGGAGGGAGCAAAACATTTCTGTGATGAACATGCTCATCTTTTGGCCAAAATATGCAACAAGCACCCTTGTGAAAAATTCCATGATGTCATTGATGCCTTCCATTTTATTTAAGTATATTGTACTCTTATGGTAAATGCACATATATATCCTAATTTACTTAGGATATTGTATTCAGTCAAAGAAACCCACGTGATGAATTTCCCCAAACATATTATGCAAAGAGCATTCCTCAGAGTTAAACAGGGAGAGTCACTGGTTTTGTTTGCTAAGATTACAAGCAAAGAACCACATGGCAAAATTAGCAGTCAGCAGATGCTATTAAGGGCATCCGTTGACTACAATTAGACTACAGAACACAATCAGATGGATACAATTCTAGGCACCTGAAACATGTACATGATTAAGGGTCTCCTGTCAAGGAGTTCACCTTATGCACTTCTTCATAGGAAACAAACACTACAAGTTAGAGATATTTTGAAGATCATTTATAAATCAGTCAATAATACAGAATGTTAATCTGCAATCTGTTTTCCTAGCTGCTGTCTTATCCGTTCTACACAGAGAGAAATGCCAGTGATTTTCTTACCACTCTTTCAATGCCAATGTTTCCACTGAATTGCCTGAATTTTCTTTGGGAAGTCATTGTTCCTGTTCTGGTAAGAGGATAATCCTGTAAAAATGAAGCTTTGTACTGGTGAATTCATATGAAACAAGAAGTAAATGTGGGCAGAGATGACTGGTGTATAATGGTCATTGGGGGCTAAATTAAATGATAGCCAATGGACATGATGGGGGTTTAATTTCTGTTTTTACAACGTGAAATAATAACTGTACTAATAGGAAAGTCTATGTTCCTCAGAATCAGCTGCATTCTTCGACAAATTATGATTATGGAAATAGCCAAGGGTATCAGGACTGTTCAGAATAACTGAAGGGCACCATGAAACAACACATGCTTTTCTTTCACAGCTTGGAAGTTTTTATGGGTAGGTCAGCCAACTTCAACAGTCCCACCGTTTAAGACTTGTTTGTTTGGTTTAACCTCAATGCCAAGGTCATATTTGTAGAAATCCTGTACATTTTCAAATGGAAAATTTACTTCCTCAATTCTGTTCTACCTTTGATGTATGTTGGCGGTGTTGCAATTTTCATAAGTCACATTTCATGGATTATGATGCACAAACAACTTCCATACATATTGGATATAAACAATATAAAAATAAAGATAAATAATTTAGTGTACATGCTCAGAATGGTTGGGGACAGGGTGGAAGAAAATTAAAAAGAAAAGGACGAATGGAAAGGATGAAAATTTAACTTCTTTTGGTCATTCTGCTCACTCCAAAATGTGTTTTTGTGTGAATTTTGCAAAGCTGTTTCTTTATTGATGTAGATTACTTTTTTCATGAATCATTCAAAACCTGCCTTCTGAAGAAGAAGATATGCATATTTTAATGCATACAATGCATTGTATCTTATATTAGAATAGCAAATTGTTTCAGTTTTTCTCTCTACCAATGTTAAAAAGGGGAAAGCCATATGACTAATTATATTAACAGGAAAATGAGAAACAAACAAAACAGTGACTAAATAAAATGCAGTCAGGATTTTGTTTCATTAGGATCTCAATAACTTCTGCAGATTTTAATATGTTATTCTCTATTAATGAAAATGTTTAAATGAGAGAAAACGGAACTAATCCTACAAATAAGAACCCAAGACCTGAGTTTGAGTATTTCCTCACATTCTTTTTTTTTTTCCCCTTTCTTATTTCTGCATTTTATCACCATGGCAAGAATTTTAATTCTGGAAATGAAGCAAAAGAATAAACAGTAAAATTGCTGCTATTTTTGGTCTGGTAGTAGATTTCCTATGTGGACAAGTCATATATGATCTGATTCAGCAATGCTGACTTACACAGTGTTCACACCATTAATTCCATCAATATTAACAGAGCTTCTCCTGCACGTAAGAGTTAATCATATAAAGGGTACAAAACCCTGCTGTAATTCTTTTGTATCCTTTTTTCCTGGTTTCTTCATGTAATAGGAATATGGCTACATTAAATGTGTCCAATTTTTAATAGACTGGGTGTTTGATAGAAGTGCATTTTTGTCAGTATTTTGTTTCATAAAATGGAACAATGGGTTGTGACATTTATGGGTTTAGAATTTTTGTTTAAGAACAGTGTAGATAATAGCAAAAAAAATGATAGTGCTGATTTCCAACTTTCTGGAATTAAATAGCTGTGATTGCCTCAAACTCATAGTTCCTGTTCAAATTCCCTCAGAAATATTATCTTATTTTGCTTCAGGAAACAAAATTGTACTATATTAAGAAAGCAAAGTCTTGTCTCTTCCTTTTAAAATAACACTTCCCTAATCTCTTGTTTGTGAATGTAAAATATAGCAGCTTTCCAAAATATAAACCAAAAATCATTATGGTTCACTTTTTTTAGTTACTTGACTTTTCTAACATGAAATTAAACCTACCTGGAAATACCTTCAGAAATAAAAACCCTGTGTGTACAATATGAAAAGAAAAAAAAAGATAAAAGATCTCTCAAGAGTAAAGTAGCTGAAAGCCATCATGGGATCACTTCAGATTTTTTGTTTTCTTATATTTTGAAAGTGTGACATTTTGAAAGGAATGGCAGTGAATGAACTATCAGATAAAGGGATGATTCCACCATTAAATGAGTGTAGTCATTGTATTGAGAAAAAGGAACATTTTTTTCCCTTTTCTTAAGTGTGGATAATCTTTGTTATTTAAAGAACCCTGTTAAATTTTGGAAGTTAAGTGCAGCGCTTACCCATTTTCTACTTGTTATTGGGAACTGGCCAGCCACAATTTGGAACGATTTTAAATACAGTAAAATGAAAAAATGCCTATTCCTTTTAAAATGCTTCTATTCTTTTTTGTTATACATTATACATCAGAGTGATATTTGAAGGCAGATTTATTACACACCCTGGCAGAATGCTTTGTACATTTATAATGCAAAGCTTTTATCTAAAGTTCAGAGCGTTATTTTAGAAAGAAGGTGCATTGTATCTGTGAGACAAGTTCCATTCCTATTGAAAGATGTCCATAGGAATTGAAAATGTGTGGTAAAACTGATAGTCAAGGAAGAGCTGAAAAGGAAATCTGTATCTTTTGCTTACTGTAGTGTTGCTTTTTGAGCTTTACTCTCCTGATCTAATTGAAGATGCTCCTGCTCATTGCAGGGGGGCTGGACTAAATGACCTTTAAAGGTTCCTTCCAACCCAAAACTCTTCCATAAGGATCAAGTCTAACTGCTTGGTCTGAGAGTTATACATAATTTAATACAGTAAAACTAATTTATATTGTAGGCAAATATTGAATCTGTTTGAATTTGGAAATCATAGAATATCCTGAGTTGGAAGGAACCTACAAGGATCATTAAAGTCCAGCTCCTGGCCCTGTACAGGACAGCCCCAAGAATCACAGTAAAACCGTCTTTAAAATATTTAAGCTCATTCTAGTCAAAATTATTTCCAAACCATGCCCTCAGCACATGAAAAATTGCTATTGTAAGGAAAGAGTTCTGCTCATGAGAGGAGACTAAGCTCTTTTAATACTATATTGACAATTAAAGGCTGGAATTTCCAGAAATAAAAACATTTGTACAATCGATCTCCATAATTTAAATTAGCAGGAAGTTTGCCACCACTTTGGCTTTGAAAATGGCATCTAATCTGCCTTCTCTCACACCTGTACTTTCAAATATCACTTTTCACTCTGCGTTTTTATTTTCTGATGTTCCTTGAACAATTTTGAAGCAGCTTATAAAAACAGTTTTGCATCTGAGCCCTTCACTCTGTGCCCACAGTCACTGGTAAATACAGCAGTCAGGCCACTGGCTTAGGGCTTGGAGTGCAGGATGCTTTTAGGGGGTTCGTTGTCTAGTACTTCTGCTGGGAATTCAACAATGAACTGAGAAGCCCAAACTGGGTTCTCAGAGCTCACCAGCAGTTCCAGTCTGCAAAGGAATAAACATGATGCTGGTGTAGTCATACCCTGCTGAGTAAAAGGTGTGCAACTAAAGGGTTAAAAATGTTTTGATTAAACTTAACCGTCTTTAATAAGTTAATGTTATGTTACCAAATAATTTTTGAATGTTATTAAATCTGAAATTTTCTATGAATAATATTTCTTGAGGCAAAGCAAAAAGTATGTTCAAAAGGTATTTTTTCCACTAACACATTTAAATAGAAGTCACCTTTTCCTTTGTGTACTTCATGACCACTTGACACTTCTTTAGAAAGTCACCCCTGTCCACAAAGAGATATAAAACATTTGTGCTAAAGCCAAATACAGTGATCCTAATCTGTGTTAAGGCTTTTATTACTGGAACTAAAAAAATTATCAGTATTTCATGTAGTGATTATTTCAATGGGACTACTTGTGAAGTCACAAACAGCTTGATATTTAAGTACCCTAATCTGAATTCCCTGGCTGACCATCTTCTATACCACAAACTGTGATAAGATTCCATGAACCTGAAATTCTGTAGGACACAAATGTATTCTCTTTTTTCCTGTCTCTCTCAGACCAGCTGTCTTCTGTCAGGCTATACTGATGAGACAGGCAGGGGAATGCCCACCTTGGAAATACTTCTGAGAGATCCTCACAGCTTCTGTTTTAGATTAGGTTTTGAATTTCTTATTAGCTGTGGAATGATATCAGCATTTGGAGAGTTTACCATACAGGCCATATGGCATGGAAACTTAGTAAAATTTGGAAAGCTGGGGAGTGTTGTCTGAAGTGTTACCAGAGCCCACAACACGGACTTTAGCGTTAAAAGAGTTGCAATAAACCTAAGTACTGACATATTTATTAAAAAAAAGCAGGTATATGAGATCACCGGTTTGTTACGTACGCACAGACGTAGTGAACTTAAACAATTGGAACCCCAAGCCAGACAACTTCAGCCAGGAATACTGTCAAGTGCTTTGTCAGTGAGTGTAATTAACTAATAGGAAAAAAATAACTACAGCTGTGATAATTCCTTGTCATAGGATTTTAGTACAAGAATAAGTGTCCTGAAGGAAATGCAACCCAAACATCACTTCCTTTGATGGACCTGTTGCCTCTGTAATGTAAAAGGGATGGCTGGGATGGCCACAGCTAGTTCAGAGCAAAGGGCAGAGCTTAGCTTCCTATCACCTCTATTGATACTGGTGTCTTACTTTTCTTTGGATTTAGCCATAATGGATTTTAATATTTTAGTGTAAGAAATACTTTCATTTTACTTTATGAAGATGGATAGATAAATGCTCCTCTCTGTGCTCCTAAAACATACATGTATTAAAGTATTAAAGCCATTGCTAATTACACACTTATTAGCATATTTCCCATATTTAATGTAGTACTTGGGACACAAACTAATGTCCCTGTTCTAGGGAAATACTGGGTTTGTTCTTCTTTGCTAATTTGGAAGACAAAAACAGTGGAAGAGCATAACACATGCAGTGATGTCAGGGCCATTACTCCCCCACAGAATCCTCTTTAAGGGACTGAAAAGAATTTCTGGTTTTTGTCACACACACCCATGTAATACATTTCACATCAGGCAAACAAATGTTCATCCTTCAGTAGCACACTTATGTCCTTAATAAGGTTTCATACTTGATTTGAAAGTTTCTGTATTTGTGATACAGATGGTTCAAATCCCGTTGATAATTCAATGTCTGGTTAGCTCTTAAGTCAAAGACCTGGTAATTAATGTCCTGAGAGACCTGAAAAAGCTTATGCACACAGTTCTGAAAACACTCATATTTGCTGTCAGTGTTCAAACACTTTCAGGAAACTGGACTATAGTTTTGAGCATATGTTTCTTGTTCCCTCCTCAGTAATCAGACCCACTGAGGACCACCGCTGGCCTGGAGCGAGAGCTAGAAGGTAAAGCACTGGTTAAAGATTATAGTTGAGATAAAGTTTGACCCACTGATGGGTCTTCATATCTGTTGCTCAGATGGATTTAGAAATAGAGGTGGATTTACAGAGAAAAATAATCAAATCCTTCATAAATGGAATGAAAATTTCTATCCAATCAGCTGATTTTGCAGTATCTATGTAAACAGTACAAATGCTTACATTTTAAATATAGAAAAAGTCAAAAGAGCACAGGTGTAATAGTCAAAACTGCTCAGATTGGTTTTAGTCATTACTGATATATGTGTTGTGTGTATGGATCTGTAGAGGAGCTCATCACTGTAAGCAAATAAAAACGTTTCTATCTTTTAGCCCCTTCCCTTCTTCCCCACACCAGGAATTGCCTTTAGTCCCACAGTTCTTTGTGATACAAACCATGGAAACTCAGAACAAGTATTTCCATAACTTGCAATTTCCAACAAAAGCAATGGCAAGGCTATCACAAAGCATGGCAAAGATCAAACAGCATCTGTTATGAACAGGATCACAACTAATGGCAGTGAGAGAGAAATGAGGAATAGAGAACAGCTCCATTTACATCCACAGTCTGAATCTTCCAATCCAACAGAAGGCATGCTTTGCAGACAAACACAGAATGCCTTCCAGGATGCTCTGCAGAATCCAGTCATACTGACAAAAAATGTTTATAGAACAGTGATCTAGTAGATAAATGTTTACAGTACTTTGCTGAACAGAAAAAAAGAAAGTCTTTCCACAAAGACTGCAGACTTTCACA
The DNA here is from genome assembly GCA_013399945.1 of Ploceus nigricollis. Lineage (NCBI taxonomy): Eukaryota > Metazoa > Chordata > Aves > Passeriformes > Ploceidae > Ploceus > Ploceus nigricollis. The sequence goes on along the minus strand of VXBC01000844.1, from coordinate 1,150,287 downwards.
CCTTGACACGCACACACAAATCAGTAAGATTTGTAATAGGCAAAGTCTATAATGTCAAAATTTCAAAGTCCCTGTGCTGTGCAGCTTGCTCACTGGGAGACTTGTAGGGCCCAGGATCAGATTCACAGAGAACAGTTTAGGTCCACATTCCCTGAACTTCCCATTCAGGTCCATCTATCTTTAATGAAAATTAATAAATTAATCTCCATGTTACTAACAGGTTACCTCCTTCAAAAGGTACCAGCCACTAGCCCATGGGTCAGATCACAGTCTTTCATTTCATAATATATTAAAGCAATGACAATAGTCAGCATTCAATATGAAACTAGATTTTTTGTCTATAATTTTTGCTGGTTTTCCTATCCTAAAAGCTGATGGCAATCATTTATGCCCAGATTATAAACTATATCTTGATCTATGGCTTTTCTTATCACAATATATGAAAGTGGAAAATACAATCTGTAAGTAATAAGTGTGGTATGGAATTTCACAAGGTCCTTATCACTTTGTGTCATTATTCCTGTCATTGTATATTTCTCTCTTTTTATTGTACGAATTTTTTTTTAGTGTGGGATTTTTTTCTTCACCTTTTCTTATTCTCTTTGATGACTGAAAGTAGTCTGCTGTCTAAAATATAAAAATAGTTTGTGGTCTTTTCAAAATGTTGATTTATATTCAAATCTACTATTTTTTTTTTCTGTTTATCTCCCTCTTTGTTTTTCAGTCATTGAAAGGCTCGAGATTTAAGGTGCATGTATGCACTTTTGAAATTAATATAACTGAGCAGAGCATACCCTGATCTTTTGCCTGAAATTTAGTAAAGTTTGTGCAATTGACACTTCATATCATGTCTTTGTTCTTGTCCTTAGAGGATAACACTTCCCTTATCTTCCCAAAATACAAATTTACTTCTGTACTTCCAGGTATATTTGTTTCATTTTGCTTTCCTTTTGCTTGAAAATAAATCCCCTTAAAATTCTTTGTGAGGGAAAACTCTGAGGAAGCCCAGCTGGTTGGCAGCTGTGAGCCAGGGAAGTCTTTGATTCACAGAATTAAGGACAATCTGATTTCCTTTGCTACACACACAGGAAGCTTTGGGTTCACAAAGAAAATATAGAAAGAAAGAAATGAAATGAGCAAATAAGCAAGCTTTCAAGTGTAGGAAGTTTCTGGTGAAGTAAACATTTGGCTATTTCTTGGCTCACTAGGCTAAATGCAAAGGAGGTAAATTAAGTTAGGAAGAAACTTGTATCTCAGTCCTGTAAGTAGGCAGCCACAGTTCTGGACTGGAACGGAAAGCAAATGAGCTTCAGATAGAAGCCTTGCAACATAATTCCACTTGCACATCAGTCAATGTCTATTAGATATGAATAAATATTCTTTGAAATGTTTTATTTTTAGATATTTCATTGATAGCCACAATTTTTTATAATCATTTAAAAATAAAAATCAAATGCTAAGATATGCCAACAAAAGGGTTACGTTATTAAAATATTAGAACAATCTAGAACCTGAATATCTCAACTAATTCTTACTTTCAGCAACTGAAGTATTTCTAAACCGTAGTGAATTTTGGTGTAGCCTGAGATCTTACATGGAGCCAGGTGGAGGAATACAGGAGTAAATTATCTGCAGATGGCAACAGGGAGTGGATTTGAGTACATATTAAAATTAGCCAAATTTACAGCATCTCTAGAATACTTATCTTTGTTTTAATGAGTGCAAAAATGTGTTGAATATTCAAAATGGGTAAACACGTAATTATATCTGGCAAATTATTTTGGAGATTTTAAAGATTCACGCACTAGAAACAGGACCACATGAAGCCTTGCTGTTTCACTTTAGAGTACTCTTTCAAACATTTCTTCAAACCATAGAGAAATACATGAAGAAATGCAAGAACAGCTCCACCAGATCAGAGTAATGATAAGGACAGGATTGATTAAGGACAACAGGTGAAACCATGCACTAGGACCAAAAAATACTCAGCATCACAGTTCAGTGTTTATACAGTAGAAAGTACCATGAAAGTAAGGAGAAACATGTCTGGATTCTGAAGGGTGGACAGGAATCTGAAGGCAGAAAGAAAAAAATTTCCCACAATCTCGGATTAGCATTTTAATAGAATAAAAAACATGTTCCAAAGCACAGATTGTGTAGATGACACACTCCAGTTTGAAAAATGCTTTGCAATTACAGAACATGGAGTTTTATTATCAGCCATCGAAGAAGAAAGAAAGTCTGCACAGAATATTCATCAGCACACCTGTTGCATCTATTACTATTATTTGCTATTATTAGCTCTGTAAGAGTGGCTGCCATTAAGAAAAACAAGACTAAGTACAGGTCTAAGCCCACTTAAGCAGCATTCATTACATGTGAGTGGAGAGATCCTGAGTTACTTATCCAGCACAAAATACTCACTGGTGGTGCTGAGTTTTAACATGCAAAGCTAAAAACACCATCCAATGACTTTGCAAACTGTCTTGTACTTGAGACTTTGTGGGTACCAATCCAGCTCCATCATGTCCCTAGTGAATAATGAACCAGAAAATGGAACAAACTCTTCATATGGCGGCATGTCTTTACATAATTCCATGCACAGTGATATTTACATTTGCCTGTGAATGATACTTAGCCTGTTGGACAGAGTGGTTTTCAAAGGGAGCACATCCAAGATCATATAATCAAAGTGAAAATTCTGTAACAGATGTCAGTAAGGGAAAAGAATGTGGAAATAGAATCAATGGAGTTGATGGGAACTGAAGCATTTTTGCTAACATGAAGACAGTTTTGTGTTTTAAAAGACTTTGGCTCAGCATTCAAAATACATGAGGGACCTGTGAAGACATATGTGAGTCAATATACATAAAGAAACAACACAGACTTTATGTTTAGAGATAAAAAGAAACATAGAACCTGAACTTGGAAAATTCTGAAAGACTTTTTTTCCCCCTCACTTCTGATCACTGTAGCAAATAATTACGTAAATCTGTGAAGAATTATGTAGAGAACAATAACTGGAGAACTGACATCTAGAAACTGAAGACATGGGCTTTCCACTTACAGTGCAGACACACAGGCCACAACATGTTTTATATACATAGGATAACTTCCAGTATTAAATGCTAATTTAAGGCACATTCTCCTGACTGCCCCAAAACAAAAGGGGTAACATGAATTTAAGGATAAAAGTGCAGCAGAATTAACAAATAATTCTCATGTAGGAAGCCCAATACAGAAATTCAGAACTGATATATTGTTGTTTTCTTCTCTTTTACCCTTTCATTTAAAGTGGCTAAAGAGGGCTTTCTAACACATTTGCACCTTCTTTTTCCTGTTTTTTGCTCCCTTTGTTTGATCTTTGCCTTTTGTTGAGTATCAATACATTTCTCCATTCCTTCCCTAGCTCAGAGTGTATGCATCCCCATGCTTCCCTGCAGGAAATACTTTAAAGACATGGTGTTGTTGTCAATATGCAAAAAAGATAATGGTTATTCACCTTGATCACAGGAGTAATCACAATGACTACTAAATCAAATTACATAAACAAAGCTTGGCTCAATCTTTCATTGCTGATGACTTGATCTTTATCATATCAGACAATACCTTAAGATTTCTAAGCTGGGAGAGCTTCTAAAACTGTATAAACTGTGTAAGAGTATGAATGGAAAGAATATAAATAACCATCTTTACAGTATTAGAAGAGTGGGATCTTGAAAATGCTCAAGAGAGTTTGCAGTATTTCATCCAGGCAGTTTTGGACTGTTCACAAGATTTAGCTATAGACCTTAAAAGAAAACTATTTTCCATTTGTCTAAAAACCAGAGATGCTGGTGTTTTAATCAAGTAATTTTTGTGTCAGTGGTCTTAATATGAAATATGCTTTATGCTCAGCTACCTTCCTGGTTTAGAACCTGTCATTACTTGTACTTAGCAGGGCTGCCTCCAGTTATGCATCCAATTGTGCCTGATATTCAAAGAATCCTTTTGCTGTCTTCTCAAAGTCCCTGCCTGTAACCATCACTAATTTTTACTGGTTATAGAAGTATTATAAAGATTTGTGAGTCTCAAATCACAAACGTATTTGAAATAAAAATCCTTTTTCGTACCTTCTCCTGTAAGATTCATCCTTTGCCTCCCTTGCTCTGGCACTACTTGGGGACCAGCAGGTTTCATAGGAATCTGTCTTCAGTGCAGAAAGGATCTTCAATAAAAACATCCTTCCATTTTTGGTGTATTGCTAAATAAAACCAGAAATGGCAGCTCATAACCTGTGTTTCTGAATCCAGCAGGGTACTAGCAGAGGTTAAGAAGTAACCAAACTGAGGACCTGACCATCTAGCAAAACACAACAATTAAGTTAGTACAGTGTTTTCACTGTCATTGTTGGGTTTTCTTTCAAGTTTATTTAAGCAAAAAATAGCATGCAACAGAGATTTCAGAAATACAAATTTTATTGAGATTTATTTCATAGAAAATTTTAATACAAGAGATTAAATACAAAATCTTGTCAAGTGAAAGCCTGTGAAACTGAGTTCCAATCACTGAGCAAAGTCTGATGGAATTGCTAATTAGATCACATATTTCTCCTTAGCTGTAGAACAAGGAATCACACCAATGACTCCACTTTTCATCTGCAGAATAAGTTTTCAATCCCTTTTGTAACTGGTTAATACAGTACAAGGTACAAATTCTTACTGATGCTGAACAGAAACATTTATGTATTTATAAGCTAATATATGCCTGGGGAATAAAAAGCCTCCAACTTTTATTTTTCCAATATTTATCATCCATTGAAAAACAGATGGTAGGAGGTAAGCCAGGTTATCTCAGACTTCTTGTGATGGGTTCAGTGGCAGAGACCCAAACAGCCTGGTATGCAGCAGAATACCTATCCCACTGGCAGCCAGTTTTTTTTTTTACTTAACTCCTTTTTTCTGCTTGGAGCCAATCCAGCCCGGTTCAGCTCTTTTGTAGGAGCTGAGGAACCAGTATTGATTTCCCATTTAAGCCAATCTTGCGTAAGCCCACCGCTGCCTCCCTCGCTCTGAATGAGGGGAGCACTGGAGGAAACCAGCTGCAGCGTTTTCAGCGCGCAAAATTGCTTCTTCGAGCTGGATGTGAGCTGAGTTGCAAATTAGAAAAATAAAAAAGCGAAAATGGCAGCACAGATAGGCTTTCTTTTCAAGTCTGGTACACATTCAGCACTGCCTTCCTAGAAAGGATTCTCAGAAAACAGGGAATTTGCTTGTTAGAGCGAAAGGAGAAGATTCTTATTATAGGCTTCAGTGCAGTTGTCAGCCAAGATAAAAAATCCTTATTCCAAAGTGGCCTTAGAACAGTGAAGCAATGAGGACTTTCAAGAAGAAATCAAAATTGTGGGGTTTTTTATGAAATGTGAAGATCTGTTATAACTGTCTTTACTGAGTGTTTATGGATTTAAGCTGAAGACTGCAGTGATGCCTGGGGATTCTCAGGCTCTGTATCATGGAGGTTTTGTTACCAGATTCTGAGTTTTCAGCAGGCGTCCATTGCAATCAGAGGGAAAAAAATATCTCCAGCAAGGATATTTTTAGGGACTAGCAGTGAAGTTTTCCCACATGCTTTACAAGATAAATAATGCTAATAACAGTGATGCAAACTTTCCAAAGTCACTCAGCAATGACCCTCAAATATCAAGATGCAGTTGCTGAAAATTGGAACATCGTTTGGTAGAAAATTAGCAGTAACACTTCCTGAAGGATAACATAGAAATCAAAGAAAAATTTTGAATTGTGGATTGAAAGTCAGAGGGAGAATATTTGACCCCTACACAAAATTACCAAGCTACCCTAAAAATGATGGTTTTAAAGTTCTCACTTAAAATGGCTTCGCAGCTCTCTGACCTAATTCACTCACTCTCTGTTCTTAGCTGTTCACAGTCTCTAAAACGGGAATCTATATCTGGAGTTTGTCAGGGACAAATTGTTGGAAGCTCTTGCATGGAAACAGGATACTTCCTTCTTTTCCTGGCATATCTGAAAAAACACTTAAGGGTAACTATCCCCAGACACTCCTGTTCCTGATTTTGGTGGGGAAACAAGCCACCAAACCCAGGTCATGACTGCTCCTGCCCCACATAAACACCAGCGGTGCAGTGAGATTGGTCCACTGTGATTAATAAAGACTGAAAGAACAATCTGCAGCAGCCTGATGGATGGAGCAATTTCAAGCTGTACCACATGGATGTAAGAAACCAAAAACAGCAGCAGCTTCCTGACCTGGCCTTTCAGGCTGTTTGAAGCCTTACAAACAAAGGTAGTGAGCTGCTTCTACACAGAGATTTTGACTAATGGGGAAAAAAGAGCAGTTTTGATTTTTTTTTTTTCTATAGAGAAAGCAAAATGGAGTCCATTAGGATATTATGAAGCTTAGATGTCAGCAACTGTATTTTTTAGTGAAATGTTCTTTGTCAGAACTTTATGCAAGAAGATTTCCCACGAGAAAGAAAGTGAGAGTTAGGTGGATTATTTTCATGTAGTGGAATCAATAACCTGAGTTTCCTTGGTGAGTGGTCAGAAGAGCCAAGGTATCCACACCAGGGAATAATTAGCAGCCTAAGCTGCTGGTTTGATTGATGAGGCTGCTGAGTGATTATTTCTTCAATTTTCCCCAAGTTCAATTCTCATGGACTAGGGTCAGTGAAAAGAGAAGTTAATTTCATGTTGTCAGGTACTGATACTCAGATTCTTTCTGTATATATTAATATATCTTATTTGCATTTTCAAAGAGTGATCTGAAGGCGCTGCTGAGAAGGTAGAAGACTTTACAGGGATTTTTTGTGGGAGTTTTTCTGAATTTGTGGCATCTGGTAGACTTCAGGAAGAATGACAGAACAAGTTCTGCCTAGCAGAAAAAGGACGAGGAGGAGGCAGTCGTAATATTTGGAGAGAGTGAGAAACTTGTGGAAGGAGAGATGAACATCAGAGCTTTATTTGAGATATAGTGCCCAGTAGGAGAGAGGAATAGGAGCAAATGTCAGCAGGAACATACCAACCTTTTGGTTTTTAATGTAGTCATAAAAAACTTACATGTGGATAAGGAATATTTTAAACAGCGTCTCAGATAGGAAATGTCATTCACATCTACTGGGGAAAAAAAAACCCAAAAAAAACAACCAACATAAAAAAACCTGGTGCCTGGGGCTATGTTAATTCTTTAATGTGATGGCATTCCTTTTCTGTGAGCTCTGTAAGCTTTCCAGGCTGCCAAGCATGCTTGGTGCCCATGCCTTCAAGCACTATTCCTGCAAGGTTCATGAGTATATTTTCATTTTAATGGGTTCTTAAGTCAAGCATCTCTGGCAAAGCTTCCTAAAAAATGAGTGAGAGCTCATGCAAGGGACAATGACATTCTTTAATATTTACAACACTAGAAATAGCTTTTAAAAACAATACACAGCATACAGAATGTTCTCTTTGTTCCAAAATGGTTGTTTTTAAGAGCATTTGATGGATTCAGAGGGCTCTTGGTAAGTACTGTTAAGATATTTTCTCTATATATTCCTTTAGTACTAAAAAGCAAATTACTTAATATGTAATCTCGAGTAAATATTTCCCCAGTTACATTCAGTCCCTCTTTCTGATATGCTTTATTCCTGCCTGAGTATTTTTCTCTTTTTAATATTTTCAGCAGGCTGGATTTATGAGCCTATGAAAGCAAAGAATAGGAATCATCTTCTTCTGAAGCCAGCTGCTCTAGTGAACTTAGTGAATATCTGACCAAGTCCTGAATGGTGGTCATATCAAGGGAAGAGCACGAGAAACAAATGAGACAAAGCCACCCTCCTTTTCTAAAAACTTAGGAAGTTACCTAAATTTTAGGGACCAATTCTGCACAAAGAGAGAGAGCAGAAGAAAATTAGGGAGAGTGAACCCACAGTTTGTTTCATTTTCCATTCTAACATCACTCCAACTATAAAGAATGACAGTATAAATGATCAAACAACTGTTTGCTAATGCATTATAGATAGTCATACACAATATGGCAGCTTCATACTTGTATATTTACCCACCATGAATACAAAATATACTAAGAGTGACAGGTAATGTAGCCAAAGCTTCTACTCTCTGTAAGCATCTGTGTACTATGAATTATAAATGAGAGTCTTGTGTCCAAAGGTAGCAAGTAATGTAGATAATGCCATCTGAGTAAATGAATAAATGTGAAACAGATGCTTTTTGCATTCAGGGCACACTGGTACAGCCAGGAAGCCACCAGTACAGATTATGGATGCTGGTGAGACAGCTGTTGTCTGCATCCAGTGCCAGGTGCATTCTTACCTGGGCTGCATTGAGACAGTTAAAAAGGCTTTTCCCTCTCTCCTTTTTAACAAGTTTCTAGATGGATGAGGTATCTTCTTATGTAGATCCCTCGTGTGCTTGGATTTCCTCAAGGCTTTCCTAAAAAAACAAATCAGCAACATTATTAGGAGACTCCTGTATAAGAGATGATGAAATTAATAATTTACTTTAAAACAGTCATAAAATAGTTTTTCTTTGCTTTTTTATGCAAGTCTCTTTGGGTCTGCCATTATTTTTCATATCAACAAATATTTTACCTCAAAATGAGATTGCATGTCTTAAAAAATTACTGCTAGAAAGGCATTAAGAACTCTTTTTTTCCTTATATGTAAATTTACTTATTTTATAAGCAAAGAGACAGGAGCTTGTACTCCAGCTAGGGAATTAGAGCATTCTTCTTGTCAGTACAGACAGCTCCCTTGATACCTAGAAGGAAGGTTGAACTCCCCAGATAAAATACTAAACCTAACAGTCCTGACAGTTTTCACTTGTGACATAAAGCTACTGCTATTCTTTAAGTTCAGAGAAGTTCATAAGTTTATATTGCTCTTACATCTGCTCCTTTTGTGCCTAACACTAGAGTTGTGCTGTGTCCATTTTTGTGTGTGCTGTGCTGAAGAAAAGCTTCTGTCCTTTTCACTTGGGAGCAAAAAAGGGTCTCAGACCCATTTCCCTGCAGATTTGTCATTCATGAATTGCTTATGTCATGTAGGGTTGGTAAAACAGTGGTCACCAAGTGTGGAATGAAAGTCTATCCTAATGCAATTTTAAGAAGAAAATGAGCAATTGCAGTAATAAAATGTTTCTTGATTAGCTTGAGTACCTTGAACTATACAAAACTCTCAAAAGAAAAAATTTCCAGTACCAGTAAATATCTGTGCCTATTTTACAATGTAATTTCACTGTCTCTTGCATAACTGAGAATTTCAGAGATTAGAAAGTATAATCAGAGATTCATGTAAAGTTTTGGAAGAGCCTGACAGATAACATACAGCTTCTCAGAACTTACTGAGATGGTATTTCAACTCTTAAGAGCATTTATGCAAAATTACCAAGGCACTCATTGCAGTAATTTCACAGCATTCCCTCAGAAGTAAGTGATTTTTCTTGTACACCAAATATCCCTAGCTCTTCAAACTTTTTGACATACGTGTGGTCAGTCAGGAAGGGGGTTTGCCTGCCATTGCCAGATTTGGAATTCATTTTGAGGTCAATCCAGATTAATACAGATGATATCCTAAGAAGAATTCTGCATTTATACAGATGTAATAGAGAATTGAGCTTTGTAAGGCAAAAGCAAAGACTGAAACCAGAAGTACACATCTCACTCTCGGCTATCCATCTTTCTTTTTTTCTTTGTTTTATTTTCTCCTGTGCAAAGTCAGCATAAGACACAACCATTGTTTCAATGTGACACATCTACATCCCAGTTTTTCATTCTGTTTGCAGAAGTGGAAATGCCAGTACACCTCCTTTGGGTGAGAAACAGGCAGGTAGATGCAATCCAACAGGGACAGCCACACCATTCACTGTCCCTTAAATACCTATTGCTGCCATTGAGACATCCCAATATTTTTAACCTAGTAAATAAAGCAACTCCTTATGAGTTACAGGTTTTGACTCAAAAAGCAAGCAAAAATTATGGTGAAAGCCATAATTTTGCTTTCCAAACAGCATGATTTTATTTAGAGTTATGGAATTTTAACCACAGAAATGTCAATAATCCACAGGTGGCTTGTTCCTATTTTCTTCATGTCCTTTACTTTCTTTCAGCAAGTTGTCCTTGCATTTATTTCAGTGTAAAAGTTGAGGGGGAAAAAAAGAGACTGTGGAGATTTTTAAAAAGTTTGAGGAGTAATTTACAAAAGTGATAGTTTCTGGTAATGAAGGTTGCTACCTTTGCCCAGGTCTCTCAGTATGATAAAATTGTTTCAGAATGTTAATTACTGAATAATCAGATTCCCTTGAAAATGAAACCTCAACTTTTACTAAAATATTATATTCCTAAATTATATCAGACCCGTAGTACAGTCAAATCAACAATTACACTGAAAGAACTCATGCAGTCTTCTCTTTAGAATGAGACTCTATTATCTCAAAAGAATTAGAAAAATATCTATGATGCATTGCCAATATGGAAATACTCATCCCATTGGCCTCTATTATCCAAAAGGAAATGAGAAAACACTTCCATTACATTTTGCAGTGATCCATGCCTTTCTCTTTTTAAGTCAATAAACTATATCTTTCACTGTAGCAGTTTGTGCATGTGTGCAAAAATGACCTTTTGCAGCTTGGCTGCTGAGACGTGCTGGGAGAGGTGACACAGGATTTGTGAAAAGAGATGCAAACCAGTTTGTACTGCCAGACGTGTCCTACCACGGAGTCATAAAATGAGGCCTGCAAAGCCTCTTGCTACACACACTATTTTGTTGTTCTTTGTATCATGAGACAGAATTCCCTTCCTAAATCAGTCGCCCCTAATCAGTTTAATTGAGGCTGATGCTCAAAGTGCAGAAAAATGTTGTGAAGAGCAGGTCCCTCCAGTGACTCGTGGCCTCTGTGGGAGCACAGTCCCCTCTATCACATCCTATCACCGCACACAGCCTGTTGGAAAAACGCCTCGAAACGAACACGGATCCAGAGAAGAGAGGGCATCGGGGGGGCACTCAGCACTCACTGCCTCTTCAAAGACAAAAAAAAAAGACTTCAGAAAAAAGTACTTTGAAACTGGTGAAATAATCATCTGAATAAAGCACCAGTGGGGAATACCCACAGTCACTGAGGACAGCAGGCTGTTCGGCGTATCAACAAAAATACATTTGGCCTGCGGCAATGCTGAGGGCAAACATATCCCAGATGGACTAGAGAGGCCCAAATACCTTCAGAGATGAAAATTTAATTAGAGGAAATGTCACTGCAGTGAACAAAAGATTGCTTTAGTGATTTTTCATCATTGTTTACTACAAGTGAAGTATAGTTTTAAGTGGTAGGACAGGCTAAGTACAGGAATGTTCTTAAGCCCTGGAATGGATATGAAAGGAACGGATGTTGAAGGTCAGAGAATCTTCTGCACTTGAGCAGTGATCAAAAGGAGTTACACCATCAAATATTGGCAGATAGCAATTTTTAATTGCTTCAGTGCTGGTAAAAGGTGGTGAAGGTGGTGCTTTCAAGCCCCTAAGATGGAAAACACTGACCTTATTTTGTTGATTGGGTGAGGAGTTTTGTTGCTTTGCTGTTGTTATTCTGGCTTTTGTGAGATTTCAAGGATGATAAAAGCTTGGGTCTCTCTGAAACACACAGTCATCTCTGAAAGTTGAGATGGCTCACTGCCTCCTTCCCTCTTTGATAATCCCCTGTACATTATTAATTCTGATTCTTGTACAAGCCAGGGAAAAACAATACAGGACTCATTGCAGCACAATCACAAGGAATCAGCCCCCTTAAGTGAAAATACGTGTTCTTGCATGTGTTCTGAAAGCTGTCTGGGATAAATTAAGAGAAAATAAGACAGAGCACATCATAACATACAATATAAGACATTATAGAAAGTCTGTCAAACTATAGCATTTTCTGCATTTGGATTTTACATTTTCAGAATGCAGGGTTGAGGTTTTATTGTGTTAATTTTCTGATCTTTTTACCCATTCAGCCTTCATTCTAAATTTACTGTTGCCCCTTTATCAAAACAAAATAATCACCTTAATTGAAAGAATGCACATCATGATTTTCCCATCACAGTACTTAAATAGTGCTACTTATAGAACTCTTTTTATTTGTTTTTATGTAATAGGAATCAGTTACTATTGTATGTTGTAAAAATAATAACAGAAATAGTAATTATCATCAAATATCTCTCACAGAGGTCATACCAATTTCAGTCAATCTTAAGAAGATCTCTACATGTAGACAACTGGAGGTGAGATTAATTAAATTGGGGCCACAATCTAAGTAAAAAAAATGAGTAAAGCATTATACAAGTATAATTACATACAATTACATATTGATCAGTATTCTTACTTGGTTAATTAAAGTCAAAAAGATGATTCATTAAGTTAATAAAACATATTTTTTTAGATTAAAGCTTTGCTATTATTTATATTTTTTGTCTTTTCTAGATCCCTCAGATTTTCCTCATGTTGTTGTGAGTTTTTTTTCCTGACTCAGCTACATATATGAACCCACATACATATATGGATTCTTTTTGTGTAGCAGGTACTGTGGAACTTGAAATCTGCTGAAGAACCTTCACACTGATTTTAGTAAAATTTGGATCAAGTATCTGGAGTACCTTATTTACTTACTAAGTTTACTGGGTAACATGTGCCTTAATTTTAGGTGATTGATTTCAGTCTCTCTGTCTGCTATTGCTTATTATCACCTGTTACTCACACTTCTGTATTCTAGCCCAAATAATCTCCCTAGATTTTCACTGCCCAGAGGCACTGTACTTTTTCTGGCAGTAAGAACTGGCTTTATGTTCTCCTACACTGTCTTGTTAGTCCTTCCTCTTTCCTCACCTGCTTCCTTGTTTTAANCTCTCTCTTTCTTTCTCTTTCTTTTTAGCAGATAGAGCTCTACACAAAGTTTAATCATGTGCAGAAATCTGTTAGATTGATGCCAAAAGACCTGCCCAAAGGCAGGCTCTAAACACATTATTGTTTGAAACCTGCAACGGAGAGTCCAACCAGCCTCTGATTAGGCAGTGTGCCATACTAAGCAGATATTAATGAATCTTGGCAACCAAGTATGAGAAATCAGTTTGCTTGCCATCCTTTCTCTGTTACAGATGGTTATCTGGAAAACAGTCCAAACAACAGAAATAGACCATATGTAAAAAAAAGCCTCCCTTTTTATTTTCAGGTTCACAGACTATCAGCTTAAGATTTCACAGTATATATTATTTTTATAATTCAAGATGAGCAAGTATGTCAATATCCAAATGCATCCAAATTGTGTGACACTGAAGAAACCAATACTTTGCTTTATGGGACTGTGATTGTATTACTGATATTATGGACTTCTGGATGATCAACACAGATTCCCTGTACAAGCTGAAATGACAAATTTCTTCTGTATCTGTCTATCAACACCCATAAAATGGAAGTACTGAGATCAGTAATGCTGGGTGAAACAAATAAATAGATGTTTAAAGAAATATACCACTAAACTAGGTTAACACTGGATTACATTACAGAGATTCTGAAGAGGTATTAAAGGCACAGTAACAAATAGACATCTATTTTATTATTCTAGTCTTATCAAAAGACTAGATAATAAATTGATCTTCATCTGATCAATTGATAATAAATCCATCACCAGCTAAAAGACAAATCTGAAGGGAAACTGAGTCTCAGTATGTCACCTTTTTCTTCCACTGATTATCAACAGAGTAGATCATCCACTGAGCACACAGTGATTATAAACTGAAGTCAGTGTAGTACCTGAGACAAGCTGTGAGGCAAACAAACCTCCCAAATCTCAGGTGGGTGAAACCCTCTGCAGACACAGGAAATGTAAACATGGGTAGAAAATATGGGTGTGTATCCCATATGTAATCTCCTAATGCATTTCTTACTAATTATTTTTCTGTAGAAAAACCTTTATGGAGTTATTTCCCAAATAACTGGACTAGAATAGAGGAAAAAAAAAAGCCTGAGAGAAAAACAAAAATTCATAGAAAGGTAAAGGGTGACTCCTTAGTAAGAAAAAGAATTCAGAGATGCGAAATATTTCTATGTTTTTTTATGTAACTGTGGAGCTTCTTGCATAATTTTTCAAAATATTCTGATGAACCACATGAACCACATGAACCGTTTTATGGTGCTCCTACTCACAGTGAGCAGCACCTCACTTCAAAGTATTTGATCTGAATTCATTAAGAGCACAAATGGTGCTAGGTAAACAGGAAATCTCTTCAAAATATCACTGAATGAGTGAAATTTCTCACATTATGTACAAAGCAGGAAAGAGGTGAAAGCCTGGTGCAACAGTTCGCGATGCAACATGAACAAGAATTTTATAATCCTGCCATAAGGGCCATATCCTAAAAATCCTCCTGAGTGCCAAAACCAGGAGGTTTGAGAACTTTTGGCATGTAAATCTTCAGTCTGAATTAAACCCACTCACCATCTGCATAAGTCTGAAGGTAATAAAGTTCACTAGGTGCTCTCATCTAAATTTTTCACAAACCAAAATCTCTCTTTTAAAAAAAAAAAAAATGACTGGCATTTCCCCCTCTTATTCTTGGAGGGGAAGGGGAAGCATATTGAGAGTCCTAGCATAATCTCCAGTGTGTTCTACCTGGTGTACACTTCCTTCAGCATTGTAGGACTTTTATTTTGTCCTTAATTTCTCTTATTTTCATTCTTGGGTATATTTTTACTATACTGACTTTATCACCTTTACATGAAAAAAAATAACCAGTTAAAACACAGTAATTTGCAATGAATGCCTGCAATCTATTATTTTGGCTTTACAGACTTTCAATTGGATAATTTAAGCATTCAAAAAGTAAAAGCTTTTCATCATGAGAAGGTATTCAAGAGCAGGGCTATGGACTCAGGAAGGTATCCTTGTATTTTTATCTGCCCCTTCAGAGCAGCAGAGCCTTCTCTGGTGGTAAGGAGAAGGAAAATATTACATGCAGCAGACAATTTGTTCTTTTGCTATTATATACAGAATTCCATATATTTTCTCTAACATCTTCCTTGGTTTTTAGATTGGTTTCTAAATTCTAACTGTGAGGTGAAGATTTTTCCTTTATGTATTTACAGCTCAAATCTGTACATCCAGAGACCTTGGAAGCCTCCAGGTTCTGGTAGTGTTTCCTAGGAGTAAGAGCAAAACCATCTAATAAAGACAGAAGTGCTTAAATATGAATAGTGAATAAATCTGATCCTAAGAGAAAGCTTTTAACAAACCCTACTGGAATCATTTACTCATAAATCCTTTAATATGAAGTTCACCTCAGAAGCTAACCCAAGAACTGACACTGTTCTGGACTGGAGGAACATAAACCCAGTTATGCCAAATTAAACCAGAGACCAAATAACTTCTAAATCAGAGGACTGAGCTTTAAAAGCAGCTCTTCTGTGGCTTCTCTATGTGTCTGCTTTAACCCACGTGCTAACCTAAATAATTACCTTTTGCTATCAAAAAGACCTCTGGGAAGCTTAATATTTGTATAGCAAGCTACTAGCTCAAGCAGAACATACTACGAAAGAACAAAGTATTGCTTCATACCAAATAAACATAGTTTTGCACAGATTGAATCAAAATGCAGCCCATAATTTGTAAATGAACACTAACAGAAACCATTGGATAATTCTTCTTACACCGAAGGGAAGAAAGTTTGTTAAAAATGCCTTAGCAGAAGTCATACAGGAAGTCATATCACCTGCTCCAAAGAGCTTGACAGAAGAAATGAACATAACTGTGGGCTGGAGAAACTGGAGTCTGATTTTCACACTGACAAAAGATTAACCCAAACTGACTAGCAGAGCTATGTCCCCCACCAAAATCCTGTTTTTTTCCTTTGCTGTAGAAAATGGCATGTATGTCATCACTGAAAGTTAGAAAGCACATTCTTTATGAAACAGAGAGAAAAACTGTCAAAATATAAACAAGTTAGTAATGTTTGTATAGAAATTCCAGGTATCTAGGGAGCAAAATGATGAAACAGAATTAATGCTGAAATGCATCAGGCTGAAAGTAACAGAGTTACAGTGCCAGAGATATGTTGGAGGATGAGTTTTAATGAAGTGGAGTATTGAACTGTGTGCCCTGAACAGAAGAATTGAAGCACAAAGTGATGGTGCAGAATATACTGGAGGCTAATGGTGTGAAAGACTGTAAGAAGCAAAGAGGGATAATGTATAAAAGTGGACCCTCCACTGTCAGGGTCGGTGTAGAGAGGTTTGTGTACTCATAAAAGGAATGAATATATTCCCTCAGTTTGCCTTGTGGACAATGGAGCTAGGGAAGAGAGCATGAGAGACATGGGAAACAAAGTTATGGAAATGGAAATTACCATGATAAAAAGAATCATAATCTAAGTAGTTGTATGTACTGAGGTAAAGGAATGGGAAAATCTCAAGCCAGCAATTCTGAGAGAACTGGATTGCAGGTCCAGAATCTCAGCAGTACTGCCAATGTTCAGAAAGAGAACTGAAGATTGTGGTATTACAGCCTGAAAGCTGAACATCCATTAAAAAAAAAAAAATGTAAAGCATTAGAGGAGATTGAGAACTAATTTATACCGGGTATGTTTGCCAAAAAAAAAAAAAGGCAAAACCACAAAGAAACATGTGAGAATGCAGAAATTCTGCATTAACAGAACACAGAAACTGTCAAACATTTGGGTACTATGTATTATTAGTGTCTGATACAATAGTATGTGACAAAAATTAATTAAAACAAGGACGAGATTTAGCTGAATATAGCAAGGTGAACGAGCTGGTATTTGAATGATAGCATATTAGTATATATTAGCACACTAATTAGCATATTAGTATATATTATTAATATAGTGTCTGTCTATAAACTCAAAGTAAATGTCGTAACTTTTAATTAAGGCTGTTTTATCCTACCTAAGGTAGCTAATACAGCTCTGAATTGCTTCTGGTTGCTATAGCTCTCTGATTTCAGCCTGTGATGATCTTGGTTCTAGCAGTCTGCTTTCCCATATCTAACATTATTCTGCTCACTGCTTTTTCCACTTGTACAGCTAAAGCTAAAGTGAATATAAACTATCTTGACTTCTTACCAAAGTTCTGGTATTTTCTTATATATATTCTTTCTTAATTTCTTTTTATAATTTAATACTGTGTAGTACACTAAAGTTTCCTAGAAGAGGTAAAATCATAGGTTTGTGTTGTTCAGCTGAATGTGTCAAGTAAAAGAATTTTTTCTTTGACTGTACATTTAAATCAAGTGTCTGTCCATTGCCAAATTTCAGTAGAGTCAGAAACAACCTTTTCCCTCATTTAGGAAATATCACTAGTACCTTACTTGGACTTGCTGCCTTTCTGTGCTTTTAGCTTTTAATTTTGAAAGGAGATGCTTTAGTTTTACTGGAGATAGTTCTCTACTATATTTTGAACAAATACCTTCTAGCAGAATTGTTTTATTTTCATGTGCTTCACCAAATTCTTTCATCTCTCTGGCACTTGCTTTTCTGCATGTCAGGATCTCAGTCTTTTTTTCAGCGTCAGTGACATCAAACATCTTTTTTCAGTCTCTGTTGTTGTCTTCTAATTTCTCTATTGAGCCAATCTGTTGCACTCACCCATGGCTAGCTAAGTTTTGGGTTGGGGTTGTTAGTGAGGGAACGAAATAAATTAACCCTTTGCATCTCAGCAATGGTTTGAAGTCCCCCTGGTTAACTGTACGTGTCAATTTACACCACCTCCCAAGCAGCATTTAGATCTTCCTTTTCCTACAGTATCAGTGGAATTGAAACCAGTTATTCACATCAGAAATGTGTTGCTCTTTCAGTAGGTTTATGTTAGGGTTTCTGCAACTCTATTTTTGAGACCACAAGTCTCAAGCGTTCAGTAATCTAAATCAATGGAGTTCTGGACAAATGTCCAGCCCATGGTCAGGCTGACTCCCAAAGAACCAGGATGCCCATGGCAGCCACCTCCACTCTCAAGAGAGACAGGCAGTATGCTCCCCATGGACAACACAGTTCTACTTTCAGCTTACTGCCTTTCCCTCACGCTGAAGGGATGTGGCATCCTTTAATTTCTTGGGTTTTCTTCATCCCTACTTTATGGCAAGTCATGAGAAATTAGAAACCTTTTGTGAGAACCAGAGTATTTGACTTAGGAATCATTCATAAATATCTTCACTTCCTCTAGTGAAATAAGAGTATAAATAACCACATCATTGTGCTTTTTGTCACAATTTGATCACCATCTCATGATAGCTTGCTGTGGAGTCATTCACATCAGAGCAGCATTAGCCTCTGATGGTACCTCCAGAGCGCAGTGAGTGTGCTGCCAAAGTGAGAAATTGACCCCCAACAAACCCCCTCCAGTCTGCTGTACCAATCAGGCTACTTCACAGCCATTTTACCTGGTCTTTTTTTCAGTTGTGTCTTTCTCACCTTGTTTAGATGTCCCGGCTCCCTTTTTCAGTGTTTAAATTCAGTAGCCAGGACAGAGCCTTAAAAACAACTTAAATTGAATGATTTTCTGGAAATATATTCCTTTGCTTCTCCAGTGATGCATACATTCTCAGCTAATTAATGTCAGAATTATATTTCTATTCATGCTCTTGCCAGTAAAATGTGCAGCAAATACCCAAGGAACGTAGTGTACCAATGACAGCAACCTTAACAGAGCAAAGAGGCAAACTGAAATTGCACAGGAGGAGCAGCAACCCAAAACCTCAGTGGCAGAAGGAAAGAGAAAAAAGGCACATGCTTGGCAACACTGCATTAATGCTTTCCATGAGTCTCCCATGGTCTTTTAAGGAGAGTTTAAAGTTAGCTCCACCAGGTGAAAGAAAAAATGTATTTTTTCTGGACAATATGACTCTTCTCTAGACGAACTCACAAATAAGACACCCTGTTCTATTAATTTTTGTAACTATTTGAGCACTGCCATTTGCAAATGAGTGATAGAGAAAACCTCAAGCATGTTTCCTCTGCCAGAAAAAAATTTACATTGACATTTCCTTTTGGTTTTAGAAAAGAAAAATCACTCTGATCTTATTACTTGGGTCCTAGAATACACAGCAAAGAATCTGAGGCCTTTGCTTTCCATTTTCCTTGCCCTCAGGTATTTAAAATCTTTTTATCTTCATTTCAATTTCCCCTCTTTCATTTTTACTTCACATTTATATAACTTTCCTTCAAAGCTCCCCAGTGTCTCCATGTCATTTCAGGTGTTTATCTTGCCAGTTCCATCACATAAATTGCTTCCAAATTCCACTGCAAAAGCTGCCCACCTAGTAACAAGAAATTCATTTTAAGTGCTTTTTCTAATTTTGAAGAAATTAAATGGAAATACATATTTCAAAGGATTCATGACAGGCAGGCTATCAGTCTTTACATGCATTCCTTGCAACTTATTTTATGTTTTCAGAGTGTGCTTCCAACATCAGATCAAGCTTTGACAAATGTATCTTCAACAGTTTACTTCTCCTAAAAAAAGATGATAGGAAAAAGTTAGATTATATTTTTAACAGCAGAGAGGCTATATACTGAAACCATATGTGGTGTTTCTGCTTGGGAATATGTAAAGATTCCTTGGTTTCAATTGACATCATATACACCATAAAACATTATTTTTTCTCCGTGAATATTGACTCGAACTAGTTGCTTGTACAGACTCACTTTTATTTTTCATATTTTATTTGTTTTGTAAGGAAATCATAGAAAAACAAACATATCTTGGTTGTGAAAACAATTTTTTTTTCCCTTTGCATCAACACAAAAAGATACTTTGAACAAATCTGCTTTTTGCTGATTTTTAACATTTTCTCGGTTGAATATAAACATTTTAAACATTCCTCACTTGAGTAGCCATTGCAGTTAGGGAAAACCAATCAAATTTAACAATTAACCTGAAAATTGTAATATTTACATGAAGGAATAAGAGGGTGGGTTGCAAATCCTGCTGCTATACCCTACACCAGTGAATGGCAAAGTATCCTTTGGACCTAATGAAGGATTATTAAAGGGATATTGAGAAAATTAAAGAGCTCTGATCTGTTACATTTACGAGTCCAAGCTGCTCCTTTAGGTTGTTGAGATTCAGCCAGCCATTAAATCCTTGGTTTTTACCTCCCAGGTGCAATCCCCAAGCTGCATAACTCCTGAGATTTGAGGCACAGAGAGGGTGGGAGTGGAGAAAGCAAATGAGAACACTTACTGGAATTTCTCTGCTTTACAAGNAAGTTAATCTCTATTCACAGCATTCTCACAAATTGAAGGCTGAAAACAGGCAGTGCAAACTTACTAGCAGTTGCCAGCTCATATTTAAAACA
>VXBC01000844.1:1060269-1123315 GCA_013399945.1 Ploceus nigricollis | reverse complement strand
AAAAAGCTGTTAAAAGCTGCAAAGAATTAAGTAATTCTCTTGGGAGTGATAAACCACAATTACAGAGAAATGCTACTGCAAAATAAACCTGGAGAAAAAAGGATAATGTTAGCAATATAAAATGTATTTATTTGTAGTTTTTAAGACTTTTAATTTTATTTGGGAAAAGAGGTTTCCCCACAAATATTCTCCTTTTGGAAGGAGGGAACTCCATCAGTTCTCAGAGAAGCCCTTGCAGTGGCTCCAGTGAAGCTTGCGGTAGGCTGTCCTTGGATGCTAACTGTGAAAGCAGTAACAAATATCTACCTGCTTCTCATCTGCCTACAACTATCCATCATTCCAACATGATATAATCCATTACTAGATGAACTCAAAGAGCAACAAGTCATCAGAAAAGCAGGGATAAGGAACGCTGGCTGGCTCAGCTCAGATAGCACAGCTGAGGATTAAAGAGAGACAAAAGGAGTTAAAGTAGGCAAGGAGGCAACCAAGCATTTTGATCAGGTAAGCAGGTTATAAACCACGAAACTCAGCTGGCAAAGGGGAAAGTCAGAAGTGCTTATCTGCACCAGTGCAGTCAAATTAAGTCAAAAAGGTGTAAGGAAAATGAAGATTTGGGCAATGGGCATTGCAGTTTGAGAAGGCACACCCAAGTCACAACTTTATGAAAGAAAACAATTTCTGCATTGGAATTGTGGCTCTCAAGGTATTTAAACTACTCTACCTCTTTTCAAAAGGAACATATGGCTATTCCCTGAAATCTGACAGGCATCATCAGAAAGAGGGGTCAGATTAATGACTCAAATATGCTGTCACTAAAACTAAGGACTGTCCCAGCACAGTCACCCTATATATATACACAGGTATATAAACACACACCCACCTCAAAGCTTTCCTGAAGATTGACAGATTCTGACAACTTTGCATACACAGATGACACTCAATCCATTATTCCAACCTGTTCCCAAAGTTCTCAGTCATTTAAGATTTATATCTTAGCTTGCTGATGGAATCCACTTTATTTCTAGCAAAGAAATACTGAACAAGGAAATTGTAGTTAAGCAGTTCACAAAACTATGAACCTAACTCTTTGAAGAAAAGATTTTGTGCCATATTTGCATTTGTCTGACAAAGTTCAAAAAAAGCTATTTCTATACCCATTTACTGGTATAATCAATGCAATGGGAGGCTGAAATAAGGACTACAGGATGTCTGTATGCACTTTTTTCCATCATATCTAGGCAAGCATTACTCAAAGACGATCCTCATGTCACACATTTTCAACAATTAGTTTTGTTCAGGAAAAACAATTTACTATTCAGGTAACTTTGATGTGAGATATAACCATATACAGTTTCCTTGAGGAAAATTCTCACTGGGTTGTGTCAGCTCCAAACAGTGAAACAGATTTTCAGGACCCATGGCTTTTCAAAGCTCAAATATTTGAATGTTCTATATACACTGGAAGAGCATAAAATAAGTAATCCTGACTTAATTATAGGTTCTTGCTGTAATTGTTACACAATTGAGAAACACCAAAGCATTTTTTACTATTTATATTATTTAAAATATTTCTTTGCCTTTTCTAAAAATACTTTAAAAGCAAGATTGAAGTTCTTATGACTTCTTTTTTTTTTTAAAGCCTATTTTTTAACTTCTATGCAGGATGATACCCTCAGCCTTTTTGTTTTCTGACAAGACAGTGCAGCGAGGTCACTTTTTTCTGTGGGGAGCACACAGATGTTCCACCTGGCATGGCATTGCTAAGTGACCTCTTATCACATCAAGAAGCCAGCAAGCTGCTCCACTGCCAGTCTCTCTCTGAGCATAACCCATGGCCATGATGATGAACATCATGAGAAATGTACAACTTACTAAACTGGGAATCAGCAAGTCACAGAATCACTGATCCTTACGCAGGGGAACAGATATCAGAATTTTTATGCTGGCTTTAATGCTCATTACGAATTCAGCTATTTCCCATTACTCTAGAGATATAAAGGGGAGAGTCTAAATAAAGTTTAGTTCTTTGTAGGACCCAACAGTAAAATCCTTCAGCTTATTAAAAAAAATAATTCAGTTTGGCATATTCTGTCTGTGTTTAACCCTCCTAAAGAATTCTTATGTAAAGGTCATTTTTAATTTCTTAACAATATCTCCCAGAACAGACTATTTAAGAATGACAGAATCTCCAATACTTAAAGCCAATGAATATATGCAATATATGCATGTCACTAAATTTAAGCATTTGTATTAGATTTAAAACAAACAGGCAGCTTACTAACCAGATCAGTACAAAAGCAGTTTCTGTAATCGAGTTGGCACCAGTTCACAGAAAATATAATTTGAAAAGGTTCACATTTAAATGAAACTTGCTTTTCATGCTCAAATGTCATTCCAAACTCCACGGATGAGGTATTAACCCTTCATTCCCTTTGATTTAATGAAACTCAGCACTGAGCTTGAATAACCTTGACTGTATTTACTCACCACAATACAAAAATTAAACAAAAGACCCTGTATTGCAATCACTTAATTCTAAGAAATACCGACCAAAAACGTATGGATAAACCTACAGTTTGCAGTTAAACTTGTGCCTTTAGCCTTCATCATGGGTGGGGCAACATAATCCCTGACTTTATCAATTTTGTATTCAAAGATGAGCCACTCACCCCTTTCTAGTAGTCCTTTTCCCCACCTTTGAGCCAGACAGCTCTGGGCTGTTTTTCTACTCCCCAAAAAAGGAGCCAAAACCTCCCAGCAAGGGCAATTAGGGCAGCTCTACTTCTAGCTCCCTGCCTTGTGCATCTGAATGGTGGAGAGGATTAAGCTCCAGACAATGCTGACAAAACTATTCCAAATACAGAGCTTTTCTAGCTCATTGCCATCCAGAGGGACTTGGCTAGTCCAAGGGAAAATGACCCCAATGGGAGCGCACAGGGAAGCCACATGGTAATCCTCTTTTTCTTACAATCAGTCAGCCCACTGGAAAACATGCAAATGTGTACAGGCACATAAAATGTGTGTAGGTGAGTGCAGAGTACATATACACAGAGATCTATCTACACACACAGNCTCCACACACAATCTGATTTGCCTCGAACTCTGTTTTTCTGTAAAAACTACAGAAGGAAATGGAAAGCAGCTTCTGGTATATATATTTACATGCACACAGATATACATATATATATACATATATACACAGCATATTCATGCCAGCAGGAACATTAGAAACCTTGCATGATTTGTATCTTTACTATCCAGTGTGCCCCATAGGCACCTGGTTTTGCCATGAGCACTGAACCCAAACTCTGCCAGGAAGAGTGGTCTGATACATATCTGCTGCTCACAGTCAAAAGCAGCGGGTATCAAAGGACACAGAGGTTTATCTGTGCAAATTTTTTTGCAGAGTTCGAGGTAGATGGGTTTTCCATGACCCCTATCCTATGTAATTTCCAACAATGGAGCTGGAGCAATATCACAGTTTCCTCAACACTCAGATTTCTTTTATGAGATGCAGAGTTTGAATTGGTATTTCTAAAACCACCACCAAATATTCTTACTGGGTGCTGTCCCAGTGGCAGAGAGTGGTCACACTGACCTGCTGTGAGCCACTTTGGTTTCACTCAGTGCCCTTTGCTTCCACAGGCTCCCTTCATTCTTCAGAACTGTCTGCCTGAAATTTTTTTTTAACAGGATGGTACTTCTCATTAGTGGAGCTTTTGAATTACTGAAAGGCTGTGTAACATTTAATTAGTCTTTATCTTTACAAGTAATAAAATGAGTACCTTTAGGTAAAAGAAGGCAGTCTCTGGTGTGCCACTGGATAACAGCAAGTTTTTGATTTTTTATTCAAACAGCTATCAAACAGATTATAATTTTAGCTTCATTATTTGGCTAATTCACATTTCCTTAAAAGACACATGAGAGCAGCTTTATAAATATTGCAACAAAGAAATTTGGAGTCAACAGTAAGAGAGGTTTCGAAGCTGACAGATCAGAACAATACTTGCAAAAATACAGTTTGTATTACCTGTAAACTGTTTGGCGTTAGCTAGTTTCATCGAAATAGAAATATTCAAAAACTTTTGATTCTTTTGCAATTTATCTGTTGATTATTGACACACCACATCTTTGTTTTGATTCATCTTCAGTACGGTCATATAATTTTCAAATATTAGAGGTCTCTGTTCAAAATTTATCAATGTTTTAGACTTTGTCAACCAACCAGACTGCAAAATAAAACAAAAACCCCATAAAGAATAATATAAATTTTAGAGTTTCAAATTCAAGGCTGGCTTCTCCCAAAGACATATTGCTAATTATTTCTCAAACCATCAATGTAAAATTTTCTCCCTGAAAATCTGTCTCAGATGTAATATAAACTAGAGTGGTGTCTTTTACCATATGAGAGGTATTTGTGATTTACATCAGAAAGCAAACGAACAGGAGTAATTTCTTGTTTAGTGTGTGCATAGAAGTAGTGAAGAGCTACTGAGCTACTTGGCAGGTTTGGGGGTTTTTAGGGAGAGACACCCATGACGGCCACCCTGGTGCACTTGCTGGAGGTTCTGAGTGCATAATAAAGAAGAATTTCGCTGGACAAAATGTAACCAATTGTGTGAATTGACACAGGCAGGTGACCAGGACAACCACAAAACCATGGCTGAAATGCAAAGAGCAAAAAGAGTGAATTTATTTCATGACATCACTATCTGGAGGATCCCAAAGCAACACCCAGGCAGAGACACAGGAGTGGGAACATCTGTGGTTTCCTCTGTGTGTTCTGTGACCTCTGAGCTTTCATCTCTCTCCCAAAACAGGGAGCTCAAGTGTGTCCATGAGAGTGCCTCCAAGTCTCTCCAAACACTGATGTTGTCTTTACCCCAAGATTTTACTTCTCAAAACAGACAGGGGACAAGAGCAGTAGGTGTAATGTGTGGGGTTTCCCACACAGATATTTTTCAGACCTTGGTATTGCCAGCTGCAAGGTCACCTGAGGAAATCTACCCGCTCCCCACCAGTCTTCCTCTTTTAAGCCTTTCCTCCCAGCACCAATCTATGTGGTACTTGAGTTTAAAACTGTGACAAAATGTACATCATCTAAAGTAGATTGAGGTAATCTCCCTTTTTGAGATATTTCACTAGAGGTACACCACACATCACAAAGACAAAAACCAAAAGTACATTTCAAGACACAGATAAATACACACATTACTTGTCCTTTGGACTCAGCCATGCTAATTCATAATTGTGGCTGCAGGATTCTCCAGTCTTTTAATGATCAGACTGAATAAATGCAATTAACATCCACTTTATGTGACAGAAAGAATTTGATATTGTCTAATTCAAGTTTTCAATCTATACACTGTTTATCAAACTGCAAGTTTGTTTCATTCAACCAGTTGGTGCAGAATAAATGCTACTTTTTAAAGTAATATGACATGAATATTTTGTAACAATAACAAAGAGTGGCTAAAGCAATAACAGAACACTTGTATTCCCAATATACTAAGATGCCACATGGAAAACAAAACGATTTCCAGAAACCCTTTCTGGTGACATATTGAGGTCACTGTGAATCTGTTTCTGGCAGCACCAGGATGACATCTGCAAATTCCTAACTTATGGGTGTTGTGGAGAACAAAAATGACTGATCATATTAAATAATTCTTGTGGTTAGTCAAGCTCATCTAAGCACTCCTAGTAATGCACAACACTGCTTATCATTGCTGCTTATTTTGGACTGCTTAGATGATAAACACTCCTTCCACCCTCCTGCTCACTGAAGAACAGGTAATCTGCTTGAGTTCCATCTCTAGCATAGTTTTTGGGTTTTAAAAAAGTGACCTTCCATTTCCTTTTTGACCACTCTTTTGATCTGTCCACTTCACTGTTCCCCTCAACTTTCAGTGCAGTCCTCAAGGTTAATGTTCCTCAGGATAGTAAAAGCAGAGTGTGTCATTTCTGTTTCTTCAGGAAAACGAAAAAATTGAACTATAAGCATAGAAAACTTAATTATGTTGCTTTCTGTTTGACATTGGACAGCTTGTTCATGTACACAGAAAATATCTCCAGCCTCAAAACCACTCAAAGATATTAAATGGGAATAAATCCCTGATCTCAGTATTTGTAAAAATTTAAAACATGAAAGACAGCTCTGTAGTGCAAAACAGGATTTAAATCAGTATTTTGTGTAAAAAGAAATTATGTCAGCCTAGTATGTAATAAACAAAATACATGCTAGGTAAAAAATGCAAGTTAGTAGTATAGCATTTCTTGACCTAATTGTAGAAACGTTATAAATTATACAATTTAATTTCATTTCTAAAAAATTTTTAATTGCTATTGTTCTAAATGGAGAGACTTGTGTAAGCAAAGCAAATAATTAGTCTGTAATGCATACATTACCTGGAATAAACAAATAATGGCAATGACAAGTGGGAAGACACAAATTATTCTACAGTGTTGACAGCAATCTCTACACCTTTAGTTTTAATTTGTTTTAAAACAATGAGTTTACATTCTAAATGAAAGCAGGAAGATTTTTCTTTTTTTCTTTTTTCTTTTTTTTTTTTTCTTCTGAGAGTGGATGACTCTTAGAATGCAACAACGTATGGCAAGAAAGAAGCCATCAGGATGAAAAGGAATTAATTTTCCCTGTCTCACTGTATTCACTGGAGCAGCCTCAACAATTTATTCTGCTGGGGTTTTTCCCTTCTCTGGGTTTTACATTTACACATGAGTTCAGCATCTTTCTAGCTGATGAAAAGGGAACGTATAAAGAGAACACTTTATTTCTGTTTGAACATGAAAGGTCTGTGATACACGGCTGTTTTTCCTAGCATTTGGTCAATATCTGCAATAAACAACAGCTGGCAGTTTGTTGAGAGGGTCCAGTAGGCTCTGTGTAACCAGGATTTGATTCCCTTTAATGTACACCTATAATAAACTAGTTTTTAATCAATAGACATGGCCAATAGACTTGTTTTTTGCTTTTTTTCCTTTTCTAGGCAGTCAGGAGATAGGAGGGAATATTTTAATATTAATAACATTCAGTTATAATACAATACAATGCAATTTGACCCAGGTAAATGCCAAAATAAATTTGAAAGCAGAAGCAACATACAACTCCTATAAAGATATATTGCAGCCAGTATTTTATCAATTTTTGTAGATGTTTTTAAACTAATCTTTTTGTGAGAGGAAGGAGTGTAGAGGGAGAAACTGGTCAGTTATTCCTTGTTTGGTCAAGGTTTGTTACTTTTCCAGTGTCCTTGTTCTCATAATTGGTTAAAGCTTTTAAAAACAAGGCCATTATTTCAATTTTTTATGTTGCATAAAGCAGAATAACATGGAAAACTCTAATGAAAATGGAAATTGGTAAAGCAATTTACAGCTGGAAAAGGTGTGAGCATATCAGCTTCAGACTTGTTGAACAAGTGTTAACCATAAGGATCTCAAGAAATCTGCCTTTTTAGCAGAAAACTGCCTTTTTAGCTTAAACATGGCTCAGTGTAGTGCAGAAGATGAGAGAAAAGTTCTCATGAACAGAGAAGGCACAACATAACTTTACAACTAATTATTAAAAAGAAGACACAGTTAGAAATACAATTACTTCCTACCTTCACCTTAGGATCATTACTGCCAAGGTAGACTAATAACACAATTACTTTCATAAGAAGTTCTTATTTTGCTGAATTAACAGAAACTGGTAGATGTACAATTTAATATGCAAATTGAAAAAGGGAGTTGTAGAATTCTGGCAAGATTTCCCCTTTTATTGGTGTGTGCTCATTATTTTAAAAGGAATCTAGGTACATATCTTGAACTTAACTAACTATTCTTTCTTCCTTTGTTTCTTTCTTTCTATCAAGTAATGGCTTCTCATCGTAATTGCTACAAATTGAGGTTTTCAAAAATTCCTGAAGTGAGTTAAGTGTTCAATTCACTGTGAAAATTAGTGGGAGAAAAGTGTGTTTCATCAAGTCTGAAATTCAAATGTTCACCCTTACACTGTGAAATAAATGCCACCTGGATTTTAATTAACGCTTTTTATTAAAGGACTTGAAAGTATTTATGAAATATTTCATATTAAAAACAAATTCTTTGGATTTTGTGGTAAAAAGACATTGCCATCTAAAAGGTTCAGATTCTTTTGATAGTTCTTATGTATTAATCTGTCTGATGAAGACTTTCAGGATTACAACATTACTTTAGAATATTTTTAAAAATATATACATATTAAAAACTACTGAGGAATGGCATATAGTTTTTAATGTTATATGATTCTAGAACCATATTTTGTTTCAAAACAGATTTCAGGTTCACTATAAGCTACTTCTTCCCTTTAAAAGTCTTTTAAAGTGTATTTTTACTGTGTATTAGTGAGAAAAACAAGGAACAATAACTAGTTTCACAGACATGTAATCGTGCCAAGGCACAACTTTCCATATGTGAGGATCCAGTGTTACTTCAAGCTTAGAGGATAAATTGTTATGTGAAATATGGCAGTCAGAATTTAGTCTTGCTTTCCTGATCGGACATTTTTCATTTCAGCACTTAATTTAATTTTGTTCATTTAAAATTGGAGCACATGCTGAAAGCTGATTTTCCTATATTCCAGCTTGAATTATTAAGCTAACAAGCATAAGTAGTCATTTCTTTTTTCCATTAGGAGAATACCTAAGTTTGACCTGAGGTCTGTAATGTCAGAAGTTTCATTTTTTTGATATCTGCTGATACAACAAAATACCAAAACCTCTCTACATGTCAAGGTTCTTGATACATTGTTTGGAGATTGTTTTAAATGGCCTGCTGTCATTCTGACTGCTATTTTTACTGTACACTTTCCAACAGGAAACGCTCTTGGAAAACATTGCATCATTTCGTACTGTTTCCTTAAGACTCAGCTGTCCATTCCAGGTTACTGAGAGAGGATGCCCCTGGAGAACTCTGCTGGAGGTAGGGAGGGACTTGTTTTCTCTCCTTAAGATACATGGTATAGTGTTCTTATTAAACAAACCTGAAGGAAGACATCTGCTCTATTTTTTTTTTTATTTTTCTAGACAAAGCCCAGGACTGAGTTGAAGCTGGCTCCTGAAGAGGTTTTTTTTTTTTTCAGTCACCACCATTTTAAGACCATGCCTGCACAAATATGTGGAAGCACATACAGCAGACTTGATGTTCTGGTTCTTCCTTATGTTGTTACATGAAAATAGTTACTATTACTGCATTCGTGGTGAAGCTCAGCCTTGGATAAGGCATCTTTAAAAAGATGTAGCCATGTGCTGTAAATCTGCTCGGTCTTCTATGAAGTTTTAATTAGATATGCTTAAAAGTCGACTTATCAATACCTGGAGATTCTTCAGAATAAAGGAGGTCAGGTGTCTTCAGACTTAGGCAGTATTTGAGCTGGATTTTAGGATTACAGTTATATGTCTAAGATTTGTCTTCAAGAATCAAGTTGCTTCTTTTCAAAAACAACTACGTGGATTAACTGGCTTACTTACACCAAAAGAAAAAATTATGTGGAATATGCCCTCAACAATGTTTTGAAATTGATGAATTTCCCCAACTGGCATAGGTAAAGGTTAGAACCAGTCCAATCAAATGGGATAAATATTCGCTCTTACTCTGCCAGATAAAAGTGCATGTCACTGTGATTTGTGCTTCCAAAACTTTGGAGAAGTACTTCACTTATGAAAAGTGTAGCACTGTAACTTCCCCATCCCTGTCTCCAGTTGTGCAACATGTACTGCCTTCCTGCAGACTCATCACCAGGCAGTTAAATAGAAAGGTGATGAAGTAATGAGAATTAAAGAATGAAAGTGCTAATAATCCTAGACAGACACAGAGTCCTATCAGAGCTTAGCAACATCATTTATTTCATGATATTAGGAAAACCAGTGGATGGCAAATTTAAGATTAACTATCTGTTGCGATAAAAATTTTCCAGGTTTGCAGCTTTTCAATAGCTACTATGCTCAGATATTTTTCCTGTTTCCTATTTTTGGTATACATTTTACTTCTTCATTTCACTGTGACCTGATCCTGCTGGATACTGTTAGAATTTTCACAGCTGTAGAATATTTTCAGGCCAAAATGATAATAGGTGCAAAACACTTCTTTAATTTTCTCCTAGTGTTTTCAGTTGTCATGGGATCAGGTCTTGGGAGACTAATATTATCGGACCATGTATCCTTAGGTGCCAAAGGCCTAGATTCTGGAAAAACATATCTCATTAATTAAGGGCAAAAATCTGAATTTCTGAAAATAATTCATGTTGCTGAAACTTCCATCAGGTTAACAGGCTACAAGGATACCTACAAAGAGACCTCGTCTCCCTCTCTGGCCATTTTTCATGCAATTGACCATAAAATAGCTCAGAATTGGAAGTTATGGGGATTCATTAGTGGTAGTAGGACTGTATTAATGCACTACTTCTTTTCAAGCTAATTAGCCCTGCTACACACCTTGAGTACTGTCCAAGCATAAACAACTGCAAATACTTATTCCATATGAAAATACTAGTAAGTACAATAAAAAAAAAAAATAAAGAATCACTTCAATGTGCCCTAGAGTCTTCTTTTATATAAAATCCTGTGTCGTTATCATCGAGTTCAGGCTACTCTTGCTGAGATCATATCTGTTACTTAAGTACAACCAGGGAGTGCCAGCTACCTCATGTATTACTAGCAATCTAAGAAGTAATGTTCTTGTCAGGAGGAACAGCTGCTCAATTCATCTTACTATGCCCAATCACAACCTTGTATAATAATGCTGCGCTCCTCCAGAGAGGAACAGAATGTTTCCTTTTGTCTTCATTTAGTGTTTGCCATTTCCCCTTTATAAATAACATGCTGCAGTTAGGAACCCTCATGCTGGTAAAATTAAAAAATTGTTTTCTGTTTGGCATCCAAGGACCTGCAAGACAACATGAAGAACTGGAGCATGAGACCCTTTCCAACAAGAAAAAGTAGAAAGCCTGCAGTTTAGGCTTGGCTGCTAATTTGCCTTTTAACAAATGACACATTTGTCTTCTACCACACATGCACTGCTCCTTGCTCTGGTGGTGTCCCTGCAATACCTGTGGGGAACCTACAGCCAGGGAAGAGGGGACTTGGTGATAATATATCTTACTCTGAGTATGCAAAGCTGCAAAGGAGGCTGCTACAACCCTGGCAGCCTCCAAGGAAATATTATTCATTATGTATTTACAGTTATTGGATTAAAACTCTGTAATGTGCTCTGTTCAATTAATAATAATACAGAGCAGAATGAGCTATGAGATGCATTGTGCCTTTTAAAAGATCTAATATAAGAAAAGACAAGCAGTTTGTCCTAATGAATGCATCTAATTGGTGCACTTTATTATAAAACACTGGAACAGCATTTTTCACGAGGCAGTTCTATTTGTAACAGGCTGTCTTCAGCATGTCAGGGTGTAATAAATGTGCTACAGACTAGAACTGCTGATTAGTATTTCTGGAAGCCCAGGAAGTTACTAGAGATTGTTTGCCACTGCAAAAAGACCTTCCAAATCCTTACGGAGGGACCTGCAGCACTGTGATCCATTAGGGATCTGTGATTGTCCTTTTGGAGCCAGCCCACTGGATATACATGTGAAGCCGTGGTACCTGAACAGCCAAAACAACAAAAAAAATTGCTGGTACTTTGTTGTACCCCTGGTGACTTCCACAGAGCTGATATATAAAAGGGACTTTCAGTAAATACTGCCTTGAACACGGCTTTCACAGCAATAGCTGGAGACAGAGGTATGGTTTATGTATGACTGTAACTCACTGACCACACCATCCTTTGTTCATTTTTGATGAATGTAAAGAGGAAGAAAGAAGAGATGCACATGCAAGATTTCTTTTGAGGTGTAAGAAACAAAAAGCCCTAGAGGCACTTCTAAAAACACACCATAAAGCCTTAGAGGAAAACAGTCAACAGTGAATATTCCTTTGGCAGGACCCGTATACAGAATGACATGACAGCGTTCAAGCAAAACAGTTTAGATAATACCAAATCTATTCAGGAATCAAATCTATGCTGAAGAAATAAAAGACTATGAAAGGACTGAGCTTTGACTCAGAGTTCTTTTGTTTTCACTCTCAATAACTAACAAGAAGTTTTTCAGGCCTTTAAATCTCAGAAAACTGTACCAGTAAATGCAGTTCATTTTATTTTCACACTTTTGAAATAAGGGATACACAAAAAAAGCTTCCATTGGAAAAATAAACATGCTTTCAGGTGCAGGAGACACTTCAATCTTTCTAGGATGCCTTTTGGTCTCATCAGTAGCTTCATTTCCCTCGGTATTCACTGCTGAAAGACACACCCTGCATTTCTAGCTGGGGCTGGCAGTCCATTAGCCTGAACCTGGGAACGTCTCGCAGCTTTATGGTGTTATTCAGCCTAGCAGCATTAATCTGCCTTAATACAGCTTCCTATAATAAGATGGATCCACCCCATTACTTTTACTAATTTATCTGAAAGAACAGAGGCTTCCACCCTGGTTGCTTGGGCATTGTCCTGGTATCTGTAGTGTTCAAATCCTGCTGATTCTGTGTAATGTGAAAGAATAAATTACACAGCCGTACAGGGAGAGTATGACTGTGTATTTACCTTCATTAATACTCCTGTCCCTGAGAAAGGCAACTTTATGATGAGAGAGTAGTACAAATGAGGTCATGGGTTATAAGTAAACACACTTTGTATATGTATTAGTCCTAGAAGTCTAGGACAGAAATGTTCAAATAAGGTAAAAGGAGGAAGTAAGCTTAAGGCTGCTGCATCGCTTTTTCTGTCACACAACACACAAACTGATTGGCCTCAGTTATCCTGTTACATTTCCACACCAGCCAGTGCTGACAGACTAAGCCACAGGGGAGCAAGGTGGCAGTTCTGAATGGCACAACCCAGGACCAGGCTCTGCTGGCACTGCCAGTGGTGCTGAGGCACGTGTGTATGACGTACAAAATGGTCCAGGGCGCGACTGTTTACTCAGCTCCAGTTTGGATTTTGGCTAAGCCAGCTCGTGCTAGACTTCACAGCAGCATTAGGTCAAAGTGAGAGCACTAGGTAGGCAGAACAGGTGGTCAGAAAGAGCTCAAAGGCCACTATTCAGCCACAATGGCTTGCAAATTGCTGCCTCCAGCAGCCACTGTGTTTTGTCTGGCAGTGTCCCCAGAATCCACTAACTTACAGAAATGGGATAGACTAAGCCTCCAAGCCTGAGAGTATAAAACATCTGTCTGAAGGTGTCCCTGCTCATTACAGAGGGTTGGGCTGTAAAGGTGTCTCTTTCAACCCAAACGATTCTTTGGCTCTATGATCTTACCCAAAAAGCTTTTGAAGTGGATTCAGCTGCAGCTGGACTGCTGAGGTTTTGCTGCTTCCTTGTGTGATACAGGGGATGCCTGCACCGTGATGGAAGAGGAAGGGTCAGCACTTTCTCTGTTAGCTAGGCAACCAAGTATTTTTTTTTTTTCTCATAGGCATATGATATCCAGGGTTATGTCAAGCAACGAAATCTTATGAATGGTGAATAAGTTGACTAACCTGATAGATGAGTCTGGGTAAAAGGTGATGGAACCTCAGTTTGTCATGTTTATTACATTCCTTAATAAGCTAAGGAAATAAAGTTGGGATCATGGAGTGTATTGTCTTGTAAATTTGAAAGATCTGAAAGGACCATGACACAGGGAAAACCACATGCAAATCCTGTGTCACTCAGTCCTGGCTGCCCATTTTGGTCTCAGAATAAATCAAAGTGTAATTGATGGAGAAAAATGGCAAAGACATATATATTTCACAGCATATTTACTGTACTCCTGCTACCCCTTTCTGCCCAAGGGTGGGTGTTTTGGGAATAATTATGTTGATTTCACAGGTCCAAGTAACTCTGAAGCAGCAAGCTATGCTTTCTTTGAGACACAGTATCTGGACAACTGTGACTTTCTGTATCTTCGCCCTAATTGTCTATTACCTACTTTTCAGTCTATTACCTACAAATACTGATCCTGGTCTGTACACACTGCATCCCAGGTGTCCATGGCCACCTGTTCTTCCACCTCCATCCCTGTTTAGGGGCAGCAGCCAGGACATGGTATTCCAGAAGAGTGAATGGGAATGAGTTTGGAAGGCTTTGTCTTCATGCCGTTGTCTCTTCATGAGACCATTGGGCGTACATTAAATTCCCAAACATTATTTAATGCTGTGCCCCCCATGCTCAGAATAAGACAACAGCCCTTGCAGATGGTTTGGCATCACAGGTCCCTCAGGAATCCTGATTTCTTGGGGGAAATAAGTATTTCAAGAAATAAACTCTTCAGGAGAATTCTGAAATTCTTTGGGGACTTCAAAGACCTGACTGTGCAATAGCTGGTGTATGGCCTCTTGACATTCAACAGACAGCAAGGAGAAAAGCAAACCAAACCCAAGCAAAACAACAACAAAAGCTTTCTCCTTTGTGCCTTTGATGACAGGATATAAAAGAAATTGTGAGTTTCCTTTTTAAAAACAGTGGTCTTAATTAGGATTTCTTACATGCTGGAAACAATCTCCTTAATAGGTCATAAATAAATTACAGATATTCTACATGCACAGTCAAAACACAAACTTGAATTAGCTCAGCCTGATGTAAAATATCTGTGTATCTTGTAAATCAAACTCTGTCATCTAAAGGCATATTTTGCCCTGCATTTTCAATTGATTGAGCCTGAACTGAAATGTTCCCTTTTGGGTCAGAGGCTGGGATTGGCCTTTTAACTTGCTTTGCAAGAGCTTCCAGGCCTGAACTTTCTCAAGCATAAATGTCAATAGAGTAGTCAAAGTGTTTGGCTTATTCCAGTTAAGACATGTATATGCATTTCCATACATGGAAAACATAAATTTAAAAAAAAGTAATAATCCCCAAGTTCTGTCTATTATTAGAATATATACCAACATACAAAATAAGCTAAAACATATGGGGGAGATTCCTCTACATGTTATCTCTGGAATACACACTGTACCGCAATTTCTTGGAACAAGCACATAATGCATAAATATTTCTGATGGTAGCTTATGAAAAGGACATGCATGGTATATGATTATTACAAACTAATTTTTCTGTCCCTGAAAGGTTCATGATAATTTTGTTTTCCTCAGTGTTTCTGAAGAAAAATACAGGATGCAAAAAGATATCTGAAGTACGTGTAGAAAGGTCAAAAATAAAATGGAAAATTATACGCTGAAAATAGATGAGAATTTTTTAGTAAAGGTATTATTATTTGCATTTCAAATATTTTATTATCTCTTTGGTTTGAGCTAAAATTCAGGTTGTTTTTGCCACAGAAGGTCTTTCAGAGCCTGCACAAATCTTCTCTAGCTGAACAAAGGAAGAAATGAGTAACAGAGGTGAGCATGTGCTCAAATTTCCAAGTCTCTTGCAGTCATCACTTTATCCCAAAACACCTCAGTGAACCAACTATACTCTTAAATTACTTCTCCTTAAACCAGCACTGTGAGTTTAAAATGTAGCAGCTACTGTACATCAAACTGCTAAAATAACCACTTTAAATGATTTCCCTTTCCCTAAGAAAGAGACACAGGTCCCTTGTGTTTGGGGATGTGACTCCTCCACATCTCAAGTTTCTTGTTTACTGAAATGGAGTTAATACATTTTAAAAGGTCTGAAAGGTCTGTTTCCTGGTAGATTACAGGGCTTGATTATTTGAAACTTCATGGACCTTGATGTTTATTTTTTATATCTTTGCCCTAATTAGGATTTTTCTCCCCCATGATACAAATATAGTCATTTTCTTCTATGTAAATGAATGAAAATTAACTTTTTAATTTAAGAATTTAATCATTTAAATTCAAGAGTTCCAATATGGTCTACTCACAGGAGTAGTGAAAGTGCCAAATATTATTAAATATATTTCATAGCTAAAGTATTTTGCTTTCAAAAATTGAAAGTTTCATGACTATATCATCACACTGTGTGGATTATTAATAAGATTTAACAATTTTGGGCTGGCTGGAGTGCAGGGCTAAGAGAGCTACCCTCTGCTCAAGATACTAGATAAAGTTAAGTCCCATATGACAGAGAGAATATTTTTGCCAATATACTTTGTGTAATTAATTTCCATATAAATTACTGTGCATAATAAAAATCAAATTCTAAACGTATCTATTAATTTTTGGTACAATTCAAAGAGACAGAAAGCATTCACTTTAAGTTGTGTAACTGTAGATTCAGGGAGAGAGCTTGATGTCTTTGAATTTGCAAAGAAAAATAAAGGATTTCTGAGAATTTAAGGGTGTTTAATAAATATTTGTCTAACACCATCCCAGAAATAGTCAAGCTTCTCACTACAGTTTTCATTAGGTGTTTTACACCTTACAGCATTTCTCTTTTCTGATCGTCAACTGTTTCTGTAAAAACCCAAGCCCAAATTTTGTGTTCAAATGGGGAATAACAGGTTATTTTTGTCACCGATAGTTTAGTTTGGATTCCTCAGAAAAGCATCAGTGTCCAAACAGTCCAGTAGTGGGGAAGTTGAGGGAGTAGAGAGAGAAAACAGCTGGTGTTGGTTTGTGCTGCCAGCTGTTCATACATCGTAATGGAATCCAAAGGTAAAGACACGTCCCTAAATGCTGGCTTGGTGCTGTTTGATCCGTGGCACTGGGGTCATGTTTGCCCATAAAGAAGCCTGGAATTTTGTTACTGAGCAGATGAATGGCACCACAGCAGAGCCAACCTTTGTGCTGGGCTTCCAAGTACACCTGGTGCACCTATTACATCATGAAGAATCAGCTTTCCCAGGCCCTTGTGGCAAAGCTCTGTATACACACAATATGAGCATATATAAAGCCCACATATATCTATATATATCATATATAGATATAGATATATCATATATCTAGATATAATAGATATAAAAATAGATCTCTGCCTTTCCTGCACAATTATTCATGAAATCACTAAGAAGGTGATGCTATAGGTATGCACGCTTCTGAATGCAACAGGCATACTCTCCCACCAGTCACGCCCATATTCTTCTGAGCCAAAAAACAGATGCCTGAGCCTGCTTTGAAGCCCATGGCCTTTTAGGACTCAGACACCTTCAAAAAGAAATCTCTCCAACACCAGCCATATCTGCATCCACATTAATGCATGTGTACACAGAAAGGTTGTTTGTGGCAGCCAGGCACTTCTCAGAGGTGCCCAGCAGCAGGGCAAGAAGCAAAGTGGAGAAACTGATGAACAGCAAATTCCACCCCAATACGAAGAACAACTTTACTGTGCAGTGACTGCACACTAGAACAGATTGCTCAGAGGGGGGTGTAGAGTCTCTCCCACTGGGGGTATTCCAGAACTGTCTGGACACAATCCTGTGCCATGTGCTCTGGGATGGCCCTGCTTAAGCAGAGAGCTGGGATCAGATGAGCCACTGTGGCTCCCCAAAGAACCCATCCTGTGGTTCTTTTACCAAACCATAGAGTTCCTAGATCTCAAGTGGGGAGCCCTAGAGTGTCTAAAACACTGTGGGTATCACCTCACTTAAGCCATAACTCCCAGTGGGTTGTGGTGGCTGAATCCAGCTTACTCTGGACTTTGGGGGATGGAAGGCAACAGAGTAGTCAAGGGCTGTCTGGAATGGTGACCAGACATCTTGCTGCTATGCAAATATGAGTAAAAGTCAATTATCTTTCTCTGTAAATAGTGGGCAGCCCCGGGCCTGCTGAGCTCTACTGCACAGCAGCAGGCTGCATGCCAGGATCTGCCCTCCAGCAGGAATGCCTCCCAAGGTTAGTCCTTGAGGCTGAGAGATGTTCTGCCACAATAGATTCTCTGCAAGTGATTAATAGCATGCTAAGCTTTGAAATCTTACCTAAGTGATATAAAGTATTGATTGTGCATATAGAATCCTTTAGACATAAACCACTGACCATGTCTGGGACTAAGAGTGGATGTATCTGCACTCAGACTCGCCTCTGAGACAGAGTTTGGAAAACAAGGCTGTCCTTTCTGAGCCTCATGGCTCAAGAGGAGGGTCTCTCAGACAGTTTTGTGCAGTAAATAACCAAGCATACCTTGCCACTAAATCTTCTCAGACCACTATCAGATTTACCTCTGAACTTGGTTAACTCCCTCCTTTCTACCAATAAAGTGTACTGTCTTCTTTGTTGTGAGTGAAGTGCATGGCTCCATCCGTGACACAGTCACATTGTTTCACAGGACTTCAGAAACTGAAATAACCTGTGCTTGTCTTCTTCAATTATTTATCTACAATCTACAATCACTTCATCTCCAAGGATATGAATGTGATATTACTCAGCTGTTTATTCCTCATAAACCATTTTACTACACTTAGGTATGTCAAACCAACATGAAATCTGTAATAGGCTTATTAAAACAGGTCATTACAGTCATCTTATTGCTCAAGATTGATAACAGGACTGAAAGATAATAAAACATGATGTTTCAAAAGCAAGCAATAAAAAAGTCACAAAAGAACAGAATAAAAATTTTATTATGCAGTGTCAGGAATGTAAATAGTTTCAAAAGTGATATTGTCAGGCCTTTCGGGACCCATCTCTTGGGACAGTCTCTTCTCAAAAAAGACGAAATAGAAATAACTTCACAGTGCAGACTGATAGTTTATAAAAAAAATACAGACAATATTCTGCTCAATAATCTATATTGAATTGCACCAGCTTAAATATTGGAGAGCAATTCTAAAAACATGCTACAGAACTAAAATTTGTTCTACCACAGGCATATATAAAATTTGCTACTTTGGCAAGTAACATCCTGACACAGCTAAAATTATTAGTACATCCATCTATACTCTGAAAACCTTTTTGTTTTTTCTTTGGGTTGGTTGTCAACACTTTGGAAACTCTCCTTATCCATAAAAGCAACTTACCTCTTTTTTATTGCACGATTACATTCCAAGCTTTATTTACAGAAAAGTCTTCCCAGCACAAATATTTATGCACAAGATGGTGACATTCTGTTTCAAGAATATCTTCACAGGGGGCTTGGAAATTCACTTCCTGGGAATATTTTGAAGAGCTTAGTGCAGTTACTTAACTGCTGCAGGTCTGTGACCTTTCTGGTACCTGCATATGTGATCTAGCTGAAGTGAATTTGGAATTGAATGAAAATTCCTGTGGAAAGGATCTTTTGTGTCCTTTTTTTTTCTTTTAACTTCATGTCTAAACTCCACTTGCATTGTATTTTAGTCATATATGGAAGTCCCTTTACAAATCTGGCCCTTATATAACAGTCAAGGCTGCCACTTTATTTCTAATATTTTCCACTTTTTTCACATTCAGTTACATGCAACAAATAAGAAAGTGAATTAGTTTTGGGGTTTAACACATATCTTCTACATCATCAGTAATAACAGAGCAATTGAACTATTGTCTTTTTTTTGGCTACTGAGATGAATAACTCAGTTTTGAAAATTTCTGCATTAAAAATTAATTTTTAGAGAAAAAGCAGTTTAATTTAGACAAAATATAACTTCTTGTGGCAAAATAAAAACAATTTTGATCTTTGAAACTGTTCCAAGATTTCTGAAGAAAAGATGGAATTCTTTTGCAAAAGAATATTATTGCAGTTGATGTTTTTTTAAATGTTTATCTTTCCATCTTGCTTTCCTAACTGTACATAAGTATTACTGGAACCAAAATGGTTGCTCAGCTTTCTCACCATAACAATTCCTACAAATGCTAAGCAATTTGAAAGCTGTCATTTCATAACCTCCATAAGTAAGACACTGAATTTTTTCCTGCTTTGTCTTTAAAGATTAAACTTGATCTTTTCATAAACGGAAACAGGGAACAAACCATTCACCTTCTTAAAACTATATACAGTAGAATACTAAATGCATCCTAAAAAGTGAGCAGAGCTCCAATCTGATGCTGAGTGAGTTGCTTTAAAACAAATTTTGTCTTGCTGGTCTTTGGTTTATAATATCTGGTTGAAAGATGACATATTGCTGGAAGCAGTGATGCATAAGCCCCACATATGCATCAGGAAGTAATAATGACTGTGGAAAGTGGAGATTGAGTGATGAGCCTTTGGCTTAAGATAGTAAGTTTTTGATTAATTAAAAAGCATAAAAATATATTCTCTTACACACTGGGAATTAGGGTGCATTTTATCACTCAGAGGAGCCAACACTTTGCAGGATTAGGCAAATACCAATTCTGCAGCTGTTATTCATCAATTTTTGCAGATACTAGATAAAGCTAAAGCAGACTCTCACCATCTTAATTTTTTTCCTCACTCCTAGGCCTTCCATTTTTCATCTTGACAGTGTTTCTTTAGAGAAATGATACAGTATAAACACACCTTCTGAAGGAATTAAGAGAGACAAATACTGAGAAGTACCACAGAATTCCTACATTCTTGACTGAACAGAGCATATCCCACAAATAAAAGGAGAGGGCAGCTTGCTGCCCTTGCATATTCCAAGTATCTCTGCTCTGAGAGGCAAAGGAGCCGACAGAAGAAGCAATGGAGGTGAGCAAGTCACTGTCAATTAAAATAAAAGGGAAGTAGACCCACATCAAAATTTTTGGAGCAGATATTAGAATCATTTTCTTATGTTGTCTGACTATGATTCAGGCACGCCTGGTATTTCACCAGAATGTAGCATCCTTTATCTGATAATTTCAGTGTGCTTTATACATTAAAAGTGCAATTAATAGAATATGTACCAAGCAATTAGATGACCTGTTGTGGCCTTTCAATTTACACCGTGACAAAGACACACACTTGGAATTCAGTAGTAGACCATTTTCTGGCATTCACACAGCCAGTTTAATGGAGCTTGGCAATATTTAAATCAAAAGGGGAAAGATGAAAGCTAATTAAGGCCAATATACTAATGCTCAAATAATTTGTATTAATGGAAATTAAAAAGAAAGGGGCAAAAAGAATCCAGTATTACAGGGAGAGAACATATTTTTTCTCTACTAATTTAAATGCCACTATGGGATAATTTCAGTGTTGGCTTGTGCTCATATTGCATGACTTTTATTAACATGAATAAGAGTACTGAATTTATCCAGAGTAGACTGGAAAAATGTACCACATTATTTTTTGATCACAACTGAACACAACATAGCTTCTTTCTTCATATTTAAGTATCTCAACCACACAGTAAAAACCCTCCCAAATCTTTGCATGGCTCCTTGGTGTGCTAAATACTGTATTTGAGGTTAAAGTGCCCTCGAATAAGGAGCAAATGGTCATTTTCAGAGGAAGGTGCTCTTATGCACAAAAGCCCTCCCTTTGCTAAACTCCATCAGCACTGCAGTCCTACAGGTGCAAGTGCAGGACTGATGTGCAAGAGCTGTGGTCACAGCCCCTGGGTGCTCTGGGGCTGCCAACAGGACGAGCATTAAACCTGCACCAGGAACACTTTGGTCCTCTGCCCACCACCAGACAGGGCAGGGACCTCACTCTGTACTTCTCCTTTTCACCCCCATCAAAATGAGGGACAACTTCAAGAAAGTCAGTTTGTCCCCATGGCTCATCTTACCAGGAAATGGCAAGAAATGAGCAGTTTTGGTTTGTTAGAGAATGGTACTCTTTTTCAAAATTCTTATACCTGCTTAATAGGTGGTTTCATGAAAACATTATGGAGTTTAAAATACATACTGAGGTATGCTGGGAACATCTGTGCTGTATCCCAGGTTCTGATGATGATACAAAGAAATATTTCTAATTCTGCTAATTTTGTTTGCAGTCAGATGTTTTTAACTGATTTGAAATATGAATTATTACAATGATAATAGCAGAAGTAGTATTAGTAGTAGTAGTATAGTAGTAGTAGAATGAAGTAATGTGCCAATTATTACAATTTCTTCCAGACAAGCCCCCATTTGGCCAAATACAGATGAAAATCATGAGTAATTGAAAAACTGAGATAAGTTTCTATAATAATTTACATTGAGAATGTACCATCTAATGTTCAATGAGAGATTCAATGATATTTTCTTCTCATTTTGTAGTCTCTACACAAATCAGACTACCTCTATGGACACACACTTTGCTAAAAAGTAATTTTCTGACTTCCAACAAGTACCTATTACAAATGTACGTGGTTCATTATTTATAAAGAAACTTGGTAAAAGAAGTCACTGTGTTATTCCACAAGTTTTTAATGATAATTTTCTGCCAAAATTATGATTTGAAAACAGATTTACTACCAGGTACAATTTATTAGGGACAGGAAAGTCTTACTCAGAAAACCAGCACCAAATCATGTAGTGAAATGAAGAAATGTTTCCTTTTCACCCT
Organism: Ploceus nigricollis; assembly: GCA_013399945.1. Taxonomy (NCBI): domain Eukaryota; kingdom Metazoa; phylum Chordata; class Aves; order Passeriformes; family Ploceidae; genus Ploceus; species Ploceus nigricollis. The sequence goes on along the minus strand of VXBC01000844.1, from coordinate 1,100,997 downwards.
TTCTGTCTCTCTTGAGTTCACTTCAGGCTCAATTATGCAAGTCAGTGACAAAGCTGGCCCTTGACTCCTGTGTGACAAACTCCAGCCTCACAGAATTTCCTGTTTATATTTGTAACCTAGTTGGTATTCCTGCCATGCGCTTCCAGGACTGCCTGCTTGCTTTCAAAAAGAAGGTCGTAGTTCTTTCAGGATCATCAAACGATCATGAGTGAACCATGAATCAAGATGGAAAACATGAGGGGAATGTTCTCCTGAAAGATAAGAAAGCATATAATTTCTGCAGTGCAAGTCAAACGACTCATCCCAAAAAGGAGCATCATTTTTCTAACCCTGGAATGGCAGCCTGCAGATTTTTGTGGCAATTCTGGTTCCCGCTGAACTTTGATTAACTCAGGACAGCATGAAGTACTTTTGTTTTATGGCTAAGGTCAGGCCAAATATTTCTTGTCATCTGCTTAAAGAAAAAGATCTCTTTCCAGACAGATCATCTATCTTTCCAGAGCACATTGCAAAATCTGATCCAGTGTGAATTTCACTGAATTGTAGTCTGATATTTATATGGATCTGTTTAATAGTGTGTTTTGGAAGGCAAAACTCGCATGCTGAAAATTTAGGAAAAAGGTAGGATAAGGAGAAGTCAAGGAACTAGCAATTACTATTTTCTTCTGGGATCTATATTTGCCATCTATGTCTTGAAAAGTTCCATACAGGGTTACCTAACTGTGCTGTTTGAAATATAGTTTGTTCTTTATTAATCTGGCTTCATTTCCTATGGAATGTTTCTACTGAAGATGTTCAAATAATTAATCTGGTGGTAAACTGCCAAAAATTTATAAAGGTTATAAACTCTATAGTCTTACAGTATTGCATACCAACCTCTGGGGCAGAAAGAAATTTGCCCTATCTTGATGAAATATGTTATTTTGATTGCACATAAACCCTTTAAATGCTTTAAAAATATGTTTGTCTTTTCAATTCTGAAAGCAAAATCTGACATTAGATTAAGAATACTTGTATCGAAAATTTTACAGGTAAAGAAATTTTTAAACAATTTTCGTTTTCCTTTGGATAATATAGAGTGGACTCCTAAAAGAATCTAAAAAAATAAACAAAAAAAAAAAAGAAATTCTGAAAAGCCATAAGAAAAAGTATCAACAAAAAGCGTTCTATTTGCTTGGTCTACAACATAACGGTCTGTAGCTATTTAAAGAAGCTTTCAGAGAGGGTGGTGCTTATTTATAATGCAGAAGAGAATCTGCTTTCTGAAAGCAATAAATACAATGAATTTGAACTGCAACAATAGCTGAGCTAGATGTTACGGAAACATCTCCCTAATAAGACATGGTAAGATACTAGAATAGATTCCAGGGGACTTACTTATGTCTTGAGCATTTTGGAAATCTCTGATATTGGAAATTCATAGAAGGAAGTTAGACAAGCATCTTCCAGTAGTCTGTATCTTCAGGTAATAATAGAATTATCAGAAGTAGAATGAGTTGGAAGGGATCTCAAAGATCTTCTAGTTTCAACCTTCCTGTTACAGGCAGGGACACTTTCCACTGTGCTGAGAGCCCCATCCAGCCTGGCCTTGAGCAATTCCAAGGAAGAGGCAGCAAAAATGTCCCTCGGGCAACGTATTCTAGTATCTCACCACCGTCACAGTAAAGAATTTCTTCCTAACATCTGACCTAAACCCACTCTGTTTCAGTTTGAAGCCATTCCCCCTTGTCCAAATACCATGTGCTCCCTTCAGGTACCAGAAAGCCACAATTAGGTCAACTCAAAGCCTTCTCTGTTTCAGGCTGAAAAAAATCAATTCTCTCAGTCTTTCCTCACAGGAGAAGTGCTCCATCCCTCTGGATTAGTTAACCCCATGGTAAACCCTGCAGCTCTGTCTTGCACTAAGATTTTTATGAAGCAGAAAGAGCTGTCACTAGCCATAACGAGTTATTATCTGAAAACGTTTCCAGGTCTTCAGAAATGCTTTAAACATTCTTTTTTTAGAGCATCTAAAAAGGTTTTGAGGGTTTTAGAAATACAACATCAGGTTTATTCTTGTCATTTTAATAATTGTTCATAAGATTTTGAAGGTAAGTGGAAGAATCAGTGGTTACTCTGTATGGCTTTTTTCACCTGATGATTCTCTGCTGTTTCAAGTTTTGCATTCTCCTTGTATTTGCTGTTAAGTATCCTTTTTATTTAATACTCTGCTCTGCAGTTAATTGTACTTTGGGAACTTAAAGGCCTTTCAGACATTTGAATAAACTTTTAAAACTCAAAATCATTTAAAAAATCTCTAAAAGCAGTAAAAAAAAAATCTCTTTCACTTACAAGGCACACTCATATTTTCTCTAGTTTAACACAGGGTTAAGGATATCTTTTTGCCTATTCTTAAACTGTGTCATTGATTCTTGAAATATGCTCAGCACAAGTCTCCCACCTGGCTCTTAAAACGGTGTTTTTTAAAAAATGCTTTCAATGTACATTCCTGTTCTTTGATGGGAAAAATTTTTTATGATATTTAAAAGAGACTCCTGAGGCAAATACTATGTGTATGAATGTAAGTACTATGAATTATCAAGCATTTTTTGTAGTTCTGAAAATTCTTAATATTTTTGCATTTATTCGTTGTTTGGGCAAGGTAACAAAGCTATTTCACCTCTCCTGCTTCCCATGAGGTGTGTGAAGAGCATCCCCAGAGCACTGCAAGGCTGTGCAACCCCTTTGAGGCAGCACTTCAGCCATCCATGTCCTGCTGCACAGCCCCTGTGCAGCCGGGCCATTTCCAGCTGATCTGCTGGTGCTGCTGCAGCAGCAGTGGTGCAGTCAGGGGGGAATGAGTCTGTGGGGTGCATGAGGAGCACAGGTGCTCCACAAAGGCCAGAAGTGCAGGGATGCTCTGCAGCAGCCCAGAAAAGCAGGAGGCTCACCCCACTCCTGTTCAGCAGCACTCCTCGAAAACCTCAGGCAGAGTGTGTCAGCACACGTGCAAGTCATCACAGAAAGAAGTAAGGATCAATTTTGTCTTTGTTACCCTTTTTTTTTTTTTTTTTAAACTAGCCAGGTGGCAACCTTATTGTTCTGCCAATTTACAAAGCTGGATTGAGGAACCAGCTGCGACCTCTCAGCCAGAAATCCACATTGGCAGCTTTTGGCACCTGTTCCTGGCCAAGCACTAGCACAGGGAGCACTCTTGAACTTGTGAGAGGGTGGCCTGATTACAGTAAGCAGCTCTGAAAAAACTCTACATTGCATCAAGTGGTGTCTGGTCTGAGAAGCCCTCAAGGCCAGCTGAGGGGAAAAGATAACTTTTTCTCTCTGCAGGTTTAAATGTCCATTTTATTCTTTTTCTCCAGAAAAAAAACAAAAACAAAACAAAACAAAACAAAAAAAAACCCAAAAAAAATTCCAAACAACCCATTGTTTAACTATTCCTATTTATTTATTATGATTTCTAATGTTCTTCCTTCATTTCTGAGTGCACACATACATGGCACCTGGCTGTGTATCCAGCAGGTCCAAGTTTGACTTTAACCCACCTGCTGCCATGTGAATGTTGTTACTAATGGCATCCCATGGAAGTCACTGTTTCTACAGTCACCTTTCTAAAACACTGGTCATAATGGTAGAATTTACCAAGAGGAGAGCAGTGATACTGCAAGGTAAATGGATTTCCTAGTTTTATATCTAGATGAAAATAAAATTAATATTTAATGATAATTATCACACATTTCCATTTCCCATCACAGAAAGATTCTGCTGTTTTGTCTTTTGCAATTCCACACTCTCTCCTACTGATGCTACACACAAAGCATTTTACCATTAATTCTATTTTCTCTCTCAATTCCTAAATGCAACTAGCTTCAATTCAACTGAAGTTTTGTACTGTTTGATTTTCTCAGTTCAGTAGTTTACTGCAGTTATCCTATTCAGATCAGAAGAACTAATATTGTTAGGTAGAAAGCTGCCAATGGTATTTCTGTTTGATGTATAAACTTTCAAAGCCTCCTTGAGGAAACTGTGCAGTCTTTAAGTTCTGAAAATTAAATCTCTAAGGGCCATGACAAATTTGATCTAACAGTGGAAGGCATCATCTAAGGTATGGTTTAGATTTACATCTATATTTATACTGATTAAAATTTTGATTTTCATTCACACTAGCCTTCATGTCTTCAAATTATTCATATATCTATATCTATATATCTATAGATATATGAGATGCACAGAATGATCTGCTTTGTTTTGACCATCTTCAGAAGGCTGTACACAACTATGCATTTCTATTTAGATGAAAAGCCACCACCTTATGAAAGAATTGGTATCTCCTCTCTCCTCCTTTTCCCCAAATTCTCTGATATATAAGGGCTTGTATTCTTATATTTACTCCTTACAAATTTTTCATTTTGGGGTCCATAAAATCTGTGTCTTTTTATCTCAGTGGAAGGAAGTTCAGGTCTGTTTAGTCACCCTCATGGCTCACACTTCTTCAGCCCATCTGTTAGGTGGTTTGGAAGAGACCTACACCTACCAAACACTGCTTGTGGCAAGCTACATTTTTCTGGTTTACTCTTTCTGATTCTGTGGTTTATTAAAAGCCTTTCACTGCCCAGGGATAGTAACATCAGTTGCTCAGATAAATTCTTTTTGGTCTTTAGCCAATCAACCAGCTAATTTTGTCACTTGGCTAATTTAGTGATGTGCCAGCAAAATCCGTAATTACAGCTGAAAGTATCTGTACTTCTATTGCTTGCTAAGCTAAGGTGACTCCATGAACACCATGCACTACTTCTGCCCTTCAGTCCAGAAGAACATGTTTAATAAAAAAGGTGGAAGTGGAATCTAATCTATCATCCATTCATTTAAAACTTTTATTGCTTTTGTTTTGCTCTTAGCAGGACACTAGGCCATATCCTACTCTGAGTTACTCAGGAAAGGATTTTTCCCCCCTGCTTAGGAAATACAGCTTGCATGCAGACTGTTTTAGACAGAATTTGAAATCCAGATGAGTTAAATCTCTGTTAAATGGGGAAAGAGCATGCCTTTACAAAAGGTGACCTTACCAAGATGTGATACTTTGTGATTTTGATGTTCTTCACAGGAAAAGTATGATTTAAGGGATATTTTACTAAGCTTTTCTCTATTTTGAAATGAGTAAAAGTTTCCAATAAAATCTTCCATCAAAACAAAGAAATGTCATTTCCATACAGAACCTTTTTTGGAAGACAGGATTTAAAAGGCCACAGCCCAACTATGAACCTCATCAGAGTGTCTGTTTCACATCAGTTTCACCACCCTCCCCATGCAACCTCCCTCTTCACCAAAAATGGTTGCATTTAGGACAGAGATATTTTCTCAAACATCATTGTTGCAGGCTTTCCAATTGAAAATGTTTGATACAAACTTAGCAGTCAGTAAATTAAGAGCATGGCTGTTTGCTAAAATGCTCCATGATTTCCTTATGACTTGATAGAACTGCTCAGCACTTTGAGTTGGCACCTGTCAACTTCTAGTAATCAAAACCAAGCCTCCAAAAACATTCAGCTGCTTAAAACAGAGAAAACATGCCAATATCTGGTGGCTTTTTTCTTTTCTTTGCTGCTCTGTGGATGATAATTCCTCTTTGCCCTTCTTAGTAAGTGCAAGCCTAAAAGAGAAAGGCAGGCAAAAAAAAAGAAGAGTGTCTGGGGAGGAAGGACTGGCAGGGAAGATCCCTCAGCACGAGCCAGGAAAGCACAGCTCCTCGGGCTGGAGCCAGAAGCAGCAGGTTTGGTACAGAATTAATCCCTGAGTACCTTCTGCTGCCACTGGAAGTATTATGAAAGTGCTAAGGGCTGCACATGTTCACAGGCTGCTTCCCCAGCTGCTTTGGGATTAAAACCTAGCTCCAAAACACGTGGGATGCTGAAGCATGCTATGTCCACATCTGCAAGAGCAGCCCCCAGCACTGGGGGCTCCTGCTGGTCTGCCTGGGGGGCTGGAAAGCATCTGGGGGAGGGGAGCAGGGAGAGCTTGTGACTCAGCAGGGATTTGGCAGCCTGTCACGGGGAGCAAGAGGGGTGAAAAAGGCCCCACAGAAGAGGGAAGCAGAAATAAGGACCAACAGAGAACTACAGAGGAGGGCAGAGAAGCACCTAGAGTGTGAAAAGGAAGAGCTCCCACTTGTTTGCATTGCTGACTCTGACTCGATTTGGAAGCTTAGCTGTCATTATGAGAATTGGATCAGAAACAATTTTGGAAGATGATGATAATTTCTTGCCAAGGCAATCCCTATCGCTTACTCTCAGTGCCAGCTCCCTCAGCTCTCAGAAATAGCCTTCTCTAATTTTCTTCAGGCTGGAAGCAAATACCAATTCAATAGGAGTCGTGGGTTCTCAGCAGTGGGTTCACTTCTTTTCAGGAGTAAGTATTAGACACATGCTGAACTTAAAAACTGACACATAAGTCAAGATGGTTTGTTTCAGTATTCTGCCTTCTCTGGAAAACAAATTGTTGTAATACAAAACCGTGCATCTCACTTTGATAGTTTATTTTATTCATCCATGCTGATGCTCCAGGTAGTTCTATTAGGCAGAATTTGACACAGGTTTTTATGGCACATCATTTCTGGCAGAGCTGTGATTGAAGTGACACAGCAGGCTTCCAAAGGACTCACTGAGGTACACAGACTTCACACAAACTGATTGTGAGCACAGGTAGGGAGAGACTTTCAGTGACACCAGAAGCATTCATCTTCTTTTAGCAAGCCTTGTGAACTTCCCCTTTCTGATTCTGCCAATTAGAGGTGCTGTCTCTGTGCCTTTGTATGCCCAGCACTAGAGATTCAGATTCTCATCACAATCTCAGTGATGCTAACGTCAAGTAAGTACATAAATAAACAAATCCAGTGAAGCCTTTATGGGTATGGTTTATACTGCAAACAAGCCTGCAAACTGAGCGGATATTCTCACTGTTCCTCACTAATTGTTTTCTGTCTAGAAAGCTTTACATCATTCATATAACCTGTTCATTACTGCAGCACATGACTGTATCCACGTGTGATCCCCGCTCTGCCCGTGGTCAGTGGAATTTACAAGATTTTACTGGTAGGGAATCAGCATGAGATTTTAAGACACTGTTAACAGATTTACCATGGCAGAAGCCCCATGCATTACAAGTCTCTGAAAGCAGAGGGATATATACAGTACTATTAGGATCTTAGTATATTGACTAAGGAATGTATTTTGCCCTAAAAGATATTTCAGTCTTTAATCTTAAGTACAAGTTTTAGTGCTTAGCCCTACTGTCTTCTATAGCCCTGAGTCATGTATTTAAGCAAACACCTTGATTAGTACTGTCCTATGCCATGTTCCAATTAAATTAATGCACTAGGTAAATGGCACTTACCTTTATGAGCATAATGAATATAAGAAGAAATGTGTACTGGAAATAAAACCTGGCTAGCAAACACTCTGTGGGATAACTTGTGAATGAAGTCTCACAATTCTGAAACACACACTGTTGCTTTTTTGGTTTTATTCATGCTCTTCAAAGTACATTATGTTCTAGGTAGGATAAACATACATCTGGAAATGGCATTTGTCAAGTCTGAAAGGACAGTAAGAAAAAGGGAGGGGGTGGGAAAGTTCTATTGCCAGTGCAATATTTCATGTAATAACTGTAAGCAAATCTAAATCACAGACAGGGTGTAGCAAAAAACAAGGGGGGAAATGAACTGCACACTAACCATTTCTGCAAGGAAGAACAATGCTTTTATCTCTTTCCCCACCTTTTTCATATTGACATCAACATACCATTTTCCAGATAGAAATGATTTTCTTTTTTCTACATTAAAAATTTCACTGGATTTACATATTTGATATAATTTACGCAAATAACATTACTCCAATAGTCAATACATTTTACCTCTCAGATAAGGAAATTATCTAAACCTGAGTATTTCAAATTATAATATAATCAATGAATATTCAGGCACAATATTTTAAGGAGTCTAATTAGGGACTTCTAATCATACTTTATTGTTACTAGCCAAGCCCTGCCAACTAGCATTAATGAAACTCAGACTTCAGATGGTTTACTATCAACACTGGAGTATGTAGGAATTAATCACCACAAGTACCCTACCCACACAAGTGTCCTGAAATGCATCAGTAAACTCCTAGCCCAGCAGGATTCTGTATTTTCACTCTCCCAGTGGAGTCAGTGGAAAGCAGTCTTCAGGATGTTTTTCTTAATTTTAGCCCCTTTCCCTTTTTGGGTGAATTTTAACTTTATGTTTCCTATCCCTCTGCTATATTAATTTGTATTCTCTGAGATCTGTTTCCCTATCTACTTCCTTCCTAGGTCAGTATCTTGATGCTGCAGTAATAGGTCATGAAATCTGACATAAACCAAGAGAACTTTATGAAAACCAAAAGACAAACCTCTATGGTTCCAATTTGGGGTTTGGGCTGACAATGTCAGTTGTACTCCAGGATTTTCCTTTTCAACTTCCTTAATCGCTCACTTTCTTTCTCTCTCCCACGCCACTTCTCCTTTTTCAGTCTTGTTATTCTGTCTCCCCTCTTCTTGGTTATTTCACTTTCCTTTTTCTTTCCTCCCTCTGCTCCAATGCCTTTCATCTCTCCTAAACCACCTTGCAGTTTCCCAGTCCAGTTCTACCCCTCACTGTTCCAACCCTACTCCATCACTAACCTTTTCCCTCATCCTGCTTTCACAGTCTCTTTGACTCTATCTATGCACTTAGAATATTTCCTTGCCATCACTCTGTCAGCCTTCAGGCAGTATGTACCACTCAGCATACAGCTTAGCAGACAGCACCTCAGGTGGCTAATTTTGCAAAAGAGAATATATTTCCTACTCATATTCAAAATCCCAGTAACTGGGATGTTTTCCACTGCAAGAGTGACAATACAGGCTCCGTTAGAGACAGCGGAAGAATTTAGTGGTTTGTTTGGTTTCCTGAACAAAGCAATCTCATTTAATAGTTCTGATAAATCATACAAACAGGTAAAACTTTATGGGAATCAAAGACTTTACTTGCAGGTAAAAGACAGAGATGTGTACCGCCATGGCCTCACTTTATTTATTTTGTAGCCTTTTTCTATTCTAATAAAGAACTAATATGAAACCTATTCCAGTGGAAAGATTGTGAGCAAAGATGAGAAGAAAAAAATAAAAGGACATAAATGTAAAATCAGTGAAACTATAAAATAATTTAAAAATATCTGTTGCTTGTATGCAAAAGGATCCTCTAGATAGGAACATAGTTAAAGAGAACTACAGTGGCTCTCCAAAGGGGAACAAAAGGAAAAACCTGAGGAAAGACAAAATAAAGGTGCTGCACCTGCAGGAAGGAAAGTGGAAGAGCAGCCTTCCAGTAATTGAAGGTTCACCTAAACAATTACCTGTAGCTGAAAGAGGCCAAGACCTGGGGCTAAATTAATGCATCCAACCCCCAGATGGGGGCTGTAGCACCAGCTGTAACTGCTGGTGTGTCCAGAGAAACCAAAGCCATCCAAAGCAGCCAGTAGTTCAATTTCTTCTGCCTCTTCAAGCGGCTGTGGTATTCTTTATTTTATGTCTTAAACTGTTGGGTAGCAGGTGGTATGTACTGTTAAGCTGTTGTCACATCTCATCCTAAAGCTGCTGGTATTTCACTGACTGATAAAGTGTGACCCTTTAATTCAAAACTTCAGGGACAAGTATTGATAGCACTTTATCCTATTAGGCGATCTACCACTCAGAAGAAGATACTGTTCATTATAAATAAGGTTATCAGAATCTGGCCCACCGAGTAGTGAGGTAAAACACATTACTATACTAAAAGTGTTAGTTTTATTATCAGTTTTGCTATGCAGGTATTGACAGGTTGCTGTGATAACACAAGAAGTCCAGCACTTGACAAGAGCAAAGAAGAATTACAGAGCGGGTGGATACCACTATCACAGGGTTGAAGGGAACATGGCTGCAAAGAGTTCAGGTAGAATCATTATGTTGTTGGCAGAGATAAAGTCTTCAAAATGACAGAAAATAATTGCTTAATAAAGAGTTATAGTACTGCCCTAAGCTGCAGAATGAAACAATCACTTTTATGTAGCTCCTCGTCTTCAGAATCGAAAATCCTCTTTGTTGTTCTCTCATCTCTCCCTTGATCTTTGAAGACTTTTCCCTGTATATTTAACAAGTATTTTTTGTTTGTTTTTCTCTCCCCCCAGTGCTTTCTCTCTGCTTCTCTGTGACTCACTTCTGCAGTGTTGTTACCTTTCTGACTGTAGCATCTCATCGTGGCCCAGATCATTGCAGGCATCTGTTACCCAGGGCAGCTGACACATTAACCTACAGATGCCCCCGCGCTCTCCATTATTCTCACGGGTCAGCACAGTTCACTGGTATCCCGTGATAGATGATGCAAAAGGAGAGCAGATTAGAGCATCAGGAGACAGGAGAATGACTCTGAATCTGATTAGCTTAGGCAGAAGGGATTTCATGTGATCCTAAGATGCAGCTGTAGTATAAAACGAGAGCTACTTCTCCATGTCTGTCATAGTGACTGCAAAATCCCAAATGAGCAGAGACACTGTGGGCAGTTGCTCATTTAATTAACCTGCCCTGACTATCAGGTTCCAGGGTCTAATGTCATTTGATAGAGTTTTCACTTTGCTTCTTAGATGAGATCACCCATGGAGACAGCGTATAGAATGGATCTAAACTGTATTTCACATGAGAGCCCAAACTCAGCTCACCTACAAAACAGCCTGTGTGTCTCTATTTATCCAGAGTGCAGCAATGGAGAAGTGAAAGCTCAAGCCTTTTCTGTCTGCTGTTCAGTATCATGGCTGCAGCTCTGATAAACCTCTATTCCTCAAAATGACAAATATTTCCAGGTGTGCCCTAACAGGCTAAGGTGTCTCAAGCACACAGTGGTGAACACAGAGGCTGGACAAGCAGGGAAGCACTAGGGACACAGCCATCAGTCTTACAGCCTTTTATGTTGGAGGATAATTGCAGGTTCAAATTCCTAACCTTTTTTTTCTAAGGATTTTTAGAATACCATGCTTTATAAAATTTTGAGACTCTCACACATATTCATCTACCTCTAATATGAAATGGGAAGTTTCATATTCTGTCAAGTTAACCAACTGTGAGTTTAAACTCCCTAGTGTTGGGAAATAAAACACATTAGCCAATTCATTCCCCTCCCAATTGCTACTGAAAAACTTATGCACTTTTTAGTGGATGCAGCAGCAGAGAGTATTTCCTAAGGCTACACACCTATGGAAGTCTTAACATTTCCAATGTATATTGTTCTCATATTGTGTCTTTTAAGAACACTGCAAGTAACAGACTTGCAGTATAGTTGTCACTTGCCTTATCTCAGTGAGAGAGTTTTTTTTTTTCTCTGTTTTCCTGATCAGAATAATGAAAACAATGCAGCTTAATGAAGAATACAAAATAGACAATTTAGCCTACAAACTTTATCTTAACTTACTCAATGTTTATTCTCTGCTTTTAGAATACTGATAAGAAGATAACGATTTACTGAGTATATTCATTATCACCTCTCTGGGTCATTTCTTAGAGTATTTAAAATTCACTATTCACTCTGTACAGTTGGCCACTGGTCAGTCAAAGCACACAGCACCTTCCACCTGACTAGCAGATGGAAAAAAAAGAGAAAAAAAAAGTTCATGGACACGTCAAAAATTTAGTTCTGCACATGGTAATGCCCACTTGGTAAATTCTTTCTACAGCTACTCATGAAAATAACATTTCTACTAGAAAGCTGATTGACAAGAAAAAACCTAATAATGGGAATCAGAATGCATTCGTTTTTGAAGAAATATTCTCTGAAAGTGATATTCAGTATTGCTCCAAATTAAGAAAACAAACTATCCATGATAGTCAAGGGAGAGCTCTGGCTAACAGTGTTATGTGATAAAGGCAACCATTGTGCCTGATTGCCAACCAAATACCAAATTTTCCCAAGGACTGGTTAGTGAACTAAATATGGATTACTGACTATTGAGAAGGTTTGAGGTGGCTTTTGTTGCCACACACAAAAAATATTAGAAAGATTACAATAGGCATTGGAAACTTTCCAGTCAGCCTTTTTGTGTCCTACTATGCTTTGTTAGGGATTAATACTTTAACCCTAGCAAAGAGAAGACAAAATGCCAAGTTATGTGAACACAGAAGCACAGTAAGGAGCAAGAAGGTCATAGATTCATAGAGGCTAAAGAGAAAATCTTTAAAATCTGAATAATGCAATTCTGGGCTCATTGATTTTAATGGACTTTGGATCAGGCCATTATTTCTGTTGTGATGACAATATCTGTATAATATAGTCATTTTTACAATCATGACAATGAGTTACTGTTTGATAAGTGCTTTTAATTTTAAAGGAAAAAAATATGTCAGTAATTAAAGATTATCCCTTGGCATTAATTTTATAAAGTGTGCCATAAAACTCTTTTTCAAATTAAAAAAGAAAATTTAGGCCAATGTAGTGCCAATGAAGAACTTGGTATGACTTAACAACCCTGCTGAAAGACAAGGAGGAGGCAGCTCAACTCTGTTTAGTTTTGACTCCACAGTGATCTACCTTTTCTTAATGGTGCCCTCTCAAAGTATATAATCCAAAAACACATTTCAGCTTCACTGCAATCCAGATTCCTGGCTCTAACAAATAATTTTTCTGTGCCAGGCTGATAGTACAAAGGGCTAGTATAAAAGCATTTACCTCTTTGTCAGCCACTTTTGGTTGACAACGATTGAAAGACATGTTTCTTGGGATTTAAAACTTTTTTTCTTGTTACCTGAATTTATAACAATAGAATTTCAACTGCCTGATTTATTTTTGTGAAGGAGAAAAACATGAGTCTCATTCCATAGCTTCTCTCACCAAATAGGAGTGCCTCTTTCCCTCACCTTAGAACCACTAAGTGAAATGCTGAATGCAAGTAAAGACGGCAAGAAACCAACAAATAAATAAATAAAACAAAAAAACACTTACAAGTAACCTGAAGATATTTGCTCGTAGAACTATTAATGCCAGAGAAAGAATCAGAGAAATTTGAAGTCAACTTTAGAACTGTTGCCAGTCCTATTATATCTGTTTGGCAGGAGAAAATATATAGAACATTCACTGGAATACGACCTTTCTATGACAGCATCTTTCTAAGGCAGGATTCAGGTCAATTGTCCCCAGATCCATTGATCCTAGTTATGGGATTGTATGAAGAAAGATTAACAAGTTACAATTTCAAATGGGATTTAAAATTTATGATGTCTTGGAGATCTCTCTGGGATTTTCATATTGCCCTGCCTCCCAAAAAAAACCTCAGTCAAGGGATGGGGAAGCCACCAGCCTGGTTTGGAATATTGGCTGGAGGGCACAGGTAGCAGGAAGCTCAATGGTCTTTCCTGATTAATTTAAAGACTAAGAAACTTTCTGAGGAAGGAATCAAATCTAAATCAACTCAAAATGCTAAATCTAGCTTACAGAAGCATACACAGGGCCCTAAATCCAGATGTTTTCCATTAATGCAACCAAAGAGCTTCATCTGACAGCTGGATCACAGTGAAAAATGTCCATGAATATAAGTAATAGGGAGTTAATTGTGTTCATTTAAGTTATATGAAGTATTGATTTAAGTGATAGGATTATATAATCATTTTTGCTTGTTTTCAGGATGATATCAAAGAAACAGGTACAAAAGAAAGCACCCTTTAGCCTCAAATATAAGGGATTTTGCTACTACCTTTTGTGCACATCAACAAAGATGCATATAGCCATATATTTTTCTACATAAACTCTTATTGCCAAGGATGGAGAACAAAATTAGTGTGTAGGCTGTAAATCAATGACCATTTGCCATTCTTTTAGTCTTGAGTAACTTTGCATGGATTTAATCACTGCTAACTTCAATACCCACAATATACCATGGAAAGTTATTAATTTTCTCTTTCTCTGACCTCAGAAATGAAGATTTCCACATCTGTTTTTTATGGTGATTTACATAGAAATTACACAGTCAAAAGACAAAAAAATATACACAAAAGAAAGCACATACAGCATAAAACACATAGGATATATTTTCTCAGCCTAAGGAGAAATGACAATTTTCCACCAGAGCTAGTGAAGTAGAAATTCTGATTTATTGATCTTTGAGGTCAGATGTAAATATTTTCAGTTGGCTTGTTGATTTTTGTTGTGCTTGTTTTGTTTTCTGTTGCCCTTTTGAATTTATGGAAGGTAAGGTCAAAGTGTTAATGCATTAATTCAGTCAGTATTAAAGAACCCATTTTACATCTTTTTGAGCATCCTTGGAAGCTGACATTCTGTTTAATATCTATATCAGTCATCTCTGGAAAACAATGTCATGGTGAAACTTTAAACTGACATATGATTGTGGTCCTGTTTTTTACTTTAGCAGAGTTTCACCAGGAAAGGATAAGAGGAGAAAACCCTGAAGGGGAAAGAGATAAGTTTGCTTTCTTGAAAAAAATGTCCTTTATTAAAGACTCAAGCTTCAACAAATCTGATGGAATTAAACCTGAGCAGTGTGAACACCACTATTTTTTATGGCTAGCAGCAAGTTCCAACTGCAAGGCAGGTGACTAGAATAATAGGCTTATGGCTGATATTCTGCTTTTTGCACACTAAGGACTTAATTATCAGAGGACATGTAATTTTGAGGGCCCTTTTCCTGTAATTTTAGTCTTTTCATGCCCAAATCACTATGTCCTTTCAAAATAGTTGCATGACATTGCTGTATTGTAATCCTTAGGTACCATATTAAACAAAAGCAACATTATTACTGGTTTACAGTTGGTAAAGTAGAATTGTGCCCATGTTTCCAAGATGCTTGTTCTCTTAAGTGCTTGGATTTGCAGTTTCCCACAAAAAGAAGAAAAAGCAATTACAATCTGCCTCTTGAGATATGACTTTTAGTTCAGTAAAACTTTACTAAATACATTTTAATGTTCATATTTTGTGTTTGTCACTATACATGTATATTTACTTCTATTTCTATTTATGTAAGCCCTATACACACATAGATTTATAAATCAACCGTATTTTGACTCTTCTGTGCTTCTCAGACCATTGATTCAGATTGAAAAGTAGTACTTGATATTTCTTAGAGTGAAATCCATCGTTGTGTGATGGTCTACAACTACTTGAGGCTCACTTATTTCAGGGTTTAAGTAGCACTTCGGTGATGCATTGCTTTGTAGAGATAGAATTTTACCTTTAAAGAACATCCCACGTCTTTTCTTGTGATAGTTTGACTGTGCAGTAGGACTGTAAGTGTTTTGTGAGATAATACTGTAAAATTTGATGTCTCCCTCCTTCTCAGTTATATATTTATTTTTATTCTGAGTGGACTCTTTTCCTATTTGAAAGAAGAAAAAGGGGGGAGGATTTAAAAGCAAACATAGCCTTTTTTTCTTTATATTACCAACAGTGCTGATAATACAAATCTCATGAGAAGTGAGGTGCAATGTGATGTGTAAGGAAGAGAATCAACCACATTTTCCCTTAATTATGCTATTGTGCATTCCTGATAGAAGAAATATCATGTCATTTTTCAGGAAACCAAATACAGGAACATTCCAAAAGGTGGCTGATGCACACAAATTTATTATCACCACAGCTGGGCATAGCACTAGATTTTCTTTTTTCCTCAGAAAAACAAACCAGCTTTTATCTACAATCAGCTTCAAAAAATACTGAATAGATCCTGCAATTCCCAGGGTATAGGAACCTGAAATAAGATTAAGATTAGAGAAATGTGTGTGAAAAGGCACTAATTGAAGAACAGGAGCACTGAGAAGGAAGGATTAAACAGATTATAAATCTAATGTATAGGGAATTGCTTCATGCATGACTGTGAGTTACACAGAATGAACTGCTATGTCATGCAGGGGCTTCTGTGGTGGCTCAACAACTCTCAAGACAAAGCAAGAAAGCTTTTTCCATTTTTTTTAGTCCTGAATGTATCCAAGTATTTGCTCCTAAGTGATGATATAAGAGGGAGCCGGGTGAAGTGAATTTTAGGTAACTGCCAGAATTTATTTCCATAAATATAAGGCAAATAATTTCAAGTCCAGATGAGCAGTTTCATTACCTATGTAGCTTTCTGTGTAATGGTCTGTAAAGCTCTATAGTTTTTCTACCCTGTGAACATTTAGATATCAATAAAATGTCTTGTACTAGTTTCAAAATTCATGGATATATTAATAATGGTGGGCACAAGATCTTGATGAAAACAGGTTTCAGAATTTGACAGCTAGGGGTGTTTCTGAGAAAGTATTCAGGACATCTTTAAAACTTAGAACATTTCCTGAAGGAGGCAAATTTCATGAAAGTCTAGATGTGTACTATCCTAAAAAATATCAACTGCCAAAAATAAATAAATGACCTGGCAAACAGTGAAATATAAATACTATGTGCATATACACACACCTGCAGAGTAGATAAGCAATATTTATCCTCACTCATATATAAATTTTAGATAAACTGAAATAAACATCCCATGTCAATTACAGATTTACAGATACTGCACTTCTTTCTTTTAAAGATGATTTTTTGCAAATCACGCAGAATGAGAACACAGAATCCTTCACGCAGAGAAAGCAGTTGCAGAAAATACCCACCATATAATTTATTTCAGCCTATTTCATATAAGCCAGAAGGTAAAGTTTGTTTACTCTCATGGCTACAGTGTTGCTGCTGGTATCAGACTATCAGACAGAGTAACAAAAACTCAGATCCTGATAATATACCCAATCCACCCATGGCATTCCCATAATTTCCATACTGGCTAGTAATAAACAGATATTTACACTCTACGACTCTCCCAGTTATTTATTGTTTTTGCTTGACAATTATTCCTTGATTTGGGCAAGCATGCAAAAACAATACAACCAAGAAACATAAGGAGCAAGTATCCAGACTCTGGCTCAGGTTAAGGACACTGTGGTGGATAATGATAGTTCACATGTTATGAAAGACTAGAATAATTAATTAAACCATTAGAAAACAGGCTCATGAACATACCATCTGGAAGTGTTATTACATTGTGTGTCTAAATTATTCCCCTACGCTTAGCACAAATCTCCAAGAGTGGCTATTTAATTATAGAGAGGGTAAAAATTAAATTCCACCAACAATTGGAAGGCCTCCTCTCCAGTACTGTACTGACAAATCTTAGTAGAACGATGGTAGTTGATGAGTCTATTTCTTATGCCATAAAGATGAAAGCAAGCAATGCCCCTAAGCAGCATTCACTATGCTGCTTTCCAGTGAAAGCTGCCTGATGAAAAAGACCTGGGGGTGCTGAATCTACTTCAATCTACTGAATGAATTAATATTTCTACCACAGTACTATTAAAAGTGCCGCAGTTGCTAAGTGAGGTTGCAGAGGGTAATGAAGAAGAACATGTCAAAACCTGCTGCTTCACAATTTTCATGCCTGCCCTCCAGAAGAGTTATGAAAGTCAGCCCACTCTCCACACTACAAAATGGATGAATGGACACCTCAACAATAAAAGACATCTCAGACTACTGCCAGACTTCAAAACAACTTTAAACTTCATTGGTGTTCGGAGTGCTGCTGTTCCTGTTTTGCTTTTTTTGTGTGTTTGTTCGGCTTTTTTATGTTTCAATATGTTTGTGTCTTTGCCCTCTCTGTTAGAAGTCAAAATGAGAAGCAGAAATAACACAATAAGGTGAGAAAAGTCAGACTGTTGGCAGTTTTAACCTGATTTTTCAGATCAGAGATGCCAGGGAGGAACAGGCATTGGGTAAATACTCGAGTGTGTTCCAGAACTTTTTAGGTTTCTTTACTAAAATCCACAAAATGGAAGACACAAAAGACTAAAGTTATTCTAATAAGAACAGAAACAGTCCCATGCCTGTGTGTGTTACTCTTGTAAAAGGGCTGTGATTTGGGCCTTTTTTTCATGTGTCAGCCTCATTTCAGGGGTGATGACTTAAACAACAAAAAGAAAACCACCATAACCAAATGTGGCTCCCAAATGGCATCCTCTAGATGCAACTTTTGTCTTGTTAGGCTGAGCTTATAGGTGGGACTTCAAGCCCATCTTGTCTTCTCTCTTTAGTAGAAGGTGCATTTGTTTACTAAGGAGCAATGGGGAAACATGGTTTGATAGTGCCCTTGCTTGTAAATATACTTCACTGTATTCCTGTATTATTTGTTGTTTCTGAAGATTTGGAAAAACTAATTGAGTGCTATAAATCACTCAGAAATAAGGAAGGAATTTCACCAGTAGTGTAAAATTTTAAAAATTTCAGAGTTAGTTTTTGCAGGTCCACATTTTCTCTTTTACATATTATTAATTGTTTCAGATTAAGTGTAAACTAAAAATATTTTGGCTGAATGAAAAGGTATTGCACTGTCTGATTTAAAATTCAACCCCACCAGTTTACTTGAATACATTATAAAAAATTAATTGTGTGAGCCACAAACTTTTTTTAGTGCAAATTTTACAAATTTTATGTAAATAGGCTGAGCGTCAAGTGAGCATTCTCCAGAAATAAAGTACTGTTTTTATAAAAGTGAGTGATTTAGCTTGATTCCCTAAATAATCCCAGTCCAAAAAGTTCATTAAAAAAACATCTACAATAAAAAAGTGTTGAGTGAAGAAATGGAAGAGTGCAGAGAGCAGTGTGTATGGAGACAGAGAATTGTTAGCCTCCCCACACTGTACCGAACAGATTTTAGTAATCTAAAAGTCCAATTTAATTAATGGTGTGCAAAAGCAGAACAGAGCAACAAAGACCCTCTTTCACAGACATGAGTTTGTATAATTGCACCTTAGAATGGCTCCCCTGCAACTGCCCCTTAGAGTTGGGTCTGTTTGTTTACATTTGCTGCCTGTATTTTAGAAGGAGCAGTAAAAGGCATAATCACAGCAGCAACACCAAGCAATGCTATTAACTCTGCTTTGTAAACCCTTGATGTAGCTCTGACACTCAGTCTTACTAACTACATAGTAGAATTTAAGCTGGATCATTTAAATAATGATAAAGCTGTCAAGACTGATGTGATTTTCTTCTTGAGCAATTCACCTTCTATTACGGGTTTTATTGTACTTTATAGTGGGCATCTGTAAATCTGAGGATCAGCTTAGCTTCCTAATTTACACCCCTTGCACGTACTACATGGTTTTAACTGACTTACTTTAGAAGGATTCACAGTAGTTGCTAGGAAACCTTTCTGTGTTCTTTTCACTTCTTATATAGCATTAGCTTTTCAATTGATAAGGCTGTACCTTTAGGTACAGAGGGATTTAAGCAGAATCAAACAATGACAGTAGGACTGCAGCATAGATAAGCCAAAAAAAAAGGCGGGGAGGGGGCGTGCAAATCCTTGTTCTTTGTACAGGTAGTACAGAGGATTAGAGCAAAAGAAAGGACATTGCACATTTTCCATGAATATTTTTTAAAGATATTCTGCATCATATCAAGAAAAGCTGCAAAACAAAACTTCTTAGTATAGTTTAAAGTTTATAAATTTGTAAATGACTGAAGCAGAGGAGCCATTTCATTGTGTTGCATTTGTTGTGTGGCATGTCTTCCCGGGGATAACTTCCAGTGGTAATATTGTACAGCATTTTCTGTGTGAGGGCAGGATAACTCCCATGCAGCTTTAAGGAAGTAAATGTTCTTGCCAGAAGTCTCTCTCTTGCAAACACATTTCCACCAAGATAACACAGTTAAGTCATACCTTTTCCTGCTGAAATAGTCAGATAGATGTCCTCAGGTTAGCAGACATACAAGCCTATGTGAGAACAACATAGAGACAGGTAGAGACTGGAGAGATAAAAGAAAACTTTACCCTTATCTAGTGTAAACTGCATTATCTTACTGCTTCTCATCTCTAGTGGGATAAAATAGTCTCTTTTTCATTAGAAACCTTTTCCCAATCAATTCAAGTATACAAACACATATCTGATGCACAGCAGTAATTATAATACTTTCAGATGCAGATTTTCCACTATGCTGTGTTTTTCTTCCCCAGAGAATCCCATCTCTTTTCAAAAGTTTCAGATGTTATTTGAGTAGGCAAACTGTGAAGAGCCCAGGCCACTCCTCCATCTGCATACCTTCCTATTCCCACCACATCCAGGTGCCTCATTGTCCTCAAAGCCTGTTGGTGGCATTCAGCCAGGATCCTGGTACACTCAGTAGTCTGAACAGCACCAGAACCATCTTTTAAGAGTCCTTATAGCAAATGTATAAATAGTGTATAAATAGTGGAAGATTTTTTTTTTCCTTCATAATTGAAAGAGGAAACTGAACTAAAATTGTCTTTTCTATGTCTTTTTAATCTGGGACACATATGAAACTGTAAGTGTCTGTAGTTCTACAGGTACCGGCTTTTTTTTTTTCCCCAAATCCAAAACTCTTTTTTTTTTTTGTCTTATACTGTCTTGTAGAGGTTAGAGAGTTTCATAAGATGACAGACTCACTTCCAGAAAGCATCTAACTTATTTTTTCTGATAGCCTTAACTCAAGTCTCTTGGGTTAGCAAATCTGGGTTTGCATTAACACTGTCTTGGGTAGAGTGAGTTTTTTAAACACCTACTTTCTACCAGGCAAGATGAAAAAAGAGAGAAAAGTATTCCCCAGCATCTTGGTTTCAAAACAGCCAAATTAGAGAACATAAAATCATGTGAAATAAGAAGGCTATCATATCTTTGGTGCTAATACAGGCTGAAAAAAAATATTTCAAACAATAAGACAAAACCACGAATAGTATTTCATAAGTGAGTCTATAGTTCCTGAAGTTTAAAGGCAAGAAGGACAGTGAAAGAAATAGGGCTACACTCCATAGATCATTAACATCAACCAGTAATGCCTGGAACAAATCCATATCAACCTTTTTGAAAGGTGCATTTCAAAAGCAAACATCATCTCAGAGGAATTTGGAACCACCTTGATATGAAAGAGAATCTGTCACCTCCCATCATAAAGAATATCCTTTCCATTTTAAACACTCATCAATTCTAATTGTAGGTCATGTGTTAATGTTTCAGTCCTTCTCTTACTACCCCTTTTCCCACTACTGCTAAACAGTCATTAAAGAGTCTTTAGCACTCAATAGTGTCTTAGCATCAAAACATTCATATATATATACTGCAACTAAATAGTACCTCAATGCTTTTGAGCCAGCTAAAGGGATGGACTTTTAAAAATCTTTCATTGAAAGGCACTTGATACAGTCTTTCCTCTTGTAATTATTTTCTAAAATATGCTTTGTTTGTAACTATTTTCTAAAATACATTCCATCTTTTAATGACCTTTAGAATAGGGACAATAGTTTTAGATGCAAAATGGTAATATCAATCTCTGAATAATGCAAGTTAAAGTCCCCATCTAATTTCCAAGACAAACTCCTCATTTAAGCATCACAGTCCTGCAAAATTCCTTTAGCCACAAGATGAGACAGAAACCTTCCTATTGCTATTGTGAGAGGAAGGCTGAGTTTTAGAAGAGCTTGCAGAAGTCAAATTATGTAAGACACCTTTCCTTACTGTATAGCTAAGCATTCAAAGGCCTTACACTGGTTATTACTTCCCATTGTGGTGTCTCCCTCCTCTTGAAAGAGTAGAACCAACTGAAAAGACAAAAAAGTAACAAAAGGACCTCCAAAGCAAATAAAACCAGCAATAAAAACCCCAGATCTTAAAAGAACAGCTCTCCATGCAGGACATAGCCTTATCAACTCTCCTAAGGGTCATTATGACAGTGGCAGAAGAAACAGTACTGCACAGAGGCTGAGTTCCTCCTGTATCATCACAACTGACTTTGCATTGGATGTTTTCTGTTACTGTTCTGTGTATTTCCAAAATGTCATGTGAATTATTTTACATATCGTTGATTGATGTTGCAAACAATAAAAGAAAAATGAGGAAGACGTGGCCTGTAAACATGATTTGAAAGATTCTAAATAACTCTTCACTTGAAAAGGAATTTTTATCATCCACAGATAGAAATTTAGAAAATAAAATTCTGAGGAATAACTACTAAAGGTTACTTTCATCTTTTGGTTAAATAATTTGAATCACATTGACCTGAAGAGATCATTGATAAAATATATAGATGAGTCTATAGAATATATAGATGAGTCTACATTTAAAATGTAGAGAGGCAACAAAAATCCCCACCAGAACTGATACAAAAAAATATAGAAAATCAAAATCATGACAAAAGGAAGAGTAGACATTAATATACCTAGAATAAAATTAGCCTGTTTCTTTTTCTAAA
Source organism: Ploceus nigricollis (assembly GCA_013399945.1). Taxonomy (NCBI): domain Eukaryota; kingdom Metazoa; phylum Chordata; class Aves; order Passeriformes; family Ploceidae; genus Ploceus; species Ploceus nigricollis. The sequence continues at coordinate 1,078,700 of VXBC01000844.1, read as the reverse complement.
ACAGAGAGAAATTGTATTAGTTAAAAGTATACAGGAAAGACTTCTTTCACTCAGAACTGTGTAATGTTACAAAGCACTCTGAAAATACACAGAACCAGACTAGACTAGCTCTTATCTACTTTATTCCCATCTTCCTTAGAAGGAGATATACAAGGCTATGAAGTACCATATTCTTCCAAGAGGAAATGCCTGAGGAATGTTGTTGTACATCTTAAACCAGCAATGATAGACAAATTACTATGATTTTGTATGGAACTAGCTTATGTTATCCAGGTAAATACAAGAAGAATCCAGCACCCTTGTTATAGAGCTGATTGTTGTTTGGTCTACTAAGTGTAAGTAAGTTAGTGTTAAAAGATCAGTGGTGCAGAAAGAGCCTTGTGTTTAATTTCTGCTTACCAAAAATACGTCACACATTCCATACTTTGTTGTTTTGTTTTTTTTTTTTTAAATGCTGTGTAGAAAAGAATAGTTTAATTAAGTCTTAAAATTGTGCTTGAGGAGAATATGACTACTGGACTAGTCTCGGTTCCACGTTATTTTCTTCACTTACTACAGTATAACATGCCAAAAAATGAAGACAATACAGAAACCATATTCTTATGTATGATGATAGCTCTCACTTAATACTCTACTAAGAGCTCTCATTCAGCCAGTCACACTATTTCTATCAATATAAAGATATATTAGTGCATTAACTGTAAAAGATACATCTGAAATGCCCAGAGACCAGCAATCCCTTCAACATTACAACCTACATGCAAGATGAATTTACTAAGCTGTTAGTGGGATTCTTTTACTTCCAAATGGCTTTCTGGTCTCTTAGAAGCAAAATTTATACTTTTTTTTTTTCCAATTTTAAGTTTCTTTTATTATGATTCATTCCAATTTTTAAGAGCACAGATAATTGGGGAAGAGCATAACTTTGATATCGTAACTCTTACTTTTCCCTTCTGTAGTTTTTAAATACCTAGCAGCTGCTCAGCAGATTTCTCATCTTTCATAACTTCTGCTGCACCGCCAATGAATTGGTGGTGAATAAATTGAATGAATGTGTTTTGAGAATTTGGAATTTTTAAATTTTTTTTTGTGTTCTGCTAGAGTCTCAACAGGTACTATGGCATTCCCCACAGTTCAAGGCTGTCAGATAATAAGTATTCTCACCCTCCAGAGAANAAAAAGCTACTTGGGCAAAAAAAAAAAAAAAAAAAAAAAAAAGAAAAAAAAGAAATAGAGAAAGAAAGGCTTTTTTAACAAGCAGAGATTAAAAGGACATAGAAATAGACTGCTAACATGTGTAAACTATGCTCACACTGCAAGGGCAGTGGTGCTTGTATGCCTCAGTTCCCTCTACTGCTGCCTCACACCAGTGCTTCTACATTTTACTGCCCATTGACTTGTAAATCTCTCCACCACCAGTTACCTCATGACTAAGATGCAACACCTTGTATCCAGCCACAGCTCCAAATCAAGGCCAAATTAAGGCCTTCTCAGCTACTGAGAGGGATGACAGATACTGAAGAAAAGGAAATCCAGTTCTCATATCCTAACTCCCATTTGTGATCAAGCTGCCCTTCCACTTGTGAGCGTTTCTTGAATTTTTAAATAACACAGCAATATTCTCATTGTCAAGTGATGCAAGGACCTCATGAGTTTTCATTTCATCTCCCAACCACTGTTGCCTCATCCATCATACTTTCATGATGTCTTTGTAACTATACCAAGCTGAAAGTTTTCTCATCCTCAACAGAGTAACAAGTTGAAAGACAATTTATACACTATTTTGGCTTTTGTAACTGAAAGAGAACCCCAAAACTAAATGTAAATGCTCTTCCCTCTCTTCTTTCCTTTTCTTTCTCTCCTCCCTTCAGTGATCAGCTTGCTTAAGCAATTCTTTTCAAAAAGGCCCTCATAGTATGTTTTCCACTCTCCAACTCCGTGAAGGTTGGCAAACCCTCCACAGCAAGTCAGAAGCAATCTACCAGCACTGTTCTACAAATTAAAACAACCTCTATGGCCTTTAATTTTATAACAGCTGCAAAGAAAGCTGTAAAGTTGTTGCTGGTGCTTTCCTTTTTAGGCTGCTGGGCCTGACAGGGTATCCATGGAAATGCTTGTGTACTCAGAAAGGTAACTTCTAAATACATGGGAGGTTGTTGAAGGGGGAGAGTATCCTACAAAAATCTGTTGGTGCACTTCCCCAGGCAGTATCCCTTTCATCAATCTCAAATGTTATATCAGGCTGTGGTGACATATATGGTAAGCATTTGAAAACTGATGATTAAACAAGTTTGTTTTCCTATGCCAAATGTAGGCTTGAGGAGGAAACAGCTTATATGGGTAATCAGGTTTGTTTTGGATCGATACACAGTAAATTGCCCAGTGCTGATTATTTTGAACAAATGTGCAGCTCTACCCCATATAATAAAAATCTGGCTGCCTTTTCTTACTCATGAAACTCATAAAGGTTAAACCTTTAGCCTGAAGGAAAAAAGATCCTTTTCATCCAATGAAAATTAATAGGACTGAGCATCCCTCCCCTTGCAGGCAGCTGTAATTTTTCAGCTAAGAGGCAGAGAGGTCCAAGAAGAATTGATGATGGAAAGTTTTTGTCACCACCATAAACACATTTTAAAAGCAGCTAGCAGTAGGCTCACTCTGAGAATTGCACGTCTGAGGCGATGCCAGTGGTACTTAGCACAGCTGCTCGTGGCTGTGAGCCTAATTCAATGTTGTTTGTCTCAAGATTTTCCAGTGGACCAATTCAAGTGGCAGCACACAGCTGATGGGCCATATTACCATTAACACCTCACCTGCAAAATACATAATTACACTCAAATCTGCTGATTAGAAGCAAAATACAAACACATACTAGTGGTTGCATTTCAGTGGTAACCATGCCACTGAGAGAAGAAAAGGAGTGGATTGTTATCTAGAAATAGTGCCGCATTCTGCCTCTCAAAAAAAGATTATTGGCAGCTTGTGTTAGGTATTAAAATTTCACATGATCCTTTTTTGGATGATGGTTCTTTAAGGCTAGGTAAATTTAATTCTGTTTTCCACACATTTATTTTGCATCTCAAGGTTTTTAGAATATATTTCTGTGATGTTCAGAAAAGGAAATCTTCTAATTACTTCCTCTGTGTGTATATATATATAAAAGTATATATATATAGAATGAGCCAAAAAATTGTGTGATTAGATGATGTTAATCTAATATAGCATAGGTGCTACTCTCATGACAATCTTCTTTACTGGAGCATGTTTGTTCCAGATTTATTTATTTTTCATACCCAGTGTTCACTTCAGAGTGAAGTTTATGTTTGTATTAAGCTAATTTACATTCATTAGAAAGTGCTAAATCCAAGCCATTCCCTTTTTCAGCTGGGAATACAGTCAAGCACAGTCACTGCCAAATAACTATTTGGAAAATATGTTTTTATTATTGTTGTGTCTTTAGGTGATTATATGCAGTGACTGATCTGAGAGCTCACTGCAGCCATTGTTATTGCAGTGAATAACTAAGCTTTGTTCTACTAGAGCAGGTAATAGCTAAAAAGCTCCAAGAAAACCTTAAGCGTTGAATTTAAGAATATTTTTTTAAGTTTTACTTAAGACATGGCATGACAGAATAGGTAAGGTTGGAAGAGACCACTGAAGGTCATCTAGTCCAACCTCCCTGCTTAAGCAACCTCTGAGGAAAAAGATTATCTGGATATCTAAGGAAGTCTGGATGCTTTAGATAATGTGGTCATCTAGTCCAAGCTCCCTGCTTAAGCAGGGTCCTTTACAGCAGTTACTCAGGACTGTATCCAGACAGCTTTTGGAAATCTCCAGAGAGGGAGACTCTGCACCCTCTCTGGGCAATCTGCTCCTTGCTTGGTAAAGAAGTTCTTCCTCATATTCAGGTGGAATTTCATCAGTGTGGATCAGTTCCTGGCCATTGCCTCTTGTCCTATTGATAACAGCTCAGAGCAGAGCCTGGTTTCATCCCCTTGACACCCTCCCTGCAGGTATTGATAGACACTGATGAGATAATTTGACAAATAAATATACATCACACATATATGTCACTCTACACATCAAATATAAATATTTGATGAATCAATACACATCAATAAGAATTCACTGATAAAATAATGCATTTATGTAGAACAATCCATCAAATTGCCATCCACAATGAGACATGAAACATGGGTTTGGGTTTTTTTACCTTAAAAGTACAAGTGGATAGTCTACCACTATTTAGTTTTGCTAAATTCCACGTGTTTTGAGGTTATCTTCCTGAAAATAATGAATTATTACTTTGAGAAAACTATAATTGCTTCAGATATGCTACCCCAAAAAAGACACAAGCAACACTGAAAACACATATTTTATTAAAATGATATCTAGTGAACAAACCCAATCTCTTTAAGGAGATTTACAACAAAGGTAAAGCTTATAAACATATTTATAGAGATATTGAGAACTTATGTATGACCCTTTGTGTCTTCACACTCCTTCTAGGAAGGAGCATTCCTCTGAGGAAAATGGTGATCTGGATGTCTAAGGAAGTCTGGAGGTGTTATATAACATGGTAAAAATTAAGCTTGGATAGGCAGTCATAAGGCTGATGCTTCCTAACTCTACAGACTACACAGTCTACTTCTACTCTAACATTCACAGAGACTCCTAAGCCTGAGATTCTTGCTGAAGAAAGATAAGGAATAGGCTCTGTTACCTATCTGCACTCCATAATAGATCAGCTGAAATGTTTGGACCTTTTTCCTTCATTCACTTTAAAACCAGTTGCTGTTACTGGGCTTGTCTGGCCAGCTGTGCTTGGGGAGCACACTGCTTGCTGCTGGCAACACCTCAGAGGGGTTGGGTGAAAAAGCTTCTCCTACCCTGCTTCTCCACTGATGTCATCCCTGAGCCACAGGCTTTGGAGCTGGCCATGTATTCTGCAGGTGGGATACTGCTAAAGGACAACAAAATGCTTTTGAGATGTGCAAGACTTGGAAACAAAAGCCAGTTCACTTCTCTGCTTTGTCTCTTGCAGATGTCCAATCCCCAAAGCTCTCGTAACTGCTTGGTGACCCCGCTGCAATGAGGAAGCTGCCATCAGTGCTTTGAGGTGTGTTCTCTACTCCACAGGCACGGGCTTATTCACTCCCTTTCTAATTTTTACAACATTAATAGACTCTTAGAGGTTTTTCACACTTAAATCTCTTACTTTGTCAAACTAATTAGTGGTGTTTTAATGGTTTTCACATCTCCGAGCATCCACATTCTCACAGGTTGCTTAACAGAGTAAAAGCATAAAAAGAGCCATTTCATAAAAGAATGGCTCCTTCCCTGACAAGCTTGAAGTTCAAGAAAGCAGCTGCTTTACAAACTGTGCTATAAGAACTTGTAAATGACACATACTGAATTGGTAACCCTTACATTGCACCCATATCATTTCTACATCAGATCTTTCTTTGATAAACTGATCAACAATTCCTTTTTAATAAACTGTCTTCTTGAGAAGGTCTCTTACCTTGATCAAATAATTGACAGCTCTTTTACACAATTTGTGTATTCCTGCAAAGTATGGTATCACAAGGAAAAAGAGAATGTCTTAAAGCAACTTAGGTAAACAAACAAGAGAAACAACTGCTCCAGGGAACTGACTTTACCAACAACATCCTTTTGTAAAATTCCACCAAAACTAAAGTGAAGTAAGGCACTATCTTGCACATTGATACACAATGATAACATGCAATGTTAAAGCCTTAGAGAACAAATTACTGAGTTAACATGTTACTGCAATAAGATGAAATTAGAAGGTTATTTTAAGTTTCTTAATTAGAAATGAATTTTAAGAGAGAATCTGACCAAGAATTATGACTCAGACCTTCGAGAAAGCCCTGTATTTAATCTCCTGAGTGAATTTGAAATCATGATTTATTGTCTGTCACACAAATTCTGTTAGCAAAGTAAATAAACGGCATATTTTTTTTTAAAAAGCCCTCATCTATTATTCTCAACTCTCAAATGTCTTTTTAATTTTAAAATTAAATATTCAGGAACTGCAAAATACTGCCTTTAAAAATGCATTTCAATGTACTAATAAGATAAGCTACTGATTACACTAGTCCAGGTGTTCAGAACTGCCTAGACATCTCCATGGAGCATGGATCTGTGCTGTATCATCATATTCTCTCTTTTGTCAGGCTCATTTTGTTTAATAGAACATTTCAATAATGTATCAAAAAAAAAAAAAAAAAAACTAAAAAAAGCTTTTATGTTACATTTTATTTCATTCATTGCTGTTCTTATCCACACCAGATTTACAGTTTTTATCTGAAGGTGTTATGTGGGAGGTGATGAAGGGCCCAATGAACCTGCTTTATTCCCTTTCTTCCCACTTGTGGTAACAGGTCATGTTGGGGTTTAGCTGGAGGGAGAATCTGAGCGGCCTCACTTTAACAGGAAAATTACAGTGCCATAGCTGTGCTGATATAACTCCCCCATGTGGATACTCTATTCTAAGGATAAAACATATTTTATTCTAGTATAATTACTTTGCTTTTTAATTCTATCTGAACAAATCCCTCTGAAGGGAAGCATAGCAAGATATCTACAAAGCTTTGTTTCTTCCTGCAGTCCAGCTCTCTCAGGGGAAGATGAGATGCTGGGACAGAACTGACTCCAACTCACCCAACCTTCCCTGTACTTCAGTCAAAGGAAGAACATCATCTGCCATCTAGTCCAGACAAAGAGCCCTCTCCAGAGAGAAGAAGGGGATTGAAAACGGGGTACCATGAAATATATCAATAGTGCTGGGCAGGTAGAAGACACAGATAGATCTGTCTGCACATGTTTCCCAGTGCAGAATTTCTGGACTAGGAAACTATTTCTATAATTCCACTTTATATATCAAAAAGACTTAATGCATTAAAAAATTACTAAAAGGGCTGATTAATAGAAGCAAAAAGAAATAGGAATGTTTTATTACTTATTCAAGCCTTTCTTTTCTCTCTTAGAAAGACTGAAACTCTTCAGTGGTGATACATTAAAAAATCACTGTGATCTAGAAATAGCATAATAGGTTTTCTTCTGCTGCCATGATAAATAATAATAGTGTGGATAATTCAGAACTGCGTGAACACACGTCATTCACTGCTCAAGAATATATTTTGCATCATCGGCATGGAAAGAAATGCTCTTTGTTAACAGCAGAATGCCTACCACAGCCTGAATACAAATAGTTATGTCCACAGCACCTGAACTTTCCAAATCACCAAGACATAACTATTTTTAGCTATGAAGCTGTTTTGTAGCATTTGATTTTTCTTAGGAGTGCAATTTTTAAAAAGAAAGTGCCTTGGTAACTCTTTTGCAGCTTTACACTTCAGTTACTAAAGTGTCACAGATTTTAAAGACCATTTGAACTTCCCCTTGAAAGGTATGAAAATAGTCCTGGATGACTTCTAAACAATTGACTTAAGGGCAGACACTTAGCTTGTGTAAATCAGTATCATTCCATTTAAACTAATGGAACTATGCCAGGATACCAACTTTCATCTGGCATGGTCTATTTTTTGCTTCCAACTATTCTTTTATGGAGTTAGAGAACTAAAGGGTTTCAGAAGAAATCTGTCTGCCCTCCTTGAGCCTGACTGATGCTTTAAAATAGAACTTTAGCTGATGAACCAAACACTGCATCATATTTCTTCCCACAACAACAATCTGAAATAATGATCTATAGGTGCTTACTGTTGCCAGCACTGTTTAAATGTTTCCCCTGGTGCCTCAACAGTTGAAATCCCAGGAAGTTAAATTAGCTTGCAAATTTGACTGAATCAACACCTGCTCATCCAAAACATATTTTAACTACAGGAAGGAATTCTTCACTCTCATTTGTAGCAGCAAAAAAAATCCCACCCAAGAACACAGAAATCATGGCCAATTTCAAGGCTCTGCTGGAATACAGAACTAAGCCATAGCAAATTGTTGCTGTTCCATCCTGTTTTCTGTGGTTCCGGTACACAAGGCAAAGCTAGGCTAGTAGTAAAATTATTATTTGCCATGTTTCTCCTGAAAAATAGGCAATTCCAGCCAAATATCTTCTCTAAGGCAATGTGAAATTAATTGAGAAATAGAAATTAATACCACAGTATCATTCATAATTTCTGCTTCCCTATTGTTTTCTTGCATGCCTTTTCATTAATACAGATAATAGCATGATATACTGGATGCAAGGCTGTGGGAGATGTTCAGATTTACAAACCTCTTGAGGAACTGGAGCTGTGCCTCTCTACACATACCCAGCTGGGGTTGTTACATGAGAATGGCAGCTGATAAGTGACAAGACCATGGCTGGAATCAAGGAGGGAAGGAACTAGCACTGTTTCCTATGTACCAAGGAAGTGCCATGGCAAATGGGACTGTGGTAGTTTTAATATCGATCTCTCCCTCATGAATACATGTTTTTAGCTGTAAACACTTAAAAAAGAGATAAAACCAGAATTACCATCTAAAATGCCCAGGAAACAGATGTCCTGTTTGTCAGTCAGCTCTAGCTGCCATCATTTCAGATGATCCTTGGGCAGCTGCATTTGAAACACCTGAGTAAACTCCAGGGAAGAGATCACATATACAAAAAATATAGGTACAAGAGTCTTAAATGCATTGTGTATTCATTTGCCATGCATGAGTATCAAATGTGTTCTCATTCCTAACTTAGGAAATTGCATGTCATTCCTTAAATCCACACTTAGATGAAGGCAGTAGTTCCCTGGCATAGCTAGCAATCATTCTGTCACTGTTGAGCCCCAGTATCACAGGTTCCAGGAACACACCACTGGACCCCTCAGAGCCACCAACACATTCCTGACTGGGTTCACAGAAGCACCTTATCTTGAAAACAGTCCCTTGATTTTAAAGTGATTCACTGTTGTGAACACTGTTAATTGTTCACAATTATCAGGGCATCGCCATCTCTCACACTGCAGTAGAGAAGTCATCCTCTCTAGAAATGAATGACAGGAAAGAATAAAATTCTTATACACACAGAGAAACTAAAAAAAAAATAAAGAGAGGACAAAAAAAAAAAAGGGATCTTAACTGAAGATACTCTTTAGTTATTGACAATAAATATCTCAAATATCTTTATGGAAGCTTCATAAGGGAAGAGACACATTCATGATTATGCTACAAATATATTCTGAGTATAGCCATAGATTATGCAATATTTTTACTCAAAATTTTGCTGTGCTTTAGTTTTGTGCCAGCTCTTTACGGAGCCCTGTACTAACTACTGTCAAGGGAACTCATTGTATCTTTTTCCATGTAGAAGAGGGTGAGGATTACACTAAGACTTTAAGTAGAGAAGAGATAACAAAGAAAAAAGGCAATAAAGAAGAGACACTGGAAAAAATAGAACATCGATAATCTTGTAGTTCTCAACCTTTTAAATCAGTCAAGTAAGGATGAACAGTAATTTAGTATTCTAAGACTAAAAAGAAGTGAATTTTGGAAGGCTGCATCTTACAGAATTAGAACAGTCATTTTTTGTGAAAGCTTTTACAGTCCATGTCAAGTTTCTGAAACAATTTAATGAACAATAAACAAAAGTTCAGTGTTTCTGAGTTTCGGACTGTGTCATAGCAGCTAACACTGTGTTAGGTGCTCTGATGCTTGGGAAGCACAGTCACAGGGCTGGTATGAAATCTCACTATGAAGGGAACAATAGTAAATAGGCTTATGTTGATGATGCATTAGATCAAGAATCACTAGCTGAACAGCAGCTTCTGATCCAGCATCATAATAGTGCTAGAAATAAATAGTGTTAGAAATAAGAGGGCCTTTGTTTTTTCAGGCCACAACTGCAGCACAGCATCACACTGGCCCATCACACTGCTAGCTGCAGCATTACACAGGCACACCACAGAGACTGAACTTCTCCATCATGAGTCCCAGAAATAATGTTTAACCCTCCACAATAAAACATACTTTTTTCCCTGCTAGGTTTTCGAAGACCTCAAAACCTTGAAACACTTAAAACCCCCAAATGATCTATAATTTAAGTCAAGACCAGACAGCAGTGCAAATGTCTTTCTAGTCAGAGGAACTGGTCAGATGATCCTACAAAGGATCCTGTTGCCCACAAAAAATCACCTGGCCAGTGATGCACTCTGACTCAGGTAATTCAGGGAAAGCACTGAACCTGCCCAGGTTTCTTGGACAATAAAACCTTGCTGGGTTTACTGTGCCAGCACAACACATTCAGTAATGAGTCACAGTGCCTCTGTCATCTGTTGCCAGTTTTCAGTCCCATAGTTTAACAACTTCCATTGAAAAACTTGAAATTTGAAAACTGTGGGAGACAAAAAATGTGCAGTGCAGGGATGCCAAACAGTACCAGGATCTCCTAGATGTTCCTGGGACAATTACAAAGGATGGAAGCTGGTATTAGACCCACAGTGCTTGAGACAAAAGACAACTAAATCCTAAATAACAGTTCCAGTCATGGAAGTTAAAGACGGAGTTAGAGAATAGTGACATGATGGAGTGACAACTTGCCCTGCAAAAAGGGAAGAGAGTGTCAAAACTGACACAGGAGCTGTAAGCCTGAATGACAGGGAAGATGCTGAAACCGCTGATGGACAAGTAACAGTGGATGTCAGGAAAATGAGGTGCACCTGTGAAGAAGAGCTAGATCTAAGCCAGTGTACAGAATGCAGCTCAAACAGAACAAGGGCATGGGAAGAGTAAGACCATGTTAAGACCTAAGGTAGGGAGGCCTTCTCCAGGGACCAAGGGGGAGAGGAACAGAAATAGAAGAGAAATTTTGATTTCTATTTGGAAAAGTACTAAAAGCAGAATTCATATTTCTCTGTCTTGAATTGTTAAATCCATTTTAGATAACCTTATTTAAAGAGGCAGTTTTACCCTGTACTGGATTCTCGTCAAAGTTATTTTGGGACAGCCAGACACCAGGTAACCCCCAGAGAAGTCCCATATAGAAATGTGCTTGACACATCACAACATATTAGCACTGTGAAACTGGATGGTGATACAGGCACACTGACCTTGGATACCTTAGCTGACACTCCAGAGGCATGCATAGTTAATTCTGAGTTTGCTCTTGGGAGGTCTAAACCCTATTATGGTGGGCATCAGGAACAAAAAAGAGAGGTGCTTAATCCACATCATGGTTTGAAAAGTGACTGAAACATAGATAGTAATAATGGAATTCTAGCAGCACAGGGCTCAGTGCCTGTGTCTCTCCTTGCAAATACAAACCTTCAGGATATAGAACTGTTCAGCTGTGGACTTAATGCTAGACAAACAATAGAAAAGCAGGAGGAATCCCAAGAAACATGAATCACAGCATGGTTGAGATAACACTGGGGGTGGAAGCTGTTAATGAAAATTATCTTTTTGTGAGAGACTAGAAGGATTGATGTCTCGAGACATTTTGGGGTGCACGTGTGTGAGGGAAGGGACAGGTCAGGCCTTGCCCATGTGAGGCAGTGCCCCGCCCCATGCACCCCAGCCCCAGAGCCTGTATCCCAGCCTGGCAGTGGTTGCTCATCATTGGCACAGCAGAGGCAATGCTCCAACCCACCTCTGGAGCCACTAACCCAGCTCCTGAGTGGGCAAATGACCAGAAATCCCACCTGGGGAAAGGGCACGGGAAGGCCAAGGGATATTTAAGGCTTAGCACAAGGCAACCACATGTCTTAGCCCTACCTGATCTTGTAATTTCTATCAGCTGAACACTGCTGGAAAACAGGAGTTGGTAGCTATATGTGACCTTTTCTATGTCCTTTCTGCTTTTCTCTCCTTCTCCTTCTAATTCTCTCTTATCAGAGTTTTTGAGTAACTTAAAATCAAAGTCAGAGCTCACTAAGTTGAATAGGCCAAGTTAATGCTTTGAGAAGTGTTTTGTGTTGATTGAATATTTCAATAAATCTTTTGCCAAAGTTCTTTGATTTTCTAAAGTTGCCAGTAAAGTCTTTTTTGTTGTTTTGACCTCTTGAGAGTATCCTGTGCATCTAACTCAGAGCAAGCCCTTTTTAAAGTCTGATTGAGCAAGTTGTTTGGGGCCTTACATTGTTCCAATATATTTATCTTTCAGTTGACAACAAATTCCTTCCTAACTTGTATGCATTGCACCCCTGACATGTGTTCAGTTTTACTTTTTGCTTTGTTCTTTCTCAAGTGTTAAAAGGAAAAGGAAGAATACTTGAAGTCCAGTGACCATAAACTGTGACATGCAAGTCCAAGATTTTAACTTCAAAGACTGACTACGCAGAAGACAAATGGAGGTTAGCTGGAAAAGTGTTAAAGGAGTGAGGTAAGCGGGTGTTTGATGAGGAAGGCTCATGAAAACCTACCTTAAAGTCCAGTAGGAAGTCTTTCCCTGCTATCATTAAATGACTGCTCCAGAATGTTGGACTGCCAGAAACCTCCTTTGAATCTCCACCCTGGAGTTCCTTGAGGCTTTTAAGATCCAATGTCCTTTTTAAGGTCTAACAGATTAAACACTAACAGTGCTCACTTAACCCCAACAGTTGCTCACCTCCATGATATAGCTATCTTTGCTGGTTAGTTTATCTTTCCCTTTCAGACATTACCCTACCACTCTCTTTTAAGTTATTATTTATCTTTTCAGGCTGAGGTTCATCCTAATAGCTTTTTTGCTTACAATAAATTCTAAATATGCTAGAAATGAGTATTTTCAGTTTACTTCACTCAACTGATTTCTTAAATTTCTTTTTTTTTCTTTCTTTTGCATGTCTTTAAAGTGAAGCAATAGACTCATCTCTTAACCTCCAGTTTAACTGAATTATTAATCAGGCCATCAAAGTTGTTTACAGTTCTTTGTGTTTTGCATTTTTAACGACTGATCTTCTACAACATGCTCATTATTTTCAAAAAATTTACTGGTAAGGAAATCTGTGCAAAAATATGTCTGGGTCCCACAATTACTTATAGTATTTTTCTTCCCATCAACACCTGGAAATTACATAACTCTTGGGAACATTTATCCTTGTAAACAGCATAGAGACTTTACATAGCCAAGCCTAATACTTGCCATATGGTGGCTGGGAAGGTGACACGAGGGTTTTTTTGTTTTTTAAAAAAGAAGAGAGAAAGAAAAGAAAGGCAAGAGCAAAGCAAGGACAATGTCAGAACAGCTGTTGAGAAAAATAGGCAGAGGAATCGTGAAGAAAGTAAGAAAAAAATGTGATAAAAGAACACGTTGAGTAAGATTTCTAGCTGGTGTCTGTTTCAGGGCTGGAAAGAAGGGAGCCGTTCTTGTTATTCTCTGTAGATCAAGGGCTGTTAAAATCAATGTACAGGGGAAGAGAAGACACCTCAGATGGTACGATACTTAGACAAAGCATTCTACAAATTTTTTGGCCCATTTTACAAACATGTATTAAGGCACTGACTTTAAGGCAATCCTAAAAGTCAGGTTTACTCAACTCTGTAGTACCAGCCCAGCAAGATGAGCTCCTGTAGGTTGGGAGAACACAGCTTTGCTAGAGTAGCTGCTACTAAATATCCCACTTGCTCTTGAGGAGACTTTCCCAGAGGGTTTGAGCAGCAACTACCACGTGGAAAGCAAGGATTTTTAGGCAGTGTGTATTTACTAAATACAGGGACACTTGCATTCTACCAGCCATATAGCTGTGTGGGCCTAGACTGTGATGAGCTTTGGCTTTAGCCCATTACCTGGCTTAGTCTCAGACGTAATCCTAGAGTGGAAGGTGAGAACATAAAATGAGAGGAAATCATATGTAGATACATTAGAGGTTGTGTAAGTAGGACAAACGACAGGGTTCAATAGACAAAATGACAAAACAAGCTGATTATTAAAGAAAAGAAATTTGCAGCTAGCAGACCATGAAGAAAAAAAGGCTTTTAGAAGTCCCATATCCTGAAAAGACTGTGACTGTAAGTGAAGGAACTGATCCAGAACTACAAATAAAATGAAAAGCAGCAATATGAGGCAAGGTGCAAAGCTAAATAAAAGCTAAGTAACAAAAATTGAAGGGAAATGGCAAAGAACAGAGAGTTCCAGCAATCAAACTCATTGAAAAAGAAAGAAAAAAAAAGACAGCTGAAACTACAATAGGACTCTGAAATGTAAGAGAGCCATCATTATTTATAAGTGTCTGAGACGGGATAGAAAAAGAAATGAAAATGATGCCTGACCTACTATGAGAAACAGAGATCATATTAATTCTAAAAGAAAGGAATTATCAGGCTGTAGCTAGACAGTGCACTAATGGGACTGGAACAATTCATCTTACATACCCATTACTATGAGTTGTATCTAAACACAGGTACTATTGTACCTATCTAGTGCAATAGGACCAGAGACTAATTTCATCATATAATTTAGGGTGAATGTGCTAAAACAATCTCAGATTCTTTTGAAGAAAAAGCAAACTTAGTCTTCAATACTATTCTTTATATATCTCTCTGGGAGAGACACCATTTCATCAGATTTGTCTCAAATATTAATTTCTGTACAATTGAGTTTCATAGAAATACTTTTAACTGGAACATATTTGAGAGGAATAAGGATGACTCCTCCTTCTCCATCAGAAGGTAAAATATTTCTAGTTTTAGAAAAGATAAAAAAGTATATTCCAAGTATTGGAATCTGAAAGTGAAATAGACTGTAATTGACTATTCCCCTTTCCAAATGGGAAAAGTAGGGGTAGTTATAGCAAAAAATAGCAGCATAACATTTTGTGGTTACTTTTTAAATTTAAAGAATGCAATTTGTTAGTTCCAACACAGTGTAAGTAAAAGGTACTTACATTAAAAGCATGAAGCTAAATTGCTATTACAGGCAGATACAAGTCCCACAAAGTCATGTAAATACAGATCTTTGCACACTCCCTATGGAACATCTCAACTGGATGGCACCTCTTTAAGTCAGCTCTGTGCACAGAGCAAGGTAGGATATTCAGTCACTGGAACTTCTCAGCACAGGTGGGAAAGCTAGATTTTTTTATTAGATTCCTTCATTATTTTTCCTAGCCCTTTCTTCTCCTAAGGTGGATTAAAAGACCTACAGCTATCTCATTATGTGAGTAAAACAAAGAACAAATTAGGAAATCTCATTTGTCAGATCAAGCCCATCTCGCAAGCCAGAGAGTTCACACCACAGGCTTGTGTTCCTGCTTCTGAGCTGTCACCAGACAATTAAAGGAGTCAAAGTGTGAACTGAGCCCTGCAAAATAACTGGCCTTCACTGGTTTTCATTCCTTACTGCTAAAGCACAGAATATAGACCAAGCTCCAAGTCAAATTAAATAGAATATGTGTTTTATCCTTTGTCTTTGCACAGAACTCTTCATGTGACCTACTTGGTAAATGCACAACTCATGACTCAAAACACAGGCATTACATGTATATCACTATGACTCATATCAAGTCCAAAAGCTTCATGGTTACTGTAAAAAATTAAATTTAAAGAAGATGCAATATATGTTTCAGAGTATATATGGCAGACTTTTATGCAGAATACAGGTGCAAAACTTCACTTCCTTTCCTCCAAGTTTTGTGATAGATGTGTATTTTATCTGTGTATTCTATGGTGCAGCAGAATGATAATTCTTCATGTGGCTGTAAGAGCCCTAAGGAGTTACAAACACAGCCACGGTCAGAATGAGGTCAGGCTATTCCATATCCCTTTTCTCTGGTACAGCAGCAGGAGGAAAAACATATGGCATAACAGACATGAAGTCATATTGGTTGTTCTAAACATAGTTTTCTATTTCTGCCACATGTGGAAAGTTCCATGCGTAATAAATGTCAAGAGCCCTTGCATTGCCCCAAATTTTTGAAAATTCTTCCACTTGTTCAGGCAGCTGAAACAGGAGGGACACAGACCACAGCCTGAGCACTCTCACACAAAAGCACTCAAAGACTTGCATCTTTCTTTGGGCTGCAAAGAAATTAACTTACTCACTCCAGCAAACCAGAGAAGAGAACCACAATCAGATGTGAAGTGCCTCCAGCTGTTTATTGACACCACTGATCACATAACCATAATAAGCTCAGATGGCCACATTTGGGCTCCTTTTCTCATTGCAGGATCAGCTAGCTCTGAAGTTATCCTGAAGATGACACTTGGTTCCAAGAGTGACAGGTAGGGTTAAGACAGGCTGCAGTTGGTATTTCTGTGTTGTCCCAAGCTTAGCCCTCCTGAGCAGACCTGGTGAGACAGCACAGTGCCAGGCACAGCCAGGTGACCTCACCACAAGCTCTGGGCTTGGGTTCCCAGGCTACATGGATGGGAAGCAGGCATTGCTCAGCATGCAGAGATCTTCTGGGCATCCATGAACAGACACGGCTTGGGAGTGAATTATGGAAGACACTACACAGATTTGTAAGAGACAGGGTGTGAGAATCTTCTTCAGCATGCAAGTACTGAACTGAGAGAGAGTGTTTCAACTTGTACTAGAAACTGCTTATAGAGAGCTAGGATCACAAGCCCATTTATCATTATACTGGCAACTGCTCCCTTTGCATTCACAAGGAATGGGGGAGTCTCACCAGAAAATGTGCTGTGCCTTCTGCAGTGTCCTCTGGGACAGCACGGCCCTTTACTCGTACTCAGAAAAATGCCTTAAACCCCTTTCATATCATATATGCTTCACTGGGAGCCTTGCACAGTCATTCAAGAGGAAAGAAAAATAATGGGTAATTAAAAGCATAGTCATATATTTCTTTAAAAATTATTTTATATATATATCTACATGCAAATGTCTTCAGAGTACTTTTATTGGAAATATCATTAGTAAAATCACAACTTACTCATGGAACTCCAGCCTCAGGTGAAGTTTTCATTCACTTCAGTGGTACATCTGCCTGAGTAAGGCCACAGGATTCGGATTTGACACAAATCAAACTATGAAATATTCCCTCACCAAAATAAAACTGTAAAAGAGCTGCTACTTTACCACCATAACACTGTAATTCCAAGTGTGTGCTATCAGACTGTTATTATGCCTGCATAGATGGTTGCAGGGGAAGCAGTGCACTACATTCCCTTCTCCCAACACAGATCTCTGCAGGTAGTTTTAATGGGGCTGTTAATAAGCTGGCAACCATCCCAGCCAGATGTAGCACTTTTAAACATTGTCCTTACAGCTTTGTCAGAACTGTTGACACGGCATGTCAGTAATGGAAAATTGCCACTGCACCCAGCAACCATCTTCATTATATGGAATCACATTGTTAATCTACAGCCAAATGCAACTTGAGGCGGAAAGAGAGTTTAGATTGCACCCATCTGTACACTATCACTCCAGGTGGCAGGTCGTTCTTCAGGATTAGAGATTGAATCAGTCTTTCCATCATCAATAAGCCCTGCTCCACAACAAGAGCCTGTCAATCCAATATTTTACTTTCAGCACCGTGAGGACCGCACAGCATGGTAATGAAATTTCCCTGTAAGTAGACCACGGGGATCTATACCAGAGAGATACATCTCTTTAAAAAGCTCAGGAAAATCAGACAGCGTGCTGCACAATCTGGACAGTAACTCAGTTTCCAGCACCACCCTAACTGTTTTATCTGTTTGGGGGTGAGATCTACAAGATAAATCAGCATTTTAATGCTGGGTTATTTCTTATTCTTTTGGTAGAAATTAGTATTGGGTAATTATTTCCCATTTGGAAATGTTTGACAGCCTCAGAAAAGACATTCATTTCTGAAACAAAACAAGCTTGTTGATATACAGCTGCTACATCACATATTTTTCGTCACTTATTACAACTATAACCTAGGCTAAAAAAATTGTTTCATATTACTGCTTATTAAAACTTACTAGATATTATCTATTATCTTTTCAAAATGCAGTTTAGGATCTTCCAGAGCCAACTGGAATTTCCTCAAAACCCATTTGCTACTTGCAGCAGGCATTTTGTTGCACTGAGAAGTCTTCTGCCTCCTCAAATTACCCTTCTTCTCTTATGTATGTATAATATGCCTACAACTATGGCACCTAATCACCATTTCCAGGACCTTCCTGAGTCAGAAGTTTACTTCAATACTTTAAGCATTTTGACTTTCTGATGATATGTTTATTTAAAAAAATATATACTAAAAAAATGTATACATGCATACCAGCTACAACACATACACTCTCATTATTACAAATGAAATTACATTCATATCAAAAATATCATGAGTGCAAAATTCTCATATTGTAACAGGCATCTAGCTTCTTAAATGTGTATTATATGTATTGCATTCATTCCCGCTTTGCTATATTATGGATTGTAAATTCAGCTCCTCCACCTTTTTTTTTAAGTGTCCATGTTTTAACTCATATTGGTTAGTTACAGTATATGTGTTTCAAAGCAGATAGAAATAGGAATAAATTCATTTTCTCAGTTTTGCATATATATATAATTATATATT
>VXBC01000844.1:1010756-1060097 GCA_013399945.1 Ploceus nigricollis | reverse complement strand
TTAATTATTAATTAATTGTTAATATTTGTTAAACACTGAACAAGTTCAAGCTAACAATTATGACCATTAAACAGAAATGACTGTGTGACACTGTCAAAGAAACTGCTGAAAACAGGAAAGTGAAGCAGAAGACATTACAACTATGGAGGTACAGGAACAGAAGACAGATTCTAAACCCCTATTTTCTGAAACAGAAGGACTGGTAGAAATACACCCTAGAATGTATCTTTTATCTCAATGCATCATTTGGTTTTGGTTTATTGCATCTGCAAATACAGAAAACACATTTGTTTACAAATACAGTTTCTTAGGAAACAGATAATTTGATTATTATCAACGTACTACTGTTGTATTTACCCAGAAAAAAAAAAAAAAAGAGAACACATCAGCCTTCTTTCCTGAGGTCTCCTTTTTATCCTACTGACACTGTGTTTGGATTGATGATGCTATTTCTTTCTTAACTACAAGGATTACAGTCCAGTATGTATGGAGTGGCTCTGCCCACAGGACTACAGTGCAGTAAGTTAGAAATCCCTGCTTCAGCTAGACTAAATTTTGTGGCTCATGGAAAAGAATATTAGTAAATATTCCATATATGGCACCTGTTAAACCCACCCTGAACTGAGAGGAATGCAATGATTCATTTCTTCATGCTCTGATTCTTTAATGAGAAATATCAGATTCAATAAATTATCAGTATGGACTTAAATTTAATGTGAAAGATAAGGACGGAAATATGGAACTTCTCTACCACATTCCTCAGTCATTTTATCATTTATAAAATAACGCCACATCCTTTGCTATATCCTGTTATTTTTTCTTGGAGGCTAACTAACTTGATGCCATGAAAGGCAACATCACATGAAAAGAAACGCCTCTGCCTCAGAAGAAGTTTTCTGTCTAGAACTCAAACTCCTCTATTTATTGTCAGACCCCAAACAGACCTTTTTGATGACCTTGGTCTTGCTTGGCAACACTTATAAGAAGTTAAAGGTTACATTTATACTACATTTACACTACAAAAAACATTCTCTGGCATCAGACCACCTGGTACAGAGCACTTGCATCTACATTTCCTTTGGATTTGATTTCATCAATAAAGGATTAACTCTGTCCAAGGTGTACTGCAGCCCACACTGTTCAGTGCTTGTCTTTAGTGTCTTTGGCCCCTTTTGCTGTTTTGTTACCCATCCTGAAAAAGGGGGTTGTTTTTCCTGTTCAAAACACGCAAAATAACAATCCTGGCACAATCTGCCAGAAGGTTATTTTTTAAACATGATACTGAGTCTATATTTTGTGCCATGGGCATAGCATGTGACATATGAAGTTATTTTAGGGTGCAAGGTTTGCCAAGATAGTGTGGGAAGACCTTGCAAACAAAGATGCCAAAGCTTTACATACACTTAAAAATGAGCTGTCCCCAGAGTGAGCTGACTTCAAAACCACATTCAGGTTTGATTTGAAAAGGAACTCACTGATGTATCCAAAAGAAAGCCTGTGAATAAACTACCAGGTTTGCACTGTGTATGTTAATCAAACAGGCTCCTGAGGGTCTCTTTGGGAAGAGTCAGGACCTGGGATGGAAACATGTCCCTGCTTCCAAACACAAGGATTCCCCTTTTCTCAGTTCCAGTCCATTTTTACCGACTAGCATCTCCTTGGCTTTTCTACCTGCTTACACACAACTGTAGAAAGAGTTGGAAAAATTAAGGGTGCTGCTTTTCCTCAGCTGCTTGTTACCAACGAGTAACAGCAAAAAGCAGCACAGACCAACCTAAATGGTCACTGCTATCTTCAGGCTGAATTGCTCTGTTTATTTGCCTCCCCCTTTTTTAGTGATAATTCCATGATAGCCAAAGATTAGTGCTTCAAAACCAGTGTTCCTCTTCTATCCCTTTCCAGTGGCCTGTGAACTGGTGCCCGGCACATTCCATCCTGTCTGTGTGGGGTAAAATATAACTGATCCATGTTTGAAGGACCTTTCTATGTCTTTAGATGGACACTAATTTTAATACCATTCTTTGTGCAAATGAAACTTCCGATGCAGACAAAGAAACAGCAGAAGGAGCAAAACTTAAAGGACATGAAATTGAAATCAATAGGCCATGTGTCATACCTCAAGGGATTTTTGGCTCAGTGTTACAAACATCTTCCAAGAAGATTAAGCATCCATCATTAAATCTGGCCTCCCACTCTGCCACACTCAAATTCCAAGTATGAATCTTGTTACTGAGTTTCCAGGGGGAAAATTTAGCACCAAACTTTCAGAATCACCTTTGTATTTCTAGTATTTTCACATTGCCTGGGAACCTGCTGAACTTCTTGCATCAATTAAAGAAAGTTTAAAGCTAGTCTTCTGGCTTCCACCTGTCCAGAAGAGCCAGATAATGGACCATTCTGAACCTGCCTGTAACCCCAGAACCCCTCCCAAGTAAGGAATATTTCTAAAGGCTTTTACCCTTTTATGACCTCCTTATATTACCAAAGTGATGTAATTTGGATGAGTCCAGTGGAGACTTAACTCTTTCATGTGCATTTTTAGCTGGTGAATTCAGAAATGCACCCCACCACAGTCCATGGTGGAGTTATCTGTCACTCAGGCCTAATGAATTTCTCCTCTCACTAAGCAGCACTG
This sequence comes from Ploceus nigricollis, assembly GCA_013399945.1. NCBI lineage: Eukaryota > Metazoa > Chordata > Aves > Passeriformes > Ploceidae > Ploceus > Ploceus nigricollis. The sequence continues at coordinate 1,057,462 of VXBC01000844.1, read as the reverse complement.
CAGTGAAATTTTCTAGAATTTTCTAGTGTTCATATAACTAGAATGAAACCTTACAATGTAGGCTGCCCAGTTACAGCAATTTAGTGAACACACGTGTTTAAATGAAGATAGAGGAAAGGTGGGTGATTTGTGTAGAAAGTAACACCATCTGAGAAATCATTTTAAAACTATGATTGCAGCCATGATATGTGTGGAGGCATAGTGAAAGAAATTGACTTATATGGCCAGTTACAATATATTTCACCTAATGGAGGAAAAGCTGAGTCAATGAACAATTTTGTATCACCGTTATTGCAAAATGATTACAGCCCCCTTTATCACAGCTGTACAATATGCTGACTGATCAGGAAAACATGCAGTACACACAGTGTAGTGATTTCCACCGCCGTATAAGTAAATGTCAGACTTGTTTCATCTATTCAGTGATTTTCTTAATGAAAACGTCAGCATAATGCTGGCATTTTCCCCCTTTCTTTTAATTCCTGTTCTCTTCTTTCATCCACTATTCGACCTTAGCATGCACTTGGTAGCTTGCCCAAGGTGCTGTCACACCTTCATTGCTCCTCTCTAATGATGGTCTTTCACTGCCAGATTCAAACAGGATACTTGGGAAGCAATTGCAGGGCCCTGTTCCCAGTACGATGACGGAAATCTGAACGCTTCACCACCTTAGGTGACTTTTCACTTCTGCTCTGAAAAGACTAACCAGTGATTATTTACCAGAATTAACCTCTTGAAATAGCATCCTGTAACAGTAGTCTAAGACTTAAGAGAAGCAGGCACAATTATTGCAGCAGCAGCAAAGGAATACCATGGTTCAAGTAGCTGAAATAGGAAGAAAGATAAAAATCATTTTCTTTAATACACATCCTGATTGTGCACCATTTTTCCTGGTGATCTGAGGCAATTTGTCTCCACTGGACTGTGCTTAAGAGCCTCTTGCATGTATTAGCCAGCAACTGACCTCAAAGCAGAGCCAGCAAGGAAGGGCAAGGGTGTACAATAAATTCTGGAGTGACTTGAAGAAGGAATTAGTAAAAGTTGACCAAATCCAAAGCTTCCTTCCTCAGCAGTGCCATCTGAGGGCTTGTTCTCTCCTTCCAAGGCCTCTGCATTCTTAAAGACTAACTTTCCATCACAGAAGCTCCTTCTCCTGCCTCTTGGAATGAACAAAGCAGAGGCAATTACCTTTTCTACACCATCCTCCCATTTCTTTATGATATTCTTTTACATTGCCTGTGGGTTAAGAAAGGAATGGGCTAAGTGCAAGAACAAATAGTTCATAGCTAGCGGATTTCACAAGGTTCAACAAGAGCCAGACCTGTCTGGGCTATACAAGTACCTTTGCTGATATTGTGCTATGCCAGCATGCTGGTTTATCTACATACAGAAACACAAGGAATTCATGCCTCAGGCAGAAAGTAGTCACCAGCAGCAGTTAACTCTAAACCAAAGATAACCTGTGTGGGGGACAGAATTATCATATATTTAAATCCCTTTCTACAGAGCATAACAAAATATATCTCATAAAAACAACTAGTTTATGAATTTGACTGGTTCCTTCTATGCCACAATCTCTTACTGTTAGTCTGGTTACCTATAATCAGCTTTTCCTCATGAAAACATGGGAATAAAAGAAGTTGAAATGAGGCATACAGCAAGGTATTGAACATAATAAGTAGGCTGAAATAGTTAAAGCTTTAGCTAAATATTTTTCATTTTTAGCAGTTCACTGGCTGCTGAGAAAAATAACATACAAAAGAAGGAAAAGTAATCAACTTGCCATAGGAACATGTTCACAGTCTGAAAAAAAGAGAGAACAAAAGGATCAGAAGTCAGGAAATGACTGCAGAAGGATCCTCTCTGCCATGGACAATAGCACACAGGCACCTCAGCACCAGATCAGCATCTCTGAAGTTTGGAGCACCAACAACTTCTTTAACCAACTTTAGACACCTGTGATTGAGATTTTTGGCCATGTGCTCTGTACAAAAGCATAATCGAATGACAAAGTTCTGCTGTAACAAATGACTCCATGTAATGGTGAGTGCTACAGAGCAGATTGCTTATTTCTAGGAGTGAAAGATACAGTACTTGTTCAAGGATAATCTGATAATAGATCACAAGGAATTCCAATGCCACAAAAGACTAAGCAGAGCCTTGGGATTTCACCAAGAAGAGGGACATAACTAACCTAACACAATCTAATGATGAAGGAGATTCACTGCAAGCTGATTTACTGCTATACAACCTTCTCTTGTCTCGCCTCATCTTAAGGAACTGAAATGTTTTCCATAATAGGTCATAAAGCCTCTGTTTTTCCCTGCAGCAAAAGCCAACAGGGTTTACTTTGTAGGAAGGATATCTGCACAAGCACTCTCAAACTATGAAAACAAACCACTTCTTTCAACTAAACAAAATCAGTGCAGTAATACAAATTTCCTATGTCATCCACGAGAAAACATTCTTTATCAAACCCTGCAAAAATAACATTAAAATGATGATCTGGTTGTAGCACATCTTTCAAAACTATTAGTTTTACACCGGCTCCTATTTTGTTAGGTAGTATTTGTTTGCTTGGAGGGGTGGGCTTCACTGTTGTGGTAGCAAATTTTCCACATCGGGAAGTTTTTATATGAAACATTGCCTTTTTTTATATTGGTAAAATTGAGTTAATGGCAACTAAGATACCACTTGGCTAAACAATATATGAGGAAGGCAAAAGGTGCAAATCTTAGAGTCACTGGAAAGAGAGAATTTGAGCTTTCTGCATCTTCCAGAAGAGGAAAATGCATAAACAGTGGATTTTAAATAGGAAGCAAGAATAAGGAGAATAAAGCCATAGCAGATAAAGAGAAAAGCTGAATTCTTTTCACAAGTGATATTTCTACAGAATGTTTTCAAAGGAAAAGAACTGAGCACATACTTTTCCTTCTCCCTTCAGAGTCTGGGACCATTATTCCATAATGATCAATGGAAAAAGCAGAAAGTTCAAATAATTATAAAATCATAAGTATCACCATCAGGCCTGGATGGCCTTTTTTGTCAGGAGATGTGTTGTCATAGATTTAATCGATGTCCAATTTCATTCAAAATAAGCAAGTTTGCTTCCTACTTTTAGCAATTTTTTAAATTGGAAATTTACCAAAGTTTATAACCTTAAATTGATGGATGATCTTTTTAAAGCTACATATTTGACATAGTCAGTTACATAATGCATAAGTGACAGGGTTTTTCAGGATTGAATTAAATATTATCCAACCCATACAGGCAGACGGAAAGATTTTAGTGTGTTGTTACCCAGGAGGCTTCTCTAATAGTGACTCCTGCCCCTGCTCTAAAAATTAAATAACTACTGGGTTATATTTTTTAATTCAAACTTGCTCCTTCCCATATGTCTGTTATCCTGTTACATAGTTGATCAAGACTACCTGTATGTCTTTTGCTGTGGAAAAATGAAAAACAAAAATTTCATCTACTATTTTTTTTTCTTTTTCACCCAGTTCAAGATACAAATAATTTAGTTTTGTGTTTTCCTCTCTTATTTTTCTCTTTCCTGATCCTGTATAACTTTGCATACCTTTATGCACTAAGAGAAAGGATAGAATTTATGGAGTTTTAATGACTGAGAAATTTTTGAAATAGCTGTTTCTACTGCAACACATTAATGAAGTTTGCCTATGATATTTTTTTCACTACACTAAGTGTTAATCTGACTAACAGATCACTTGTTAATTTAAGTAGCTTATTCTGTTTTGTTGCTTGGACCCCCAAGTTCTCTTTTAAGATATTGTAGAATTACCTATGAGCAATCCTGTAAAGTTTCAAATATAAAGTTATTAACATTTAAAGTAGATACCCTTAGGTAGTTAGAAGAAATGATTCTATGACATAAGTCAAGTAATTTTAGCAGAAATTAAGGAAACAGAATTTTTGAAGTACCATAATTTTCATGAAAATTCCCCATATTTGAAAGAGATTGACTGAGGTCTGCACTTCACACGTTCTTTTCCTCTTGCTTAAGAGGTTGTGCTTTTTTCATTTATAGTAATAGGCCACTTTATAGAGTATTATTATTCTGAGGGAATCATTTTGAAGGAGAGCATAGTAAGGACCTAACAAACCATGAGTTCAGAACTTGAAAATCAAACAGGAAAATTTATTTGATAATATTTCTTAACCAAGAGAAAAGTCTAAAGTACTATTTGAGAACTTTCTTGATTACCACGTTCTCAGCCTCATGGCTAATTCTAAGCCCAAACAGCCTGACTGACAACTCATATGCTTAATGTTAAAATAGCACTGAAGTGCTTTAAACCAGGATCTAAATATTTCATACAGATATGATCAGAAGCATGTATTCATCTTGGACAGGAAATCACATTCCATTTACATACCCCCTTGTCTTTGAGTATATGGTCTGAAGTTCAGAGCCTTAAAAATACATTTATTTCAAAGGGTGCTGGATCTGGCATTAATGAATAACTCTGGCGGCAGTAATATGCTATTTGAAAATATTTAATTGAGGTCTGAAAACTCTGTGGAATACCAAAGCAATTTTTAGTACAGTTTGACTAAATTCAATGGCCAAAACTTGGAAACACTTCTGGCCCAAGCCCTAAAAGAGCTGAAACTAGAAGACTTGATGGTATAACCCTTATTGCAAGAAAACTAAGCAGCACAATGTGTCCACATTGCCTCTGCAAAAACACTATTGTCTTTCAATGCTGTCCAGGGCAAGCTCAGCAAGTGGGCCCATGGGAATTTCATGAGGTTTAACAAGCCAAATGCTGCTGCTGCACCTGGGATGGGGCTATCCCTGGTGTCAATCCAGGCTGGGGATGAGCAGATGGAGAGCAGCCCTGCCCAGAAGGACTTGGAGGTGCTGGTGGAGGGGAGGCTGGACGTGCCCCGACCATGAAAATCGCAGCCCAGAGAGCCAAACACATCCTGGGCTGCATCCAGAGCACAGTGGGCAGCAGGGGAGGGAGGGAGGGAGGGAGGGGATTCTGTCCCTCTGCTCTGCTCTGGTGAGAGCCCACCTGCACTGCTGCATCAGCTCTGGGGTTCCAGCACATGAGGGTCATGGACCTGTTGGAGTGAGTCCAGAGGAGGGACACCAAGGTGATTAGAGGGATGGAGAACCTCTCCTGCGAGAAAAAGCTGAGAGAATTGCTCAGCCTGGAAAAGAAAAGGCTTGGGGGTGGCCTAATTGTGACCTTCCAAGTACCTGAGGGAACTTACAAGAGAGCTGGAGAGGGGCTATTAACAACGGCCTGGAGTGACAGGACAAGGGGGAATGGCTTCAAACTGAAAGAAAGCAGGTTTAGATCACACTTCAGGAAGAAATTCTGTACTATGAGGATGCTGAGGCCCTGGCCCAGGTTGCCTGGAGAAGCTGTGGATGCCCCATCCCTGAAAATGTTCAAGGCCAGGTTGGATGGATGTTTGAGCAACAGGGTCTAGTGAAAAATGTCCCTGTCCATGGCAGAGGGCTTGGAAATAGGTGATGTTTAAGGTCCCTTCCAACCCAAACCATTCTATGATTCCACCCCTAGGGTTTATACTGAACACTGTCAATAAATTTGCTGCCTTGAAAGCAAATACTGGCAATAAGCAATACTAGCACACTACTGCAAGTTTTCAAAGTTAATTGAAACAGCATATAAAAATGTTTTCCCTGTGTAATAAATCTCATTATAATCAACCTCTCTATGGCAGGCACTTCACTATGATATGCAAATTTCAATTATTTATTTAGAATATATTCAGCATTTTCATATGACTCCATTTTCTGTTTAAAAAAATTTGGGAGTTGAATTAAATACCCAGCTCTCCTTTGGAAAATGTTCCAAGCAACATTGTATGCCAACATAACAATGGAGCTTTTCAAATATTCAGACTACAAATATACTTTGGAAGTGAAAAAAGAATTTCACTCAAACTTCCTTTAGGATCTTCCTGGTTAAATCTGCTATGCTGACTTCTTTACAATATGCAACAGAGAAAGAGATAAAGGTTTAAGGATATTTTACCTATTTTTCCCTGACACAAGAGAAAAACTTAATGATATAATCATTATTTATTTCCATTTCAAAATGGAAATAAATGAACTCATGCTGGATTTCATGTTAAAACAGCAACATCTTGAAGGAGAAATACAGACCACTGACAAAAATGTACTAGTGATCCACTGAAGCTATGAATCTGTTTCTCCACCAGTGTTGTTAAACATTCTGGAGAAAAGCTAGATGACCTTATTCAAGGTGAAAAAATAAAAAGGAAGCACCAAAAAAACCAGATGTTATCTAATGGAACTTTTTCACAGTTTACTAAGTTTCTCATTGTTTCTTGAGAGTCATGGAGAACATGGCAAAAAAAGTCCAACGTAAGCCACACAATGAGATTGCAAGTTACAGACAGAGATATGGAGTTCTTTTTATTCCCTGAGTAGCAAATGATTCCCCTCCATCAGAGTTACTGCTAATACAGAACAATAAGACCACAACTTGTCCCATGGTTAGTTGTTATTTTGATTTGTACAAAGCATTCTTTCATTTGTGATTCTAATCATATAATCTCGCTAGAAAAGAAAGAACTTTCATGATGATGGCCATTTCTTAAAATTGCAAAACTCAACCTGTGAATTTCTGTTCTTTTTCCTTTTTATTGTTCTTGCAGAAAATTGTATCAAAAAATATATTACTTCAATGCAGACTAGACTGTCACTAAAAATAATTTCTAAAGAAGCATTAACATTTAATAAATTTTTCATGCTTGTTTATTTTTTGGGATTCACATGAAAAAATTAAATTTATATGAAAGAAATAACTGAAATATATGTATCACATGGTCAAACAACTAATTAGTAAAACATACAGCAGGAAAACATGGATTTGTAATTAAAGTAGATTAAATCCTATACCTCACCAAAATGAGGGGTGTGTAATTAAAAAAAATTTATGTACAAAACTTTTATATATAGTCAGTGTATATACACCTCCAGGTATCAGGAAGTTTGATAATAGACAGCTAAATGATGAATGCTAAACTGTGATAGAAGGATAGATCAAAAAAAGATATTTGAAGGTCCATAAATAAACCCCAGCTAAGAATTGTTTGATGCTAGATTCAAATATCAGCATGTTAATGATTGGTTGCACCCATCACAGATATTTCTCCTCTTTTTTCTTTCTGGCCCCTTGAATATTTAATTGCATTGTTAAAAAGAGAAGAAATTCAAAAGGAGCAGTAATTATAGAAAATCCACTGGACAAAGCCAGCAGACACATAGAGGATGTGGATTTCAATTTTCCCTGATCCCACCCCTCTCTCTGTGCCTCATTGTGACAGACATAAGAAAAATAAATAACTGCAGAAAAGGAAAGAGTCTGGTAAGGATATGAAACACCATCTGAAGCTGTTCATACATATTCTTACCGTCAGCATTTCATATTAAATGGAGATAATTGCTCTGGGTTCTCAGGATTCCATTCTGAACCTTCCCTTGTCCAAGGGAACAAAGACAACTTGTAGATTTTTGACCTGGTGATTGGTTTTTACAATGGTTACTACCATGTTTAATGCCACACTGCTGAAATGCCATTGGATATGTGTGCCCCTTGGCAGCACCCTAATCAAACAGGAACATATTTTTTAACTGGTGCAAACTAAGAAGAATTTTTGACTGTTATTAGAAACACATTCTGGCCACACTATATGGACTCTTAACTCCTGTGAAAAGTCCCATAAACTATTTCTGAATACAATCCCTGCATTCAATTTGGCAAGGACAAGAAGAAGCTCAGGATTCTAGTTTAGGTTGGTAGTATCTCTTTCCCTGCAGATGAAGGTTCTGCCTGTGATTTTTGCCTTTGTAGAGGAAGAAAAGTGATTGTTTTTGTCTGCCTGTGTGGCTTTGAGGTCTGCCTTCTCCCTTTCCAAACTAATCCAATAAAATAAAAAGTGCTCTGGAAAGCATGACTCCTACGAGAGAGGCATAGTCTGACTTTGAGGGAGAAAAAGTGTCTGCATTAGGATGATAAATGACTGACTATAATTAATTGATCAATTAATTGATTTTAAAATAAAATCCAGTATTAGAAGTAGTGGCCTTAAATACACCATGATCTGCAGTTTTATCTGATAAATTATGCTCCATCAAAATCCACACTCAGCAGTTATTTATTGTGCAAAGTTCCAAATTGGATCTTCTACTTCTGAATTAATTTGGATCCTAAGTATTTTGCATTTGTATTGCCACCCAAAAGAGTTTGTGTAAAAATCATGTTTAAAAAAGGGATGTACAATATTTACAGTAGGAACATGCTTGACTTTCTATGATATTAAAAAAGCTTAGCAAAAGGGAACAATGCTCATCATCTAAATGTCTGCTCTAGAAAAATTATTCCTAGGGTAATTTCAGGATGCTGCTCTCCCTGGATTCAATTTATGTTCTGCATCTACAATAAAGGGCAAATGTCTCTGCAGTTCCCTGCTGACATCAGTGCTGGGCTTGTACTTCTCAGTCTCACAGCTTGGAAGAATGCCATTGCAAAGGAGCACGGAAAAGGGAAATGAGCCACCGCAGAGAAAGTCAAGAGTGAAGATGCATTTCAAATCAATTTTGCCGTGAAGTCGAGCTCTTGTTATGTCTGGTAGGAATGGATTTTAACAGATAGGAGAGAATAACCTCGGGGCTACTATTCTCCTAATCACACAGATTTTTTTTTTTTTTTAACTTTTCTGGAAAAACCAAGATGTTAAAGATTTTTTTTAAAAAATATATTTTTCAATGGTGCTAAATGTCTAATTAATTTTCAGGAAAGTGGTTCTGTCTTGGGAAAAACATGTTATTTAACCTATGAAATGTTTCAAACAGATTATTAAATCAGACTTTGTTACTCTTACTGCTATGTTGTAACAGTGGAAGAGATGATGGAAGAGACTACAGATGATGGAAGACACAAAAGAAATATCAGTCTGATGAAGTATTAGAAAGAAATTTGAAATGGCATTTGACAACATATCAAATAAAGGGCACAATTCAATAAGGGATCACAATTCAAACATTCAGTAGTGTGTAGAAGACTACTAAACCCACTAAAATATGGTTTTGTAAGTGCTATCCTACTGCACAAGACAAAAACTGAAGAATATTATTTCAGTATAGCTGAAAAACCACAAGAATTGCTCAAAACCACTCCAAGGCTGTTCCACAACTAACTGAAATATAGGTCATAAGTCTCAAAAAAAAAAAAAGAAAAAAAAGAAAAGAAAAGAAAAAGAAAAATTCAGCTTCAAATACTTACCATAAACCCATCACTACAGTTACACACATCAGCATCTTTGAGTTCAGCTTGCAGCAGCAAACAGTTAGGTACTGTTGGCAAAAAGAAGAAACAAAGTAAATTTGTTGCTACAAATTTCTGGATTATTGCTCAAAATATCCATGTCTACAGTCTGGCTTAGAGCAGCTCCATGGTAAGAATGTATTTGGGATGTGTTATCATTTGGGCAGGCATGACAAGATAAGATCTTAACAACTATATCTGAAACATGCACAAGTTCGTTTACACTGCCTACAGTGCTGCATTGATTCCTATCTCTTTCCTGAGTTATTTCACTAACAAAAGGGTCATAGCAAATGTACACAGAGCCAATAAGCCTGCAGACATTCACTTCCCCCTGCTCCCCGAAGTCTTTATATAACAAAAATTGTGTATGGTTGATTGTGGCTTAGATACATTGCCAAAAGAGTTTTCATCGACTTGCCGTTTATTCACATTGCAACATTCTCAAATTCACTTCATCTATTTTTAGAGACAGATAATAAACATTTATGTGATCAAAATAAATAATACAGGACTACTGAAACATCTCAAAGGCTTTGCTATTCCAGCTCCTGCCAAAGAAGTACACTCAGCACTAGCCACACTTCAGGTTTCAGCCATTTATTTTTGACATGATGAAAATGCCTTCTCTCCAAGTACATGGCCACTCTTCCTCTCTTACGTCAGAGTCTACAAGATATTGAGGGTTAAAGATGTATGAGCCTGCTCAGACTGAGAGCCAGCAACTTAGTCAGTATGTTTCTTTTTTTAGTATTTAATATCTTTCCTGACTGCAGCAGATTCAGTGTGCTTGGAAGTTAACACTGAATTACTTGGACTACCACTGTTTGAGAGACAGTGACCACTGAGAAAGGACAGCAAGTCAGAATTTTTGCTTGTTCTACATTTAAACACATTGTCAAAGAGACAGGATAAATACTTTTTTAAAAAGAATTCTACACATCAGGCCACTGTGCTACTGTGAACACACATTGCTGCTCACCAGACATGTCTCTGTAACCACAGCTGCTCACATTCCTTTGTGTATGCTTACAGAATGCAGACTGGAAGTCCTAAAATGAAGAGGAAAGGGGGAAGAAAAGCTGGATTCCAGATGATCTGACCAGCTTCAGACTGAAGAATCTGAGGCGGCAGCTGCTTAAATCTTTGGAAGGGGTTATCTAAATAAACCTGAGGGATTAATATATTACACCATTCCTAGATAACCTATCTGCAAAAGCATTAACTAAGAGTTTGGAACACAAGTAAAAGCATTCACCACTCCTACTTCAGCAGCCCAAAACTGCAGCCAAGCCACACGAGAGCGCATACTGACATCAGATCAGTCCTTTCTAAAGATCTATTCAGAACTGCATTGTTTCCTGCAATCAGCAGTTTTAGGCCAAATTCTATGAATCCCAGTGACCTTGTCTTTTATCAAATAAAATGTGAAGCACTGGTGAATTGAATGGAAACTTTAACTAAGCTCAACAACATTTTGAGCATTCCGTGCTGGGATATGCAAAAGAACAAGGCTATTCTGTAAAAGTACAAGCAGACACGTAGCAGATTAGATTGTCTGTACCAGCATCTCTGAAATTCAATCCTTTCTTAAATCATTTCAAAGGCAGATGGACAATGTTTTGCCAAGTCTGCAATTTGGTGGCAATGAAATTGCCTCATGAATGTGAAGTTAGATGACTAGTTAGAATTTCATATATTTGTGAGAGAACAGAGGCAGAATTATCTGAGGTCTTCTAAACTGCAAGAAAAGAGAGGAAATTGGCTACATGCTGAAGCCTCGACAAAAGGACAAGTTGAATCTGTTTATAAGAATGCTGGCAGAAGATTTAAGTGCCTTACAATTTCAAATCAAAGGCCTGCTGGTGGAGAAAAGCTGGAGAGAAAAAAGAGAAATCTCCAAATACACTTACACTTTGCTTCTGATATGAGAGAAAAGTGGAACAGAGAAACTAAGAGAGGAGGAGGAATATCAGGAATTTTTATACAGGTAAGTATTTCTGAGCTCAAATTTGCAAAAAAAAATAGGAGATAATGGGAAAAAACAACTATGGTAAATACATTTGAAAGAATCCCCTGGCATATGAAAAAAAACATTACAGGCTATTTAGTTTTGTATGATAGCAAGGATATTTAAATACTTAGTGATTATATTTTGGTTTGATGATTTTGTTAGAATACTTGCAGTATAAGCTGTGCAAGCTACTTGTAGTTCACTTTGCAATACTACCCTTCAGTTGTTTTCTGTGTTATACTTAAAGGAGAAGCTTTATAACACATTTTCCTACAGCTGGTTTTAGTTTGTGCAGAGAGTACCAGTGCAAAAGATGGTAACCTTGATAGATAATGGAGCTAAAATGTACTTCTATCTTTATAATGATACAAAAATCTCATTACTCTTGATATGCTATACTGGGTACTTTTCTACAAGGGAGACAGGGAAAGAAGGACATCCCCAGACATCTTCTTGCTTGGAACATCAACATCCCTGCAGTTACTAAACATTAATAAGAGCACACAGAAACGGCAGATCTGTTCTGAAGAAAGGGATGAAAAGCCTAAAAACAATTTTTAAAAGGACTCAGACTTCTGAAATAGATGTGACTTTGGATATCTGACTTCAGCTCTGTGATCCAAGAAGTTCCTGTTCATTGTCTCCTTTAATAATAAGGCTTTGCAAACACTGACTATCTGATTTTGATTTGAAACTTTTTTTCTGCATTTACTTGCCTCAATTTCACCCAGTTTCAATGCCAGGAGAATAAGAAAAATTGACAGGATAATGTTTAGGTTTTTAGACTCTCATTTTACAGCTCAGAGCATGTTCACACACCTGCTCATGGCATGCTTGACCCACAGGTTTAACCCACTGCCTCTTCAAAAGTCGCTCAGTGGTTTAGCTGACACTCATCTTGGGTAACAGCCTCATGCAGAACCATCTGTGTCCAGATCCATCTCAGCCTAACTGCAAGGAATCCAACCCCCAGCTTCCCTCTACAATGCCTTAGCCAGAAAACAAGGCAGCCTGGATCAGAGCACTACAGAATGATTCAGTCTGTCCTGCAATATCTGGACCTGCCTACTTCCATCATCCTCAGTAGGCAGAATGATCACCGTCTGGTGATTCAAGAAACATCTGTGACATATTTTTAGAACTTATTTCAGTCCTCTCCATTTTCTTTCATCACAATCTTTTGTCTTTACTCCCTGCTACTCACTTTCATTTTACCTATCGCAGAACTGGAATGGTAACTTCAGATTTTGCTAGTCTCTCTTTTTATTTTGTCTTTTAATCTTTGCCTTACTTCCCCACCCTCTCACGTCACAGCACAAACACATTTGTCCCACCCCCCAGCCTCTTTAACTACCATGTCTCCTCTCTATTTCATCTCTTTACGCTCAGAAATAGCACTCTGTGTCCCGCCTTGAACTGCCAGCTACCTTCAATACAGCTAAGTAACTCTTGAAATCAGTCCCCTTTTGGCTTCTCTGACTCTGCACTATGATAATTTTCTCCTGCTTTCTTCCACAGATCTCTCTAGATTTCATTGTGGTTCTTGGTGGGAAATCCAAAATACATTTTATTTTGTCTCCTTCACTCTTGCCTTTAAATTATCTCAGGCTACCCTTACCTGCACATTTAAATTTAACTACTTTTTTAAAGCAACTAATAGCCCTACCTCAGCACCGCAGACCCATTGCCCCCTTGTCTCTCTGAAATCTTTTTATGAGTGACCAGCTATCAACCTTTCAAATTCTACAAAATTAAAACAGACATCTTGGTATTCACTTGCACCATTTTTTAATCTGACTGATCAGCATTTCACTGCCATGTTTGTTTCTAAATACAAAATATATATGGTCTCCCCCCCATTTATTAAAAATGCTGCTGCAAAGACTGGCCTTCTACTACAAAGTTGTATCCATGTCACCCCTCTTTTCTCATTCTTGTGCTACTGGGTCACTTTTTTGTATGAAACACAATCTACTTTTGTTTATTCCTCATGCCAAGAACATCATGGCCCCATCCAATTCCCCATTCAGCAATTTCCAGTAATTCAGCAGCAGGAATTCCAAATGACTTCTCATCTCACTCTCCATATTTTAACTGCTCTACCTCTCAGGTGACAAAGTAAAAAATATCTCCATCATTTATGAATGGCCGCGCCATTCATAAAAAATTTTCCCTTATGTCAAAGCCTTGGAAAGCCTGATAGTGTGTCTTGTTAAAGTCTATGAGTACAGGATACCTTGACTGTGGTTTTCTTGTGCACTGCACTTTTTAGCACCTGGTATTTCATTTTACTCTTGGATCAGCTTGGCAGGGATGATCATTGATGCATTGATGCACAAGTCCCACATTTATGATGCTGTGTAGGGATGTTCTCATAGGGGGGACACCTGGTTGCAACTCCTTGTTCAGGTTCGAGACTGGTCCTTGGTCATGTTCAAAGCTGGTCCTAAAATGTCTCATGGGAAGGAGAAGGGGAATTATAAGGAATTTTTATAGTGATAGAGGCCTTCATAAAGAAGATACAGTCTGGAGAACTGACACAAGTTGCACAGGACAGAATAGAAAAGTCAAGTGAAGACTCTTTACAACCATGAGAAAAACTGGACTCCCAAAGGGCTTCTAGCAAAAAGTCACTTCACTTCTTCTTTTTGCCCTTCTCTCTGCCCTAGCCTTGCAAACATGAGTTGTTCTAAAGGCAGGAGTCACATTCATGTTCACAGGTTGAAAACTACGAAGAGTAATGCAGAATCTATTGTCATAACCAAAGAGCAAGGAGAGGAATGAGGAGCTAAAAAAACCTATTTCTGTTCTAGACATATGTAGGCATGTAAATAATTTATTTTGATGGTTTTATTCTAAACTGATGTGCCTATCAATACTGTTACTGCTACTCCAAGCAACTACAAAATCTGTCCAATTCTTTTCAGTGTAAATTTCTCTGACTCTTTTGGATTTACAGGATCAGTATTACCTCTTGAGTTGCTCGCCATTTTGAACTAAAAGCTTAAGGTATTTTTAATACTCTTTGTGAAACAGTATTTGCAGTGAAACGGTACTTGGAAAAGTAGTAGGAATATGTCACAGAAAGCAAGTATGTTTATACTGAATTACCTGATTTCTGTCTTTTGTGATTCTGCATATTTAGCATCATTTGGTTTAGGATTAAAGACCAGCAGAAATGACTGCTAAAGACTTATAAGTACATTTAATCCTATTTTATACTGAGGCCTTTATTGAATCATGTATTTTAAGTTACACTCATGAGAAGTGCAGAGAAAGGCACACTGAACTGGTCTTATATAGCAGTTAAAAGCCTTCTTCAAATGCTAATCATTTATAATTAGTCTACTTCAATTAGTAATGAACAAATTGCCCTCTCCAAGAAAAGAGAATATATTCCATGTGCTGATTAAAAGGGAAGAGTGATCTTCAAATTCTGAAGCAAATGATTGATGTGAAGCAAAACTCTCTCACAATTTTGTTCTTTTAACTCTTTGATGAACTGATCAACAAAGGCAAGTTTCCTAAAAGTCTTAGAAACATTATTAGCAATTCACATAAAGAAAAGCACATCTGTGTTCATACGTTCTCACTTTAAATACATCCTTACTTTACAGCTATTTTATGCCATTTACTAAGCAGGTGTTATATTTCCCCTTTTTTTCTCAAGGAATCAGCTTCTAATTGGCTACTTTCTAATGTGCAAAAAAAAAAAATCAAAAAGCAATTGGCTGGTTGGGAGCTGATTGTTAGGCAGTAGTCCCAAAAAGCCTTTGGGCAGGAATAAAGGCATCTTACTGATTCAGTACGACTTCAATCACTAAAGATTACACAGTTTAGGAGAAAATATCTAAGTTGAATTTTGATACAGGACTTCTTTCACTTGCTCAGTGTCTATTCTAAATAGCCCAGACAGTGTTTACCAGAAGAGTGGTTTTGCTTATTCCTGTTGTAGGAGTTCTTCAGGCAATGGTGTACTTCAAGCATATGCAAATCAATAGTTTTGAAACACCTATTCTGAAATGAGGTAGGGACAAGGGAAAGAAAATTGGACAATTCATTCAGAAAGTAAGTTTCTGCTTTCTGCTGATATGCCAACTGGTGAATTACAGAAAATCAGTGTTCTGTTCCTTATGCTCTGTTATTAGGTGCTCTGCTTCCAGATGTTTGGAGTGGTCTTGTATAACTGGAGTTTTGTTCGTTGGTTTTGGTGGCATTTTTACTTTATCAGAAGTGTGTGGGGGATATTAAGTGAAAATATACAGACCAATGTTACATGTTAAAAAGTAGAGAAAATCTTTCTCACTGATATGGTTGTGTAGGCAAATGCTGTAGGACTGGTAAGGAATAATATTAACAAAAAGATTGCAAATAGAAAAATGCAGACCTGACAAAACGAGATAAATTTCTTCAATGACAAGCCTGTCTCAATAAGAGCAGCAGAACTAGGGAGAGAGTTTCTCTAGTAAAAGTAATGGAATTTAACTGAGATTTCTAGTACTTCATTTCAGTTTTGCCTTCCTTTCACCAATTAAAGCTGCATTCAGTTCTTCCCCTAAGGACCCACGGCATGGTCTCTGAAGGAGGAGGTGATATCTCCTTCCAGCCAGCTTCCACAGGCATTGGCTGCCCTGCATTTGAGGAGGCAGGTGAAGGCACTGAAGCATTGCTTGGAATCTGATATAAACTGTAAAGCATTACAATATTTAATACCATTTGAAAGCATGTAGACATGTGTTAAATTGTAATCACTCCCCTCTATACGGGAATGGGGAAAATGATATCTTACATTACACCAACATACAGCTACAGCCCTAATTAATTTCCTGGTTAAAGCTATAGATAACTCCATAAAATAATTAGCAATAGCTTCATAGATATTTACCAAGTATCTGGAATTCAGACAGCAAAACATAGTTGCTCTAGGACAATGGTTAGTTTCCCTGCTAGTCTGCTTCTTCTTTAACTATCAGCTACATTAGTAACATTATGGGGAGCTCATAGCAACCCATAAATGTTTTATCAGACTTGAAGAAAGATCATTATCCCATAAAACACCAGTGTAAGCAGTTCTCATTTCGCTCACTTAACCCTATGTCTTAATTCACTTGAAAACTTAATGGTTCTGAAAAACTCATTTATTGTGTCCAAGAACAACAAATAACTTTTCAAAGGATTTGTTGTTTGATTGCAGGTGATTTCACAGCCTGATTAAGATGTTAGGATCCCTATATTCAGCAGGAGATTGAATTTTTATTCTTTCAAGGTCTCCAGACACAGCAGCAACAAAATGTCCACGAGACACTGGACTATACATGTAAAGCAGCCATATTATAACTTACCTGTTTGTACTTTTATACAGAATAATTTACAGATCCCCTGTTTATTCAGGGGTTATTCAAGAGGTTATTTAGGGATAGACTTTTGGCCAAGTGCCTTAGTTTCATCACACAGAGTCAGTTTTAACTTCTACCTTAGACATTACACCTGACTTTTCTGAAGGAGCAAGTTTAGGGGTTTTCTCTCTGGGGCAAACACAGCTGTATGTGTTACTATGTTACCTCCTCCACCTTTGGAAATGAAACAGTGAAAAAAGGAACTGAAGAAACAATCTATTTAAAGAAAAAAAATCTGTATTGTTCTAAGACTGGCCTTCTCTCTGCCCTCAGGATGTGAATACTGCTTTGTTTGACAGAAGATGTAGTAGTATTGTGTAGTATCATCATCAGACTATTAATGGACTTCCAGAGTTGTCATCAATAGTAGTAATTCTGCACAAATGAAAAATAATTACCCAGGAGTCAATCAATTTGACACCTATAACACAGAGAGTACTCTGAGAATAAACAGGAAAATATATTTGCAAAATGAAAGTTTGTAATAAAAATTAAATATTATCTTTAATGAAGGGGCTTTTCATATAACAAAAACTCTCACAGCACTAGCTTCAGAATCCATGTCTTGTTTCATTAAAAAACATATATGGGAAAAGGAACTGTGTACACATAAAATACTCAATAGACATGAACTCTTTATGTTCTATGAACATGAGACAGGAAAGAGACTTGTTCCAAAGAATTAGTGAAAATACCCAGATTTAAAAAAGCAGTCTGATTGCCTGGGAACTCAGTGAGAAACTCAGAATAGTTTTATAGCTGATCAAGGTTTATTCAGATATAGATAAAAAGTTCTCATCTAGAAAGAAATGAAGATGCATATTAACTATATACAATATAATCCACTGTTCAGGCAGTCTATAAACATCCTCATGGTAAACCTTATGGATTTTTTTTCTTTTGTGACAAAACATCACAGAATACTTTAATACAGCTGGAAAATTTGTCTTCATATCTAAACCACAGAGAAGTAAACACCTAAGGAAATACTAAGAATTCAACCCAGTGATGGATTTTTGTGGAGAGAAGAATTGGAAAGAAAATTATTACTTCATTGTGAGTGATACTCTAGAAGTACAGCTAGTAGTATAGTGAAAAGAAAGTGAAAACACAGAGAATAAATTTTATCTGATAATAAGTTCTGGATTATGGAAAAATCTTTGATGGAAATTACTTCTCCTGGAATTTGGACAAAGCACTGAAAATGTAACAAAGGATGCACTGATGGATTGGTGAAACAGGAGCTGGAAGAGCTTTTAGTATTTTTCCTCTCCTTTCCCAATATTATAGACAGCATGAAGTATTTCTAATATTTTTGATGTCATTCCTATAGTAGGAAAAATTTAATTCCACATTAAAATGGAAGTGAAGGAACTCCCAGTTTCTACAGGAACATCTTGCAGTGAGGTACCAGATATTAAAAATAAAAGGTGAGAACTATCATTTAGTTTAACATCTACATAAGAGCTATTTCTACAGAATTCCTTTATACCCTGTAGAGATAAGCACTCCTAGTGCCTATATCATTTCATATTGCCAACAGCTTTTTTATGAGCCATATCAACAGAGTTACTCACAGCCAGAGGGGAAAACCACAAAAGTTGTACAAGCTAGAGTACAAATTGTAAGGTTATTAGGATGTAATTAGACATTAGGATGTAATGAAATTAAATGGACATCAAACACCAAGTTCTTGCAGTGTGGGGCAGGATGGTGTGGGGGTTTTTGAGTAGGTGAATGGACAAAGCAGAATGCAGAGGCCAATTCCCCTGAGCCGAGGGCTGGCAGGACCCTTCTGCCTTCACACCAGCACAAGCCATTGTTAGCAGCCACCCAGATCTCCAGAGAAGTTCAGAAAGGAGCATGCTCCTTCCAGAAGAGGCAGCAGCTGTCTTCAGGAGCCAGGCTTCTCAGAAGAATGTGCTTTGTACTGCCTTTGCTCTTGCTAATGACCTGAGATACAGAGAATACTTTTGGATGTTTCCAGTTGCTTCGAGAATCAAACCTCCTAATTTGTCTCCTACTTGTTCTTCAGCTACACCTGGCTGTGTAACAGACTAGCAAGCAGACTCCACCATAAAGGAACTGTCTGCTCTTTGCATAAACTGCCATTGATGATTCCTAATAAACCTGAATTTTGAGCTGTGCACATTCAGATTCAAAAATGTAAAGCCAAGACTGCCAACTGTGATCCCATCACACAACAGTATGCTTGTGTTCTGCCAGGATGACATTTTTATATAGTTATGTCTTCTGTCACATGAAAAAAACTCAAAATGTAAAGTAAGCAAAGATACAGAGATTTTACTCACTTTTTGCAGCACTCAAAACTCAAATCACCCTGATTATATAGCAGTGAATTTGGGTATATTACAGAAGGCATGAAGACAAATGCAGCCCAAAATCAATCTTTGCAGAAGGTAGGGCCTTGATTTTCCCCTCAGACTTCAATCTCTTCACAAAGTTGTGTGTTCTTAGGGTAGATTTTTGTAGGTCCAGATTCACAAAGAAACAAGATGCATTTCCTGGAATACTTTTTTCATACTTTTTCATCATGTAAGGGAATTTTTATGAGGTGTTTTTCTGGTTATCTACATTAACAGGCATCAATGAAAGTCCTCTATATTGAAGAAAAAAAAAAAAAGAAAGGTGTTTTTTTAATCTTTATGTAAATATGTACATTAAAAATGCATTATACATTTTGTAACTGTTTGAATTAAAAATGCATTATATATTTATGGAAAGCAAGAGTTAACTCCTCCTCACTGCATGCTTTAAGTCAATATTATTAATCTTGAAATGCAAAAAAAGAGTCCAAGTGTACCACTGCCAACCAAAGGACTTTCTCCCAGGAAAAGGGAAAGTTGCAGGCAGCTTTTCAGATTGTCTAGGCTCTCCAAATGTCTTTTACATCATTCTGTCTCTTAGCCACTAATGTAAGGAATGAGGCCAAGCAAAAGAAGATGGGCACTCCCAAATCTGGATGACCTGGAGCTCTCAGAAGAGCCATCCAGGGCTACAGGCAGCCAGACACAGTTTAGTGTAGACTGACACAGCTCTAATTTCAGCCAGCAGTAAGGATCTATCTGGATCTTGGCCAGCATCAGGCTCGAGACAGTGAAAAGCTCTTTTTGTTCTCAGTCTGTTTGGGTTTTTTTCTTCCAAATAAAGCCTGCACACACTACCCAACCTGATTTTCTATTTATATCCCTATTTAGACATATATAGGTGACTCTGCAGACCTTTCAATGAACACATACTTCACGGCAGACACTTTGCCAGGGCACACAGTGCAGGAAGCAAAGCTCCATTAACAGCCCCACAGCCCCATTCCCTACAACACACACACCCCAGGCCTTCCACATTATCCAGTTGCCTTTCATTCCCGTTAGAAATGAGCTGGAGGATGGATATGGGGAAGTGAGGCATTTCCAACTTAAATTTTGGTCTCTTTCAGTTTAGAGGCTGCGTGCAGTGAGTACATAATCAGACTTGACAGGCTGGAATGGCTCATGTACTGCTGTTTATATGTAGCAGAGGATGCTGCTTTGTGAAGTTACATGCATTATGAACATATTTTACTTTTGAAATATTATTGTTTACAGGATTAGAAATAATAAAATAATAGCAAGCCCAGCAGAAATAACAGAGCTTGTGTTTGAGTTTTCCTCTCCTAATGGGTATTTATTTATAATTTACCAACCCTGCAATGATAATGAGGGTAACCTGCCACAGTAAAGTAAGCTCTCTGACTTTTCCAGCTTAGAGTTCCATTTGCTCAGGTAGGAGAGCTGGTTTCCATCTCAGGTGAAGGTGTAACTCTCTTCACAGGCTACTCAGCACAGGAAGTTTGGTCTCTGAAGTTTCTCTGCAGACAACGTGCCAAGAGGGTCTCAGTGAGACTCCTTCACACAGCCCAGAGACAGCTGGAGTCTGGGACACAGTGGGAGAAAGGATAGCAGGTGTGACATGTTGGGGGACAGAGAGGACCTGGTGTGGGTGTCACAATGTGCAGGGAAGCTGGAGGTGGCCCTTGGCTCCTCCTCAGCTACCATTTATCTCATCTCTCTGTTATGTGGTGTCACTACACCACCAGTTCCCCTGGACATTGACAAGGCACAGTACTGCTGAAGGTGATAAATGCTGTCTGGTCAGTCTGGCATTGCCCCACCACCCAGGCTGATAATATTTGTTTGCTTTCTCAAGCTCCACAACGCACAAACTCAGACATGTTGCACCCTTTTCTTAATGCTGACTTGGTCTCTGATGACTTGGAGACTGCTGGACATCACTCCAGTGCCTACAGCTGGACCTACTGATCTCTGATACTCCTGGCTAAAAAGACCTGCACCTCTGCTTTCCAAAGGCACCAGATGTTTTGGTAAGACATAGCCTATACAGGGCCACAAAATGAAACATTTGAAGACTAAAGGGTGGTGGGTTTGGAAGGGTTTTTTTGGGGTGAGTTGTATACAACACGTAACAACCATGATTCCTTCCTATGTCTGTATGCTGTTATACAGGATAATCTGGCTTTTTGCACAAGTATATTAGAGTCACTCTGTAAAAAAGTTCACATTGTCTTGGTGTCCATCCTACTTCTCCTGTATTTTAAAAAGAAAATAAGCTTCTAATCTTATCTAAACAATACTTCTAAGATTTCCTTCTCGTCGTGTCCAAACAATCAACATTCATGTAATAAGTAATGCCTTGATATTAACTAAATCTCTAAGGTATCTTTTCATGGAGTTTTCATAGCATGGGCTGATTTATTTAATTGATGAATAGCTTTGTATGTGCTTATTTTTAATCCTACCCATTTATCTTATGAAGAATTGCTGTTTGTAATTATTCCAAAGACCTAATATAAATATTTTTAAGATAATAATGAATGATATAGCTTTTAGCAAGCCTTTTAATGTTTGTAAAACAATACTCTAATTATTCTGAATAAAATATTTACTCAGTTATTACAAAAGAGCTTGATATTTTACTTGGTCTCACAAGAATACAATGAATCCAATAGGCTGAATTTCTTTTTGAAATCCATGAGCACATACCTTTCTTTTAATCACATTCTCATACTTCAAAATCTGTAGAATACACTTGAAGATCTCTATGTTATAAGTTAAATATGAAATATTACCAAAAAGGCCCCTATAGCATTTTACCTGCTCTATCATCTTCTGCATCCAACTGTTTTGTCACATTGAGAATTTAAATTGGAAGGTCTTTCTGCCAGGGGAGGTTTTTTACTAACTGGCAGAACAGCTTCATTGTCCATTGCTAGGGTTCCTTGTACTAATGCACTACAAAGAATGATTATTATTTAATGAATACCTGTGGTCTCCAGGATGGTTCACTGAGGTTATCACTGTCAGTTACATTTTCTAAGCTTATATTAAAAATTACAGGAATAGCTACTCCCTTGTTCACTAAAGAGGACATAATATTTTACCACTTAAGCAAAGAGTGTGCATAGATACAATCCGTAGTTGCAGTCTCAAGAGTTCTTAAAAATAGCAAGGAATCTATCTCTGGGTGCCTGATCTTAGCCTGTGATTCAAAATCCATTTTTAGGCCATTAAATAGGCAAAGGAGTTTGTAAAAGCCCTTGTTATCTAGTCATGTCACACAAGTCACTGTCTGCCAGTGGAACCCAACAGTCCCCTATCATTGGAGATGAGTCATTTCTCTTTATCCAAGTTCACAGACTGTAGAGGCTATTATTTTGATAATAGGCCTTTGGGTGTTTCCATTTTGACATCTGAAGCTTTTCAAAAGACTTCTGAAGACTTTCAAGAAATATTCAAATCATCCAGACTCAAATATGAAGAGAGACTCACCTATTGCTTTCCATTCTCCCCATCTTTCCTCTTTTCTTTTGAGTCTTCCAGAAAAATTTTGAGTGAGATTTGCATTTTTCAAATTCTTTTTGACAAATGAGTTATAGATTTGAGGTTGAAAAGCACAATTTTAATCACTTAATTTTTGGCCGGTCTAATCAGTATTTTAGCTTGTGAAATGAAATATGCTTTTACATTCCACGCTTGTAGGAAAATGCTAAGAAAAATGGTTGTGAATTTTAACAAATTTTTTCCAAGTTTTTCATTCATCTGTGCTTCTCTATCCCACATCCTTCTTCCCAGCTCACTGTAAAGTTTCTTGATCATTAAGGAAATTGTCATCACTGCACTTGACATCACTTTGACTAATCTCATAACAGAGGCTTTTCTGAACAAGAAACACACTTTATATCCATTATTTTTAAAAAGTAATCAATGGCAGAGCACATTTATTGTTAGAATTTTGGATTCATGCAACATGCAACCAACTTTGAGCAAGAATTGAGGTGTTCTAAACATCAATGTGTACTGAAAACTGATTAAACCAGTAGGGAAGTTCTTTCAGCCGATGGAAAAGCATCAAGAAAATACTTCATTGTGAAAATCACCATTTTTTTGCCAGTGATTTTGCAAAAATTTGCCTCAAATTTTTGGGAGCTTTCCTTCCCTGGCTTCTGCTGTTTAAACACAAGGAGATTTCAGATTATCATGTCTATTAAACTAAATCTCATCTAAGTTTTGCTTATTCTACACTTTGTGTCTAACTGCATCTTCCCATAAAAGCCCTCAAGTGGAAATGCAACTACTTGACTTTTTAGGTTATAAGAACTTCTTTCTCTCTCTTCTATTAAAGGAGAAAAAGACTGAAAAGCTATAACTGTTCATAAAATTTATTGGGCTCGTACTCCCGTAAATTCCAGTTTCACTGTTGCTTTCATTGGCTGAAAAACTTACTCAGGCTTCACTCATAAATTATGTATTTAAGAACTGAGTACAGACAGGATCTTACAATCCATAATTACAAATCAAGTCTTACACAATAATCTCTTCCTGTATCACTCTGGTAATTCTTTCAGCAACACAGTTTTGTATCTCCAATATTGGGGGTTTTTTTATTTCTTTGAGGTCTGTATATTTTTAATCAAAAAATAATTAAAAATATCCTCACAGCAAACTCACACTGGCACTGCTGCTGTCCCCATTCCCATGAACACACTTAGCACTGGAATTGCTGGAGGAATAATATTCTGAACACAACCCAACAGCCATTTAGTTAAGTATGAAGTTGGACTCAGAAGGTTCTTTAGACAGTTTGTCTCAAGAGATTCCTGTTCTGAATCATCCCCTGGGGCAGCATCCAGGTCTTGCAGGCTACAAAAAAAGCCTGAATACTTCTAACACACATGTTTAAGCTCAAACCCAAAGTTACCATGAGTGCTGTGATAAAATGAAAAAAAGGAAAGCTCCATAATCTGACAGTGTTGAGTGGGAGCTCTGCATGCTGGGTACCTCAGTAGGTACGAAGTAGTTCAGATGTTACCAGGTGAAGGGCCAGATAATGGAAGCATCTTCTTTAAAGGTGTCAGATTTCATTCAACAGTCTGGCAGCACTCATCGTAGACTTAGTCTGCCTCCTTTCTCAAGGGAGTTTAAAATACTATAGCTCTGTAGAAACCCAGATTGCCAGCCCTTGTACTAGTCAAACAAGGAGTACATATAGCAGTATGCTGTGCTCAAAATCAATTACAGTAGCTTAATGACTAACTGAAAAAAAAAATGACTGATTATATCATTATTTTATATGCAATTTATTTTAGAATCATGCAGCCTTTGGATATGTGGAAAAAAAAAAGAACACCGGTTTGATGGTATTTTCAATATTCTAATTTTATCATAATTATTTAAGGCATTTATGACTGCTTTAAACTAGAAAGCACATCTCCAACTTCCAGATCTATAAAAAGCAACAAAAATGTGTCATATTGAATATCAGGCACAAGTCTATGACTTTTTTTAAAAAGCTTTGAATATTAACGAACAGTTTCTGAAAAATTGCTTAAAACCTTCTGAAATGGCAACTCGAATCACAACATTAACAAATTTGAGTTCCCTGTAATGATAAGAGTCCAAAAGATTTAGGATAGTTTTAAAAGAAACAGAAACACTGAGAGTAAAGCTTCTCTGATGCCACTCAGGATCAACTTATTCCTAGATAACAAAATACCAGCCAGGCATGAGATTTGTACCTTCACTTCAGATTTCTTGCACGTGAACTTCTTCCTGCCTTATCAATGCAGCTACCAAAGGTTTAGTGAGTGCAGTTGGATTGGAGTCTCTCACTGCAGTTCTGACTGAAAACTTAATTGTTCGTGTCCATGTGTAGCAGCAAGTCATGCCTGCAGACTCGTGATAAATTTAACTGCAGAACAGGAACAAAAAAATAGGGGATAGATAAAATATTAACCTCCATCTGTAAGAGTTAATGTGCCAAATTATATTACATGTATTATGCATATAACTTAATTTTATTTATACTGTAAATCAAATGGCCTGATCAGAAGGAGAAATACTCTACCTGCACTTCAAGCAATATGGGTCAGTTTAAACATGCTTAATTCTACCGTGTCCCTAGCAAATTTATTTCTGTCATTTAGATCAAAGGCATGTATTTGCAGCATTTTCTACGCCTGCTCTATAGATACAGACATGTTACTTCCATAAGACCTGCTACCAACGCTATTGTAATTGCTCAAGAAATACTAAAATCACAGGATTTAATTCTGTGAAAGATTCTCTTTAATAAAATATTGCTGGTTTTCTCTTAAGACTGGGTCATTACTTATTCTTCTCATGCAGCTCATTTCAGAAGTTTCAAAGTGTTTGACAATAACAAAAAAATCAATTAAAAGCCCAAAGACAACACTGCAGTAACATGAAAAGAAATATAATAAAATTAAATGCAAATTTCTAAATTATTCAAATTAAAAGTTTTATAGGTATCCACAGTAATAAAAAAATAATAAAAAGCCTTCAAAGGAAGAAAAAAAGGCAACAGAGGGTTTGAAGACTGATATTTAGTTTAATATCTGTAATTAGTTTTATAATTTGGCAATACTTGTGCCTCACAGGATAATGGCAGTTGTCTACAGAAATTGCATATGCACTTGCTCAACACTAGTTTTTCTTTTAACTATCTGTGCACCAATGTACAGCTCCTTTATGCTTTATCTACTGAACACAAAAAAAAATTGTGCTTTTTTGATGCACTTGATCTATAAATCTCAAGGTAACTTAAACAACCCCAGCATTTGGCAAGATGAAAATTATTTTTACTTTATAACTGGGGAAACTGAAGGATGAGATTCTTACCTTCAGACATTTCACACGCTCCTAAGTGAAAATTAGGGTGCCCAAAAGCACAGAGGTGACAAATGTCCCTGGCTTGCAGTGATGTATGTAGGAGCTGCAGAGCCTCGCCGTGTCAGCAGCAGCAGTCCTGCTGCACTCACTCAGGTATGAACCTGAAGACCTTTGCTTTTGCTGCCTGAGTGTGTGAATGTTGGGCTGCATGGTTTAATCCCTGGCTGGACTGCATGATTCATTCCCTGACAACTTACTATGGCACTGATTCTGAAACCCCATGTTACGGAGAATTTGATGGTCTTTATTGTGACACAAGCTGAGAATCTCACAGTGTATTTTCCACCACTACTTCTCACGACAGCACCCCGGTTTTACAGACTGAGAACCCACGAACAATGGAATTAAGAGCTGAATGTAAATTCACCTGGATCAAGATGCTGCACTACCCCAGAGATAATGGAGAAATTAGCATAATGAGGCAAACAAATGCTTTAGAGTCATAACTTCCCCTCCAATGCCTCTTGCAAAGCTTCCTTTGCTCTGCTGAGTTCTAAAACCATCTCAGGGCTGCTGACAAGCGAGTGATAAAGGAAAAGAAAAAAATGCTGTCAACAAATGTTGCCCATTCTTTTTTATGCTCCCACACACATGATCTGGGCTACAGAAAAGCAGAAACAGTCATGCTGGGTTAGAGTGAAATGGCTAAATCCTGCCTCCAACTGCAGCCTGTGGCTGATGCTTAGGGGACATGGGAGAAACCAGGTAAGGACAGACTGGTCCTGCTTAGCAAACATCACTGCTTTTGGCAGTCAGAAGTTTAAGGATTTCCTGAACTGCCTATCTGCCATTCATCTGGAACCAAGTTCTAAAACTTAATTACAACTTTATGAAAAAATATTCCCTCCTGAATGTTTTAGACCTATTCCTTGAAAACAGGTGGGTTCTATTCTTCCCTAAGTAAATTGCTCACAGTCACGTTTGTAATGACATGTTTTTATTGATCTCCCTGTGCCGCTCTTTCTTGTACATGTTGTGTCCACCGTTTTCTCAGAGGAAATAAATCCTCATCTATTTGGTAACATCCATTTCTCATAAATACTTCCATGACTCATAATACTCTATCTCACCTTTACAGCAGGCATTAATCATCACAGCTGATAATTACTATGATTAAGAAACAGTGACACTCAAGCAAAAACATTGCTTCTCATTTCATAAGTGCTTAGCTTCCTAAAGGAACTTTCTGTGTATACTGTCAGAAATCCTAGTCCACCAGCACTACAGCTATTCCAATAAACTCAGGAGCCAAAAACATTCCTACTCACAAGAATTTCTCTCTCTGCAGTTATTAAACCATTAAAATTGCCCTTGTCACACCTTTGGTGCAGTGACCTGGCACTCTGGATAGTACCATCTGCAGTGCACCTCACTAGGTTGCATGTGTTCCCATAGGCATTTTAGATGCAATCCCTCCACCTGTTGGGAGTGTTTAATAGCAAGGCCAGATGCCTCCTGGTGGCCCCAGGGCCAGTGAACATGCCCTGGCCCATGCCAACATGGATTTTAAAAGAGCCCAAAAGAACAAGGTTACGCAATGTTTTACCTTCCATGTCCATTCCCACTTATTAGAAGAGGTTAGATTTGATCAGCATAGGCCCACACAAATAAACCTCCAGATTTCAGATGTTCTTGAAGATACGGGGCTCCTACATCCTTCTGCAGCCATCCAGGTCAAGCACATGCTATTCATAAGTGTTTAACATAAAGAGAGTGAACCACAAAGTGACAGCAGCATTCTTACAGCTCAGTCCACTGCCAGAATCATATTTTCCTCTGTTTTGTGCTTAAGGTGCCCTACAAATTTTTGGTCACAGTTGTTTGGGGGTTTTAAAATTAAAACAATTAAATGATTTAGTCACAGTTTAGAAGCTTTACAGGTAGGATGCTTACTCCTGTACCAAATAATATCTTACTTTTTTATTTTAAATTATCATAAAATAATTTTAATTACTTTTTTTCCTTCACAGAAAGGAGATCAGAGATAATATATTTCTTCTACTTTAAAAATTAAAACCTAAAAAAAAACCCAACCCTACATGTGGTCTTTCTAGGCAGCCCTTTATTAAAAATGTGCTTTAGCATGGTGTACTTCCTCACACTTTCTTTCTTAGTTGGTGAGGCTACCCAGCTGATCGTCCAGATACCCAGCTGTATCCTTAAAGCCACACAGCATTTCATGGAGCTGAATTGAACTGAGGGCTTGTTGAATAATGACTTCTGCTCTGACTTTGTGAGCCTTCTCATCCAACAATTATGATATTGACGGGTTCCATTTACAAACCTAACCGCCTTCTTATTGAAACACAGACTTTCATGCAATTCTTATGCATTAGTGTGAACATTATTTCTACTATATGTTCATGCTTTCCTTTGTTTTTCTCCCATGACTGTTGGTTTCTGTAGGGTTTGACTGTTGCACTGCTCTAGAAAGCTCAAAAAGCTCCAATTTTGCTAAGTTCTCCAGAAAGGTGACTTGTTAAATTTAAATTTTGGTGACATCCATCTCACTAACTTTGGATAGCTACAACATAGTCATCTAAGTCTTTGCATAAGAAAGTCCCGCTAAGTTTGTGGACAGAAAAAGGCATTTTATAAGACAGTATACTCCAGACTTGTGAAATCACAAGAACCAGCTAAGATCCAGACTTTTAAACTCTAGCCCTCTAAAATTAGCTGAACAAATTCTATTTCACTTACATTTTTTTTTTTAAATACCACCTTCCTCATAAGCACACGAGGAGAGCCAATTATTTGATTGCACTGAAAAACAATAGCAGAACAACACTTGAGAGCTCAATGTGTTGTATTTTCCCAAGTGATTAGCAGTCCATGAGTGCCAACCTGCAAGTGCAAATCATATTCAATTACCATCAATCTAGAGCAGAAAATAAGGACATGATTGTTCACAGAGGTTTAGTGTGTAATTCTGTCTTTTTCAATGATTTCTCCAGAACATACTATACACCCTATTAAAACCTTCCAGGCACTTAATTTACAGTGTGGTCTAAAGAACTAAATTGTCCTCTTTGATGAGCTGTGATCAAATACATTGTCAGCCTAAGATGGAATGAATTTGAACCAGCAGCATGTTTCCTTGAGCCATGAAGGAGGACGTGGTAGTAAGAGATAGCAAGGTTTGTTATGTGTTGTATTCACATTCAATCAATCATGTCCCTGCTCTGCGACTCAATGCACCCTTGTGCAGAGAGAGAATTCATATTTTGCAAAAAAAAAAAAAACAGCTGTGAAGTTTTATGGCACAGAATTACACTTTGCTTTCAAATACACAGAAACTTCTGCTTGTTTCACATCTGGAAGTGAAATCAGAGTTCAGCCCTTGAGGTCCATGTAAATAATTTGAGACTCAATTTGAAAAGGGCTAGGAAGGTGTGCATTAATATTTAAACTTGTTTTGCATGGCATTTTCTGGGACATGTTTTCTAATCACTGACATTATCCAAACATGCCACATTTCTTCTTTAGCAAGGTTTTACTGTGGGATTATCTTGATTGATGTGGATAACAGCATTGCTGTGAAGAGATGCTTTTTATGCATGCACTCCAGTTTCTGTTAACAACTGTAAAGATTAAGGGTTTATACAACAGGTATTAACAGACTTTTTCTGTTATTAACAATTTAGGTCAGTATTTTGCTTTTTATTTCATGCATGAAGGTTTTATGATTATGTATTCCAAGTGATTCTGCTTTCCTGTTTGATTTATTGTTGAGCAAGCTTACTTAAGTCCTTGCTCACTTTTTAATATTTGAGGAATTCAAAAGGGCTGCAGGCTCGAGGAGGGTCAATAGATCATACCATACATTTAGGATGAATGTAAAATGTATTTCCATTTTGTTTTGTGTTACTAAAAACCTTATTAGTAAAGTAATCAACTTTATTGACATTACTGGCAAAATGATGTTCTGTATGACACATCACTAGGGTCACAACGAGACTGTCACAGCTGAATGAACTGGGCTCTGTTCAAGGCTGTGCCTGGTACTGGGTGAGAGAAGGAAAGGAAGTGCCACTCAAATACATGAAATTACATATAATTAAAAGATTTTAAAAACCTTCTACCTTGAGTCCAAGCATATAATGTTCCTCCCTTGCCCATCTTCTCTCAAAAACCTCCATTAAGGCTTTAATTTTTATTTTTGTCAAAGAACTCAGAAATCTTTCACATACTTTTCTGAAGGAAAATCTATGCCCCATCTATTCCCTACTATCTGCAGATCTGAAAGTTAAACAGATATTTTTCTTCATGGTAACAGAAACATCAGGGGGTTAAATGAAAAAAAGCTAGAGCAATACCATTGGGCTGAAATACGTGCATTCACTTCACTTCGAAGCCTGTAGCTTCCAAAAAATTTTGCATTTGCATAATAAAAGGAATGAATGTTCAAATGAGAAATTTTACATATAAATAGGTTTCTTACAAATCACATATGTATATAGCTTTAAGAGCATCCCAGAATATTGATGGCTGTAAAATGTTTAGTTGTTGACCTCACTTCATTCTTCCTAAGGAGAAACAGATGTATGTAATTGAAATTATATGTGGATTTAAAGTTCTGCCTAATTTATGGATTTTGATACATCTCTTCACTATTATACAACAAAAGAGGATATATTTCTTGCTTGCTTTTTTTTTTTTTTGGTTCTATTTTTTTAGTTTTTTTCATTTTGATGTAGCTGTATATTTTTTGAGGCTTGCCAATGCTATAGGCAAGGGTGTAATTTTGGCACAAATCTTTGCTCTAGGATGTGTATACATTGTGTATTTGGCCCAAACACAGGGTAATGACATCATCTACTATCTGGACAATTAAAAAACCCAAAAATATAAATTATGCTTCCCTCTATTATTTTTGAGTACTGCAAATCCAGTGAAGATCTCTGTCTCACGAATAGAAGGGAATTAGAAGCTCTTATGAGAAAATAATAAGTATTCCAGAGCTAGGGTGCAAAATCTCAAGTAAAAGGACCAGCAATAGTTCCATGAGGTAAGATCAGTGACATTTTAAATGGTTTTCATTTTATCAAACGGCACCAGAAGCTGGCACTGTTTGATGGCATCACACCATGACATCAAGGAGAGCAGGATCTGGCTGACCTGAGCTGCTGTAATTGTCTTGCAACTCATCTGAAAATACTAGGGTGGGAGGGTTCCCCTAATATTTTTTCAATTATTTCAGAAATATGTTTCCTTCACACAAAAACAGGGGAATATTCTCTGCTGATGCAGAACCATTCCAGTGTGCAAAGTGTATAACTTGCTTTTGTTTGGAAATTAATTAAAAATACAGTTTTCTTTCACAAATTAAAGAACAATTAATTAAAAGACAAACAGCACAGTACCCTTTAGACTCAGGTGATAAAATTTCTTTTAAAACTATGTGATGAAAACACCTTCCCACTGGATTAAATCTCCCCCGTCACATTAACATTGACCTAAGCTCTGTGAAATGAGTAATTTCAACAGCAAAGCCCTGTTTGGCAATATTACACAATATTTTCTGGATCCCTTCCCTCCAGCCTACTGAGCTGACACCATGGCAAGTCTCAGGATCTACTGTATAAGACAAGGTTAAACCTTCAGAAACCTTAATTAGTCTACTGAGCATTTGCAAATAAGTACATAGGCAAAGAGAAAAAAAGAAAATAATAAAGCCTACCAAGTATACAAGGGAATATAGTTAGAAGAATAAAGGACATTTCTCAAAAATTTGATACAGAATTGGAATATAAAATAATTGAACATTTAAGGTAATTTTTAGGCAATGCTATTCACAGTGGGGAATCACTACGATTTTGCATGACTCAGACAGACAGTAAACTTAAAATATCATTATATTTTTAAAAAGCCAACCAGCTTTTTTCCACTTTCCTGCTCAAAGAATGAGAAAAATCTAACCCATGTGCCCACAAACACACAATTTTGGGGTACAGTCACAGGCTGCTTGGAGTTCTGTTCTGAAACAGATGCCTAAGCTTCTTGTCCCCTGAACCTTCTGGCAGGGAGGAAAAGGAGTTGGGACCTACAGAGCCAAGCCAGCCCAAAGAGGGAGCCCTTACAAGCTGTCTTGAGCTGGTTTTCACACACTGCAAGCAGGCAGAGCCATCTCAGGACACCGTGCAAAAATCCAGTG
Organism: Ploceus nigricollis; assembly: GCA_013399945.1. Classification (NCBI taxonomy): domain Eukaryota; kingdom Metazoa; phylum Chordata; class Aves; order Passeriformes; family Ploceidae; genus Ploceus; species Ploceus nigricollis. The sequence goes on along the minus strand of VXBC01000844.1, from coordinate 1,025,279 downwards.
CCAGGCTCACACAATGAAGCACTACCTCCATCACGAGGAGCTGAACGTTTCCAGTGATGCTTTTCTCTACACCACTGTCTTTCAAGGCCACTGGTTCTGCAAATTCTGGAAAAATGCAAGCAGATAAATTATTCAAGGTCATGTAACCAGATTTCTTCAGCAAGTGTAAGCAAGTGGCTTGTGGCTTCAGGTAAGGGGCTGCCCATTTGAAGAGGATGGGAAAATCATGCTAGAACAGAACCACAAGGCTTGAATTAACTGTCACACAAAGGAAGACTGTGCAAACTGAGTGAAATGTCAATGTTAACGGCACAGCTCAGAAGCTATTTAAAAATACCATCCCAGGCACTGGGAATGCCTGAAAAATGGTGAGAGGGGACCTCAAAAGGAGACTGAAATCATGACAGCTTGTCCACTGAATTAAAATCATTATGCCAGACCAGGCAGGTAAGATTTTGCACTAACTTGTCTCAACAAATGAATGGATAAAAAGAATAATGACTCCATACAACCAATTGTCTTATGAAGCTTAGATTCAAGAATATTTTCTGGGGCTAATCTCACAATTTTTTATGAGAGTATTACTTTCACTACACATGCTGTGTTGTCTTACTGCATTTAAAAGGGAAAATATCTTCTGGATACATAAATGTAGTAGAGAATTTTGCAAGAATTAAAATATCACCATGCTAAACTTATAACAATGCAAGAAAATGCCATTCTCATGACCAAGAAAAGTTTCACCATACATTTCAGACATATTAAACTCTCAGACTGGAAGCTGTATGTCTTCTTCTTTCCAAACTCAAGCAAATACTAAATCAAGGCAAGTCCACACTGAGTAACTCCCAGCAAATAATACAAAAGAAGCAAGAGTCCCAATGATTAGTTCATGCAATCACTGAAATTTTCCATTTTGAAATGACCTCTAAGACAGAGTCCAGCTGTTAGCTCAGCACTGCCACTAAACCATGTCCCCAAGTGCCACATATACATGTCTTTTAAAAGTCTGCAGGGGTGGTGACTCAACCACTTCTTTTGGCAGCTTCTTCTGATGTCTGACAAGCCTTTCAGTGAAGACATTTTTATTACTCTCCAATCTAAACCTCTCCAGTGCAGCATGAGGCTTTTTCATCTCATCATATAAACTGTCACCTGGGAGAAGGCACCAACCTCCACCTCACCACAATCTCCTTTCAGGTAGCTGTAGACAGTGATCTGCTTAGGTCAAAGTGGCTACTTCTTATTTTCCCACAATATCTTAACAATTTTTAGTTTCACAATATTCTGCCCAAAAAGGAACTTTCTGGCTTTGTGGCCCAACAATTAGAACATGCTGTCAGAGGCTCAGATTCAAATCCAATCTCTCTCTGAACCAAATCCAGCATTTACAAAAATACCTTAGACACAAAATAATGAAGAATTGTGGGCTAGTACCCCCTCAGTCTATAACTTCTTTTTTATTGAGTACTTGGATTCATTAATACAGTAACCTGGGAATGCCCAGAACGTTCTTAGCAGCAGCTGTAGAGCTATTTTTTGTGCTGCTGACCAAAAGAGATGCTTAAGCATGTAAAACATAGTGGAGATGTTCCAACAGAAATGTACAACATTCTGTAATAGCATATAACTCCAGTTAGGTCATTGTCTTTTAAGTTAATTTGGGAGGGAAGTGCATCTCCTTAAAATCAGTAGAGATTTAGACTGCTTCTGATCTAATATACATAAGAAAACTGCAGAACCTGTTTTTTGATAGTGTCTATATTGTCCTAAAATCTAGCTTTTGCTTTTATCTAAAATGTCTGAGAATTAATTTTTTTTTGTTTGAAAAAAGCATCTTGCTTTGATTAGCTGGGGAAAAAAAAAGTGGGGAGGAGTAAAGAGGGATCTGTTTCTTGCCAGCTGGAACCATTTTAATTTATTTATTTTTAAGTCGGTCACTGAACTGACAAATCAATTTATTGTGTAGCCCAAGTGCAAAACGCCTGCCCTGGAGTCAAAGCGAGTTGCACAAACGTAGGCAAAATTTGGACTTTGCTTTCTGAGCACACCCCTCTGAGCTGCAGAACACCAACTGCAGGCTCCACAGGCTCCATGTCAGCCAGTGCCAATGGGGAAACTAACAGGAAGAAGCTTCACAGAGATTAAGAGATTACAGCTTCTCTGCAAAATACAGTTAAAAGAGAAGGAAGTTTGATTTCTCTAATTCCACAAATGGAATAAATTGGAGAAAAAGATCTTCCATTTTTATTTTCATAGAAGTAAGTATTCATCAGTGTCACAAAGCATTGTATCACTACACGTATTCCAACAACAAAGCAAATGTATCCATGAAGAAACATCTACTTTGCACTATTTCATAAATTCACCTGACTTTCTAATTCAGTAATTGTACAGCAACTAGCAGGAGCAGGCTATGTGATAAAGAAGTAGAATTGTGGAATTTTCTGCAACCTAAAGCAAAACATAAATACCTGGAGCAGATTTACTACTTTGCCATTTGCTGTGACCAGCCTGCACCTACAAAAAATTACTGCTAGGTACCCTCCTCATCGTAAGTAGGAAGAATTTTCTGCTTGCTATTTAAATCCTGTGTCAGTAACTGGCCAAAACTGGCATTCCTGTTTCTGCAGAAGACATGGATGGTTTCTGGATTAACCTTCTCCGAACACATCATGTTTAATAAGTGGAAGCAGGAAAAGCAGCAAAGCAGTTCCTATCCACAGGGATACCACAAGGAGGTGGTATGTACTGTGGCAGATCAGCTTGGATCTCTGGAAGGCTTTTGGAAAACCACTGATGCGTATTCTTGGAAAGCACCGCTTGAAATCGCCCCTAAAGCAACACAACACATGCAGAACAAAAACCCACCCGTGGCTGTGCAGAGAGTTTCCCTCACAGCTGATGTGGGTTTATGCAGACAAGTTTATTTTGCATCTGACCCCACAGAGGTGGGGGGCTCCCAGCTTTTCACCTCCCCGCAGGACGAGTGTGAGGGCAGCCTCTGCCTCCGCTCTGGCCCGGAGCGTGTGGTTTAGGGACCCAGTGGCCTAATGTAATTGCTACAACTGACTTGTAAAGCTGTTGCACAGTGTGCCTTCAGGAATTAAAAAGACAGAAAGAACAAATCTGTTTATCTAGCCTGATAGCATCTATAGAATTCACCTAAAATCTGAGAAATTCTGCATCAAACCAAAATATGCTGTTTCAATTGCTGTTTATTTGAGGAGGATATGCAGGTGCAATTTAGGGTTCCAACAACAAATAACCACCACATTTGAAGAAACATTGTTTCAATGACAAATTAAGCTCATTAATAATACATATCTTGTTTTTATCTGAACTTGTTCTCCCAAATGTGAAATTGACCCATTGCATTCACAATGTACTTGAATACTGCCCATTCTTGTATTTGAACTGAAAGACAAATTATATAGATATAAACAAAATAAATCAGAATATTACCATTTCTCTTTGGAACCAGCTGTGTACTTCACAGTTCCTGTGAAACCACCTGGTTTTAAAACCACCTGGTTTTAAATGTGGCATTTTATTAGCATTTAATATGGCATTAGAAAAGGTATTCTCTTCTAGCTGCAGAAGAATTTTAAAACATCAGGAAGAAACCTCTTCCCAGCAAGAAATCAAAAATTATCCAGCCACAGAGTTTGAAATCTGCACCTTGGTGTAGGTTTGATTTCAACTGGGGAGATATGAACATGACTTGGGGAGGGGGAGGGGAGTGGGGTGGGCAGGGGTGCATTCAGCAGCTCTATCATGAATAATCTCATTGATGGAAAATCATGGTCCATTATTGCCTCTCACTTTTACCTCCAGCCCCGTGTTAACTGCCATCCTGTACACATCCTAATACTAAAAAAAAAAAAAAAAATCTCTTGAAAGATTCAAGATGATGCTAGACTGAATGAATAACTTCACAAAGGTTTTAAATCAATTTATGTAATTCAAATTCAGGGTTTAATTTTATGGTAAATTTAAATTCTATCATAAAGAATGTTAAACTCTATACCTCTTTTTTCACCTCATGCTTCTATCAGTAATAAAAATCTGTTTTTCATAACAAGTAATTATGAACAGATCATATTCATTGAAAACATTCTATCTGTGGTGGGAAAGAAATGTTGTTCACCAAAGGAAAAAAACCCTCATCATACTCAGTAAAAACCACAAAGCAATCAAGGTCCTCAGATGACATTCCAGTACTTAGATTAGAACTTCTTCATTAAGTTACAGCAATCTCCTCCGCTGCTTTAACAGCAAAATCCAAATAACTAAATAACCACACTTGGCACAGATATGGAAAAAATGAAAAAACAGACCAAAAAATTCCTTTCACCCTGTCTGGTTGATGCCAGCCAGTCTCAGAGCTAGATCAGGTACTGGAGCTGAGTGGCTGGAGCACCTGGCCTCCCAACAGGCAGTGTGGAACCCACGGATGGTGCTCCAGCGCTCCGTGCCGCTAATGCTAGAGCTCCAGCAATCAGATAAAGGCAGCAGGAAACCCATCAGATGGGCAGTTCACAGGAAAACCCCAGAGGGCTGCAAGAATGGAAAGGCAGCAGGGGAGGAGAACAAACAAGAGATGCTGATACTGCAAACAACCAGAACAAACAGTGGCAACAGGGAAGAGCAGTTTAAGAAACAAACATAAAGCTGAACCACACAACACTTTATTAGCAAGACAAGGCATGGAGAGCTTCAGGCAGGCTGAAAGGCAAGCAGGAGTTAGTGATGGATTTCAAGCACTCAGTTCCAGAATAAAATTAATTCAGCAAATAAAACCTATCTTTTGGAAGGAGATTTTTTAAATCACCTATTTTGTCTTTGTCCTAATGCTATCTGATAGAGATTGAAAATTCTGAAAATCATTCTAAGAAGAGAACGTGACAGAATGATAATTCAGCTGGTGAGCCAAACTAGCCTGTTCAGCAAAGAACCACTTGAGATTATTAATAAGAAGCATCCAGAATAGAAGTGTGACTTCACAAAAACCTCTGTCTTAAGTAAAAAGTGACCAATATTACCTCTTTCAAAATAAAGGAGAGGCTGTCCTTGTTTTTTTTTAATTAAGCTACAGGATGAGGTACCTCTTATTTGACCCTACAAAACAGCTCATAAACAGTCAGAACACTCTTCCAGGCTGATTGAACTATTTCCTGTGGTCAGAGGTATTGATATGGGGTATCGATTCCTATCTGTCTTAAAAGAGGTGGGTTACCATACCCATCAGGACATTCTCAATTCTCCTCATGGAGGCTATGAAGCTATAGAGGACAATGCTAAACTGGACAATTCTGCAGCGTATGAACCACCCTAGCTGGGAAGAGAGCTTCAAATCACTGTGTCAAAAGCTGACATCAGAGCTGAGTCTGTCCTTAGCATGGAAACTGGAGCCCTCAGGTGAATACAAACCACTAAGCCTCATGTTCACATGTATTTTCTCTCTGGCTCACTGAATCATAAATTATTTTCTGCCTAAAATAACCAAGGTCAAGGAAACTCCTTGTATGTGAGAAGAGATTCTGAACCGGTTCAGACCTCAGGTATTGAGGGCGAATGCTTTAACTGTGAGCAAGTAAACACAGAGAGAGACTTTTGTGTCAGCAGCCCTTCAGATCCCTGCTCTGAATGCAATAAACTATTTCTTGGGTGGGGGAAGTGGGACAGGTCTGCTTGGTTTTTTTTAAATTGACCTCTATTCTTGAGGCAAGTCAGGTAGAGCATGAGGAGAGGGCACGGTGCTCCATCTTCTCCATGAAGTACAGGAGAGATAGCTACTTCATTCTGTGCACACATAAACAGCCAGGATCACCCTCTTCTGCAAGGAGTGAAGAAACAGAGGGACAGCCAAGACAGGGTGGAGCTGCTGCTGTCCTTTAACTTGAGACTTGGCATTTGCTGCCTCCCTCTCTGGACAGAGAACTCTTTATGATGGCAGAGTCTGGCCAGGTATCTGGGACCTGAAAGACACACTTCCCACATGGCAGGATGTGCCAGGTACCTCCTCACCTTTCATGCAATGCTTACATCTCATTTGTAGGTTCTACCATTATTGGCAAGATAGGAATGTTCAATAAAGAGGTCTCTAATCAGGTAAAATATGAAACCAAATCATATTGTTGGAATTTCAGTGTGTACGTTAATCAGAATTTAATGTCTTTCCTCAAATCTTTTCTGGCACTTGTAGGAGAATAGGAATTGTTGAGAACAGAGAGTGAATATCACTTCTGCATATTCCAAGACAAGCAGTGCCCTGTGGGAATTCAAAGAGTGCTGCCATGCAGCCTGAGTGATGGTTCTTTGAGGAAGAATGACTAAAAAAATTCCCAGATTCTGCAATTAGCCATGTTATAGTGACTGCTAAGCCTGCTTCTTTCTGCAATTCTGCACATGCTTATGCAATACAGAGATTCCACATTCTGCTTAAAAAAAAATTAACTGTTAGTACTGGTTACTCACTAACAAACAACCAAGATATGTGATTAAAAAAAATTTCACTGTGGCATCAATTCTCTTTAAAAGGAAAAGGAGGGGTGGGCAGAGGAAGAGAGGGATGCTGTAAGTTCAAAAGCAAAACACTGTTATTATTCTGAAGCAGGAATGACATCCTTGCATTAACACAGCATGAAATCATGGGAGCAATTTTCATGCTGTATTATTTTGTTTTTGTCAGGTCACTGATTTTCAATTTCATCAATACTATATGAAACTGAGGAAGATAACATAATGAAAAGCATCCACTCCAAGTCCGATACCAAAGCAAGAACATGTTGCTTTTTTTGTGAATTTAAACCAGCCAATCCACACACAGAAAATATGTGTTATTTTTGTCCCCAAGTAACATAAATACACCAAACGCAGAGGTTACAAAAAAGACAATACACCAAAGTAAACCTGATACAATACTAACTGTATGTTACTATGGTGTACAGGTTGATCTTTACCTTCCTCTAACATGCAAAATAGACAAAGTATAAAGCAAAAAGCTACAGTAGGCTTTGTTTACACTGATCTAAACCCACGTTCTTGAGCTTTTCCCAAGCACAATTCATTTTAAGTGAAATTACCACTTAAATCATCCCAGATTTAGGTCAATGATTCTCATCACCCAGCTGTCCTTCTGTGTTTTGACTGTATCATTGCAACTGATCTGAAGTCTCCTAAACCACAATTTATGGAAAGATACAGAAATAAGACTGAGACACATGCTATTTTCCAAGCAAGCCAGCCAAGCCCCACCCATGAGGATGTCACTCCAGGAAGAAAAGCTCTCAGAACTGCATTTGGGTAGCAGAGAAGTCCCTAGAGATCCACCTCTCCATTTGGAAGCATTTATGAGGTACTTTGCCCAGAGAAGGAAGGAAAGGAGAAACCACAGAGCTATCACATACAAAACATACAAATGGGCTTGGAGTTTGGCATCTTGACCATGAAGTATGTCAGTAACTGCTTCTCTAATTCTCAACTGTTTCACCAGGTTCTAAATCCCTGAGCACCTTATCTGAGCATCTTCAGAAAGCCTCAACCCAAGAAGCTTTCTTATGAAGGAGGCACCAAACTTTCAGTTTTCCTCACAGATATACACCTGTGCAAGATCAGAGGTGATTTTCCGAGGAAATACGTGCAACTTATTTTTTCAGAGAGGACTGGAACCCCTAAATGCTTTCCCCAGTGGAGGAAAAGGGCAGCAGGGAGATGGGTGCACCCAGTCCTACTCCTTTTATTGTCCAGTTGTATCCATAGCAGGCACATCCCTCACTGACCTCGAGTCCATGAAGAAAGTAACCTGCTGCTCCCATTCCCCAGGACTCTTCTGAAGCACTTAAGAAATCCAAGTAGTTTGGCTGGAAGGGACATAATGCTCAGCCCCATTCTGGATGGTGAGGAACGAGCCATCCCATAGTTAACACAGCCTCCTGTGAGGGCAACAGTACCTCTACCTTCTTTGTAAGAGTTGAAACATGAACAATTGCTGTGATACCCTCCATTGTCCTGCAAATAATGGCAGCCATATGTTTCCCCTATTAAAATGCTGTGGGAGTAAATTAGACATTCCATGATTTTTTAATAAAACTGGATCCTTCCATTGCTATTTGAAAATAATTAGTCCTTCTTCAACACTGAATGATTAAAATGTAACTAACACCACACTTCTTTCACATGATCAATGTTGGTACAATGAATAGTGCATGAATTAATAATGTCTAGGCACTTTTTCTAATTGTTTCCTAATGTTCTGTTATTATATATTCATTTGATATTCACTGCAATGCTGGTGATCACCATTTTTTAATTTGTTCCACAAAAATCACACAATTTGCCTTTGCTTTCTGCAAAAGAATTGAAAGAATGAAGTGCAGTCACCTGATTTCTGTCAGGTGAGGTCCCAGGTGACTGGAAAAGGGGAAGCACTGCACCCATCTTTAAAAAACAGTAGAAAGAAGGATGCTGGGAAACACTGACCTCTCAGCCTCACCTCTGGGCCTGGGAAGGTCATGGAACAAATCCTCCTAGGAGCTCTAATAAGGCACATGGAGGGCAGGGAGGTGATTCAGGACATCTTGCATGGCTTCACCAAGGGCAAGTCCTGCCTGACCAACCCGGAGGCCTTCTATGATGGAGGGACTTTATCAGTGGACAAGGGGAGCACTACACGTGTCAATTATCTGGATTTCTGTTAAAAGAACCTAAAAAACAACCACAAAAAAGCCCACATCAATTGCAATGCATCTTTTTCCAAGTGTGTAAGTCCCTAGAAGGTGGCATTTTTCTAGCTTCTGTGGTGTCCAAATTTTCCAGGTGGCATCAGATTTCTTATTATGAGCTGCCTTTCTTTGTCTGTTTTCAGGCTGTGAAGTATGAAGAGAAAATCAGGTTAGATTGTTCATGGAATTACCACCTTGTCCTTAAACAAAAAAAAAAAAAAACATTCTAATAACACATATTAGCAAGCCACACACTCAGGAGGAAAAAATTAAAAGCATCGTGTAGAAACACATTCTTTAAAAGCAGGGCACCTGAATGTGATATAAGTAACAAATGTGATATCCAGAGGAGTGTGTGCAGTACTTGTTTTGTTTGTTATTAGGCTTTGCTAGGCTTGATCATAACTCCCAGCACAAAATCTACTAAGACAGATCACTCAAGACAATACCACAGAGTATTTTCCACCACAGAGTATTTCCTTTAATGCAAATATAACATCCACCTTTTGTGGAAAAGCTCAAAAAAATACAAAATGCGAAATGGAGTGACTCCAGGCTTTGTTTTGTGCTGCTGCCCGTATCTTCAAAATACCTTATCAAACAAAATAAAAAAAAAAGTGCTTACATCAATATTTTATTGAAATTCTTTCAGAGAAGACTTACATGCATTATATTTTCAAGATGAGATGCAGACTATTTTACTTGCAGCAGAGAGCAATATATTGGATGATAGCTGACATTTGACTCCCAGGGTTTTTCTTTTATGAATCAAAATTCATTTATGGATAGTAAAGTAGAAGAGTGTGGCTAAGAAATCAATAAAAATGTTCTGTATTCTAGTTATGGAACATAGAGATAACCTTAAATCAACATTAAAGATGCTGGCCTGTGTAAACATTGACAAAGCCAAAGGAATTATTTTAAATAATAGACTTCAACAAGCAGGTATCAACAAGCTCTGTTAGTGGAGATTGCTGCCAACATTTACGACTGTTCTAATTTATTCAGCGTGTGAAAATGATCAGTGGCATGCAGATGATGGCCTAATTTAGAAAAAAATTTCAAACTATATGACAATGTTCATCTTTCCTCTAACAGCTCTAAAATTAAAAAAAAATATCCTTTAAATACATAACATTTATTTACTGGCTCACCCCAGCTCCATGCCAGTTGCCAAAAACAGTTTTGTTTTTATTTTCCTTATTGGCAATGAACGCACTGAAATTACAGTGCTGAACACACATAGCCCATGCATTAATAAATGCATAAATCAGCAAAGCCCATAAAATGAGTAGAACAAAGACCTCATATTTCCTGGCTGTCCAAAATACGGCTGCTGTTGGAAAGTACTGTTTGTGTTCAAAGAACAAAACACCACAACAGCAGAGAGGGATGAGGATGCGAGCTGTCTGCTCTGTACATGCACAAATAAGTCCATCTCCCCAGCCTGGAAAGAGAACTGACCCAACTGACCCAAGCAGAAGGGCAAAACAGAAGGAGGGGGTGAAATAGTTTTTACAAACAGGCCCAAAGAATTCAGTTTACAAACTGAAACAAAGAATCAATATCAACAGAAACTCTGGTAAAGAACAAGACACGTCCCAAACCTATTTTATATCAAATACTAATTCTAGGAAGACATATTCTTCAGCTTTGGGTTTGAAACATTCTGTTTCTGAAAAACAGGAGCCTAAGCTAACTCTTTGGACATTAAATAAAATCAATAGCAAAAAAAAAGCCCTATTTGCATTCTGGTTTACTTCAAAGATTTGATTTTTTTTAAACTTTTGCCTGTTTGCACACCAACACGTAATTTTTCCCTGATTCAACAGGCTGCTTGAAATAGAGCTGTTCTTGAGACTGCTTAGGTAGAGCTTTAGAACATCCACTTAATTTTCAGTTTATTCAGAAACAGCTCCATTCTATTACTCTAAATGATCATGTGTACTGCAAAGAAAGCCATCAGGAATACCTACAAGTATACAGTTCATGATTGCAGCACATATCTTATTTATTGAGTCCTCCAACAGTTGTTAGCACATATTGCTAACAAGGGTCCAGAACCTACACTTCTGAGAATATAAGATTTTAGTAAAAAAGGCATATCTGTCTCTCATATATATATATAAAAGGACTTAAATATGCAACTTTAATGTACCCCAAAGACAAAAGCTAGAATCAAAGAAAAAAAAAAGATCCAAAATATCTTTTTATTTTGTGTTTTAAGCAGTAGACCTGATTCTTCTACATTTAACAATATTGGCAATAATATATATTCAAAATGTCAGGATATCTTTGCCAGCAGGATCAACACAATGAGAATGAGGAATAAAACATGTCCAGGCAAAAGAAAGTGCTTTCTCTCCCCTTAGTCTGATGTTTTACTAAGAAATCAAAATATGCTTATTACTCTCTATTGGGAAATGCATATCAATTTCACCTTTATTTTATGAATATTTACTTAGCTGAATACCTAGTGCTGCTAATCCATATTTTATGAATATGCGTACACACACACAAAAGCTACATGGAAATTGTTTTCCTTATAACATAAAAGAACTTTTGCTGAGCATTTATTATTTTGATCAGGGAGAAGAGATAAGCCCTGTCACCAGCCCAAAGTATATATCTGAATCTTGAGAAGTTTTTGAGACTATTTCCAAGCCATGGATTTTTTTTTTGTTTTAATATTGTACTTTTTGAGGCAGAAAAGGAGAGACTTTTTCCTTTTATCTTTTATTTTGTCCTTTATTATGCCCTTACCTATGTTATCTTTAGTGAATAGTAATACATTTCATAAAGATAACCTAATTATTTTCAGGACAATAAGCAGCAAAAAGCCTCAGTGACTGAAGATAAAAATGCTTACCTCTTCACCACCCCCATCATGGGATATTTTTATATCAGCTATTTTCCTTTGCAAGGGTGCAGGGAGAAGCATCAGAAGCATTTTCTGGTCACATAGGAGAGAATAACTCAATATATGTTTCAGAAACCATTTCTCAGGATCTTTCAATTCCATTTATTTCAAATAGCACTGCCTCAAGAGCAATAAATATACAACTGCCTGGGGACAAAACAAAGTGTTTAATCTTGATGCAAGAGGTTGCACAGTTGTTAAACAAGAGAACCTCAGAATTTGTTTCTATTAGACAGAAGGAGAGAAGAATTTTATTCAGGATACTTTCTGCCAACTAAAAGAATTAAGGAAATTCTTAATGTAGGTAGATTGTAGGTAGATTTTAACAATAAAGACGTTAAATAAATGTATATAGCATGACGATTTTTGTATGCTGACCTTAAAGCTGCCTCTTTAACTCAGCAGGAGGCGGATCAGACAGGAAAAATCAGCATATTTTGTAATGGAGCTGTGTGTAGACACTGATGTTTACATCTTTGTTGACTCTGGTTCAGGAAAACATGAACATTAGTACTTCCTTTACAAAAGTCTCATTACTAACCCATTGCAGTGTATCACCACTATAAGCACCTACATATGCTCCTGCTTTGCTCAGCTCAAAAAAACATGCTGGCATTAAAATTGTTGCTTAGGCTTGCCTTATGTGTATTTTTGTATTCAGGAATCCCCTAAAGTGAGTAATTTTTTTCAGTGGTATTACAGTGGTTTAATCAAAACATATCCTTGTCCTTCATCTAAAGTGAAATTTTTAGTTTAAAAAAGGAGGAAACAGTCTCAAAAGACAAGAGAAACACCCACACTTTCACTTGAAAGGTGTCTTTAGAAGTGTCAGTGTTTTGTCTAGTCATCCCAGCATACAACCTGTGTCCCAATGAACTACTTATAAATTAACCACAGATAGCTAAGGCATTAAAGAAGGTTAAAATGCACTATTATTGTTTAGTTTAGATGAAGCAGTTCCAGTGTATAGAAATATTAATTTATCTGATTGTATTTTGATGCACCTGAACAAGCTGTAGATTTTTACTCCAAGGGAAGTGGGTTTCAACCATGCTTTTCCTAATTCCCTGCTTTAGCTGAAGGTAACCAACAATTTAGTATGGCAAGACATTAGTGTCCAAGCTTGCCAGAAATTATGGTCTGTAAGGTCCTGCACAACACTACTGCTCAATCAGGCATCCATGTGCCACCAAACTGGAAACTCAGGTTCTTTCCAAGAAAACAAAATGACAGCAACTAAGTCATCGGGAAAAATCTGGATAGGCAAAGCCCAAGAAATTTATTGCAAAGTGACAAAGTGGATCACAAAAAGATAAATTTAATATTGGAGCTTTCTTTTTAGTAATAAATACTTTTTTTTTCCCCCTAGCAATGATGTCTAATTGCAGGTTTTAGGCAAACAAAGCTAAAAAGGATGATGACACTCCTAAAAGAAGGGTTATCTTCAATCTGATGCTTTCATCTCAGCCATAAAACATGGTAAAAGGCCTGAGATGAGACAACAGGGCAGCTAAATCCATTGAAAGACAAATTAATGAATGACATTAATGATGTAAGCTTACAGAATTCATGCAAGCTTACAGAATAGCAAATAATTGAGACCCAAAAGCTAAAAGTTCAGCAGGCAAAGATGAGAGTGAAGTTAACAAGCCTTTCTCCTTAAAGAAGACAATGTAATCCATGACACCTGAATACCAAAATAAAGGTTCAGTACTCCTCACCTTTCACAGAGAGAGATTTTGTCTGAATGTTGCCATGCACTAGCCTATGAGTAAGAAAATCAAAGCTGCTTCTCCTTCACATGAACTACAGTCCAAGCACCAAGTTGAGAGTTCATTGGTGGGAAGACTCTGGTTTTGCTCCAAATTTGCCTAAGTTGTAATTATTTGTGTCTNAAGAAGGGTCCAGCTTGAATGATAAACAACCTTTAGACTAAGGGCACACTGTAGATTGTCAAAGTAACATGATTCAGTTAAAAAAACCCTGCAGCTCAAGGTGTTCCTCTTACAGGTGATATCACTGCTACTACCACAGTACCAGCTTCTGGTGCTAGTCCAAAAGAAAATTAGAAGAGAAATCTGCAGCAATAACACAGGTATGTGCAGACCCTCAAAGAAAATACAACTGCACTACATTGCACAACCGGTAGAACATCATTCTTAATTGGTACAAACACAAATCCAGAATTATCCTCAGTTTTTCCAGGCATGGCAATCTCAGCATCATCTTTTTGCAAAGATAATTTAAAATGCCCACCGAGCACTGAATTGCTAGAATAAATGTTGATATTGTGCTAAATCTTCATCAGCAGGGAGATAAACTTTTATTGCATCTCCTACATTTTCAATGTAAGTAAAGCAAAAGGACATCTGAATAGAGGGATGCACGTGGACTTTAATTCCCCAAAACTGTGCTGCAGCAGGACTGGCACAACTCCAAAGCAGAGATTTCTCACAGCTGCACAGAGACTGTGCTGCATCACTGTGAGAGGGAAACACAAGGCAGGCACTATGTGTAAAATTCAAGCACAGTTTTAGGGCTGCTTTTGCCCTGTTATGTTAGATTGGTGATTGACATGCAGCTTAGTCCCAAATAAATCAGACTCCCACCTTGCTTGCCTGTTGGCCGCATCTAAAATCCACAGCAATTAAGCAGAGAAACCAGTGCTGGAAATGACCTCTAGCCTGGCCTTAATGGGGTGTGTCTTGCCAGGTTCAGTTCCACCTTCGTCTTGGCCTTCCTCACCCCCTCCCTGTACTGTANAAAAACAAAACAAAAAAAATTAATTTTTTGCATGAGCTAATCCAGATTTTAAAAAATATTATTTGAAAGTGCAATTTTGGGGAAGTCTTAGAACAAAAGAAAAACTTTTCTTTT
>VXBC01000844.1:934910-1005808 GCA_013399945.1 Ploceus nigricollis | reverse complement strand
AAAAAAAAAAAAAAAAAAAGCCAGCAAAGACCCACTAGTTCCTTTAGGTTGAAACTTATTTCCCATCAGATTTGTCAAACACATCCCTCACATTAGATGAGACAAGAAGTCCTTGTGAATGGATCAGTAAGCTCATTGAAACTATTCAAATAACTTCTACAAATGTCAAGTTTTAGAAAACAAGAGCCTGTGCAGAATATGCCTCTACCATTTCACTTCACAAAATATGCTTCAGAACACGATCCTCTGATACTGTTTTTATTAAAACCACAGCACTAGCAATCACTGCCAAGAAATGATGCTGATCTGAAAGCTCTAGCTGTAAAAAGCAACACCTTCAGAGAGGAGGAATATTTATTATTAAAAAGTGCTACAAAACCCTGTGATGTAAAAAAGAAAGCTGTGTACCTTCTTAGAAAGAACTGCCATAATCCTGCTGAGGGAGATGCGTGTGCCTAGCTGAACTACTCATGTAAGGCTGGCCAAATGTTTGATTAAATTCTCACAGTAAGCTCTGGATCCCCACACAAAACTCTGGTAAACTGTTCTTAATGTTAACCAGGTGTCCAGAAGCAGATGAGTACCCTTCTGAGGAGTCCTTTTAATATAACAGCTTAAAGTAAATAACCATTTTGAAGTATAATATAAAGAGAGGGTTTGTTTTTTTTTTTTTTGTTTTTTCCCTAAAGTAAAGCTCAGTGCTACTTAAAAGCTACATTAAATTAAGCAAATTGGGGCTGAGGGGTGTTGAAGTTGTATTGAAAAATAGACTCTTATTACACTGATGGGAAGGCGCTTTCAAAAGAGAGATGTAATTTTATCATGAGCTGTTTGTTTCAAAGTTTTGGTCTGGTTTTTTCCCTTGGTTTTGTTCTTTGCTTCATGTGCGGTTTGGATGGGGGTTTTTTGTGTGGGTAGGTCTTTGGGTTTTTTTAAGACAGACCTAAAACTTTCATATGCCCGTTCAAATCTATATTCAAGGTGTTAGACTCACAGAAAAAAACACAGCATCCAATATGCAGGGTTACATAGAACAAAATGAAACAGGCATGCACAAGAGCAGAAGGTTTTGGCTTTAATCCCAGCCATAGGTGCTGAGAGTTCAGAAGCCTCATGAATTTGAAGCACTGAGGAGCGTGTTGACCAAGAACCATCTGATAACTCACCAACTGCACCCTTCCAAGGCAGGGCTGGCAGCAGACAGGGCTGGCTGCAATGCCCCCAGTGCTCCCTTCCCAAGTCCTTAAGAATCAGCTTCTGCCCCAGGGGAAGCAGCTCAAGCACAGCCCAGGGAGTTTCCCAATCTGCTCCTACCAGTCACAGTGACAACAGCTCCCTGTGTGCCACCTCACCTTTTCTGTAATCACTCCACAGTGTCATTGTGCCACAGATGTGTCTGCAAAAGCCTCCCTATGCTTGTTTCCAGCTACTTAATTATGAAAGACCTCCTAATTGGTTTCCTTCATTTGGTCAGCTCAAAAAGAAAAGTGCCTAGAAATACGGCTCCAAGTGCTTTATTTGAATTTCACTTTTAATATCCAAAAGAATCTTTCCACGTCTTTAAGCATGCAGCCAGAATAAATATGGCTTCCAGTTCTAAGCAGGGAGCTTTTTTCTTGCTCACTAGCTTGTTTATGACTATACAATTTAATTAACATTTCTGTAGTACTTTTTCTGCCAGATAGCGACTTCTTTCTTCAACTTTGCTTTTCAAAAACACTATATAATAAATCACAAGGGAAAAATCTTTATTTTTAATTTTTCCATTTATGTATTTAATGAACATTATTGAATTTTTGCCAAGTATTTATTGGAAACTTAGAATAAATATCTGTGAACTACTAATTCATTTCTGTCTGTGAGGATGAAGTGTTCTGCTGACACCAGAATTTTAATAAAAATTAGCTCTTTTATTAGAAATCTGCTCTTCATTTTCAGTAACATTATAAAAGGCTGAGTTTTAAACTAAGCTAAAAATCAAAAGCTGTTTGGTTTTTGGTTTTTTCTTTTTTATTGAAGCTTTTCCATCCTTTGAATATAACAAGTTTTGAGGAAACCTTCAAAAACACAGACTGCAGAATGCCATGCCAGACCTACTACTAATTAGTGCTCTGCACTGGATTTGGAGTTTTCAGCAATGACCAGCCTGGCCTCTTGAACTGCCTTAGTTATGCCTGCAGCTCTCTCTCTGAAGCACACATTGTGCAGATGAATCTGCTGCATTTTGATGCACAGCTCCTTAGATCTTTTTGATGCCTTGCTACTGGGAGGTCTCACTTCCCAGCTGACCCGTGATAGGTGCACCAGTGGTCCCATTTCCCCATTTCATCACAGTTTCAAGCCTCTCTTGGTACCCTTTGCTCTCACTTATTAACCTACCTCTCTGACAGAGCTGTTCATGTTCCGTTTGAGGATAGGCATATTTCAGCTTTAATGCCCTAAATATGAGAAAAAGTGAAAATACCAGCACAAACACCAGAACTCTTGCTATACTCACCCCCAAATTTCTCAGTCATATGCCCCTTAAACAGTTATTGTCAGCAAGCTGGCAGGGATATCCTGAGTGATAAAATGGCATCTACTTTATCACAGACCTCTAGGGCATGGTATTGATTGTTTAATTATGAAACACAACTAGACTTCTTTGGAAAAAAATGTGAAGCTTCTTCTTTGTAAAGAAGCTCTGTTATCCTCAGAGTATTTCATCAGTAGAGTGAAAAAGAATTCAGTATTTAGCAGCATTATTTCTTCCTTGCTGATATTTTGACAGGATCAGGTCCATTAAAATAGAGCTTTTAGTGCACAATCCTTTATGTCTGTGTGTAAACTACCATAGTTATCTGAAGTTTTCACACTTATAAGGTATCTAAAGCATCAATTATAAATCAAAGCATTCAACATTCAGTAGGTTTCAAATTATGAATGCTCTTGATCATATTTCATCTTACAGCTCCTTTGACAAACTATATGACAAAAGATTTTTTTTAAAGCCTAATCTTTACTAAATAATTGGCTATGTAATTGTTATGTTTTTTGCATTTATGAAAAGGAACTGTGTATTTTCATTCTGAATTCTTTCTAGGCTAAGGAAACCACAAAACCAAAATAAAAATCGAAACCACACTTTACTGTCTGTGAAGGGGTCCTTCCCACAATATCCACAGACTCATCATAGGCAAAAGCTAAATATGTCAACATAAGAATAAAATTATGATTTGGTTACTTGGCATACATGTAGTCCTGTATCAGATGCACTTTGAATGGAAATTACAGCTTGGCAAGTCCCAGTGCAATGGTATTTTCATATTCAGCCCTGACAAGAAGTAAAGTTTTAAGAAATAAAGTTTATTTTTTCGCCGTCACAAATTCTTGATTCAAGATGTGAATATTGACTGTGGCTAGGCTGTAGGCCAAATTTATAAACTGAAAATAAATCTCAATATTAAAGAATATAAATGTCAGTGTTTGGTGGAAGTCTGTGCACGTACACATACCTTTTTGCTTTAAATTGGGGGAGATGTTTTCCTGCCTCAGAACTGTTCTGCACATCCCTTCAGTTCTTCACATCATCCAAGGCACCCTGTGTGAAATGCTATCCTCTCTCCTGCAACCAGAAAGAATAGGAATTGTGGCATATTGCTGTGACAAAGAACTCCTGGTTTCATTAGCAGCAGCAGCAGAATGAGCAAGCTGGCTTGTGAAAAACATGCTCCTCACATGTAGAGCACAGACTGCACTGATCATGTCATGGCTGTTCTTCCCTGGTATCGACCTACCAGAATTAACTTCAGGTTTCTTCATCTCTGTTCCAAGATAAATAGTAACTATTTCCCAAGAAACCTCATCTTCTTTTCTGGTCTGCTTTTCTACAATTATTTTTTTTTCTTTTCTTTTTTTTTTTTTCTTTTTTCTTTTTTTTTTTTGGTGACAGGGTGATGCTTTGACCAAAGTATTTCCTATTTCCTGCAGTCTGAGAGTGCAAGCCTATTTTTATGCCGTTATCAGCTGTGGAAATCTGAGACATGATTCACTGTTTGCTGAAGTAAGTGGGCAGCTTACCATTGATCTCAACAGATGAAAAACCTGACCTTTTACATGCAAGTTTTTATTCCCAAAGGAAAGCCAGGAATGGCTAGAAAAGCACAACCCAAAGTTATAAAGACCTAGTTTGGCCCATTTTTTCATTTGTGTCTTCTTTTTTTCCTCTCTGTATTGTCCTGATACCTTTCTAGGTTTGTGGGCAATTCTTTGATTTGAAGAGAAAACCTTTTAGTATTTCTGGAGGAGACAAACAGGCACAAATCACATTTGCTTTTTACTGGAGTTGTCCTGAAGGATGACCCTCAAGAACAGTATGGCAGATCATAACGCTTTTGTTTTAACCATGCTTTTTTTACTTTTGCTCCTCCAAAATAATTGGTACCTACCTACCAAAGGGCATTTGATATTCTGGTTTCTCTTTGTTGTTCACTGGCAAATTCCATAAACATGCCTTTGTAATTGCATAAAGTACCAGGCCTTTGCCTATGTAAAATTGGTAACTTCTAGTGGCACATCTTAATTGTAGCACTTCCTAAAAACTAAGTACTCCACTTCACACCCTTTTAAATGAAATTATTTAAGTGTATCTATCTATGGGATTGTGTATAGGGTACTGGTAAAGTGCAGACCACTGTATCATGTAGAAAAATCCTAGTTAATTAGCACATCAAATTTAAGTGTAGCTCAACATTCTCTGGTTTACCAGATTATTTGTATCAAGTTTTATCAATTTAGCAATGCTTATTTCTTCTTTGATCAAACCCAAGATTCTAAAGACCTTTCAAAACAAGATTGAAAATAAAATTTGAGACAAAATTTGCTGTTCTGATGACATCATGTTCAAGCAGACAAACTATTCACCTCCCTAAATGGGATTTTAAGCAAATTTTGCAGTTGTATGCACTTTGATGCCCAAGTGTTTGCCTGTATTCACCAAGAACCTGAAATTACTCTAAAGTGAATTAATTTCAAGACTGATAACCTCTCAAGTGCCAGTATAATTAACTGATCATCAGACCTGTCTGAAGCATCACATTACTTAGACCTACACAATCTGTAAACAACCAGTCTTTCAAACAATTTACAGTATTTTAGATAGCTAAGATTCACTTTAAGAGTTTAGGAAAGTTGTGCTTTAAGCAGTAATATTTAAACACAGAGCAGAAAAAAAAAAATAAAAACCAAACATCCCTCTAGAAAAATACTGAATTTAGGTGAAATGCCACAGATTGACTATTAATAGTCTTTACTTTCCCCCACATGACATCTTTTAGATTTGGATGCCATTGTTTCTGACAAGGAAACAATGCATAGCAAGTGTATTTATGGCAAATTTACAGAAGTTTATGAAAGTAAGGAACTACTTACTGAACAATTAAAATTGTGGGAAGTGGGTGTTTTATTTGTAATTTTCTACAACAAGACCCTGGGGATACATCAGACTAATGATTCAATAATCATTGAGAGCTTAGAAGTATGGAGCCTTTAAAAAAACAGATTCTTATTGAAACATCACAGTTTTAAACAAAATAACACTGTATTGTGGATTCTTTTTTCTGACAAACTACTCTGTCAGTGCTTTGTGAACTTCAGGAGATACTAGGAGCAACACTTTAAGAAAGTCATGATATATTTAATTTCCCTGAACACTTTTCATGTACTACTTACATGGCATTTGAATGTTTCTTCCATGTTACTTCAGACAGATCCTAAAATGCATTAAAATAGAATTAAAAAAAAAGTTATCCATTCTGATGTTTCAACTATAGCCCAGATGACTCCTTGTAGATCTGCAGGGAATGTGTCCAGTGATTCCTGAACCTCTTGAACTCCACTTCAGTCCATTTTTAAACTTTTTTTTTCCCCTGCAAAATTCCTGCTTGGTTTAAGACCCCCAGAAGCTGCAGCACTCAGAAAACCTCCCTGTTCTGAGTAGTTTCTCTCTTTGGTGGTGTGGAGCACCAGCCTGGAAATGAAATCATACTAGTACCAAAAGGGAGCTTCCTCTGATGTCTCAATATTTTCAAGCACTTAGGGGGAAAAAAATTAACCACGGATAACTTTCATAGATTTGGAAAAGTAAAAGAACAAAACACCAAACAAGCAAGAATGCTCCCTTTCTCCCCACACAGGTTTTTGCTGCCATCTTCCATAAAAAGCTACTTGTGTTACACTTTCAGGGCACTCTATTGAGAAGGGCACCAAGGAAACCTATTCATTCACCAAAATTAAGACAAGACACAAGAAGTTAAATGTTGTTTATTAAGGAATTGGTACTGATCTTCTAAAGTTTGCCAGTGAAGTTTGGTTTTCAACCTCCTGAGAAAAAAAGCTGTTGCATTTCTCCTATATGCCCATTTCAAGGAAAAATAGTACCTCAAGCCTCTATTAAATAAACTCACTGAGCAAGAACTGGGGCTCTGCAGTTAGTAATGGACAAAGTGATGCCAAACAACTCATCCCAAACAGACATTTTGATTTTCCACAGTTTTGAGATATATTCTAAGTCCTCCTGCTCTCACATCTAGAGTGATGAAACCAGCACAAGCCAGCACTGGAATAATCTCTTCCCCCATCCCCAAATATATGTTGTATATACCTGCACATTGCAAGCAGCATATTGTAGCTTGCATGTGCTACAAGCCAGTGTGATACATTTCCTGTAATCTCCAGTTCTCTCTGAAGGTTTACTTTATTTTATGAGTATGCAAACTCATATGCAAACATAAAAAAAGTTTCAGATGCTCTGATTCCACTGTCTAAATACAACTCGATAATAGTTGTGAAGTGCAGGGTTATCCTCTGAATATAGATCTAACTTCAACACAGTAATTGAAACTGAAAATATTTATACACAGATGTTAACCAAGTAGAAAATACCACATGCACTGTTTCACAGCTTTGAAACCAGGCCTTTACACATTTGAAGGTGATATATGTAATTAGCCCTCAAATATTTTAACACAGACAAGATAAAGATGATGGGACCAGACTGAAGAGAAAAGGGTTAATTATTGCCTTTCCTCAGAAACCCAGGGTTAATTGCTCCACAAATCTGAAATACAAATCTGACCACTCACAGTCATTTTTAATTGGAGATTTAGACTGAGTTTCTGTAATATTGTAGCTACACAAGTGAAAGCAAAATCCAGCTTTGTCGCTTACCCCAGGATAAAGCCGGCAAAATCTTCAAATTATTTTTGCATTAAACAGCTGGAGCAATATATGAATTTTTATACCTTTCATTAGAATTTAGCAAACACAAAACTACTATCTGGATACTGAAGAATGAATTCTGCTTTTTTTCTTAATCCCAAGGATTCAGCAGGAGAAAAAACTCCAAACCCTTCACATTCTCCTTACTCTTGCTGCCTTCAAATGTGTCCAAAGTTGCTGAACAAGACACATTCACAGATGGAAAACAGTAGAAGACAGAACACTCATCCAGTCATTTGGGTGTACAGAAGGCTCAAATTCAAATGCCAAGATTTCAATATTAGAACATTAGAAATGGATGAAATACCCAACAGGAGGCTTGAGTCATTAGAAAAAGAGATGAAAATCTAAGCAGCAACTAAAACACCAGATTTATATTTTATCACTAGCATAGTTCCACATTAAAACAGCCTGTGGGGTGGAATAATTTCTCATGGATCATGAATCAGCTGATTTTCAACAGTGTGCCGTGTTCAACTTGGTACTACAACCAAGACTAATGGTATGGCACTCAGTAATTGAAGCAGATCTACACTGCCTTTTAGAATTGGACTGATTTCTATTCCAGTTGCTTTGGGAACTAACCAGATCATCACAAAAAACTGATTAAAAAATTTATCAGAGTGACATTATAGAGTTCCTGCTTAATACACTGAAGTACTGAAGGTCTGATCCTGCAGTGCTTATTCCCATGAGCAATACTTAATGAAATGCCCATTCCTGCTCACCTAAAAAGAATAATTCATGAGCAAAGATTTCTCATTTAAGTATTTACAAGAAGAGGTCTTCTCTTTGACCTTTCAATTACATTATCATATATA
The DNA here is from genome assembly GCA_013399945.1 of Ploceus nigricollis. Lineage (NCBI taxonomy): Eukaryota > Metazoa > Chordata > Aves > Passeriformes > Ploceidae > Ploceus > Ploceus nigricollis. Next base: position 997,730 of record VXBC01000844.1, on the reverse strand, counting down.
CTTAGAAGTCATGGTATTAACAGCCATATTTTATGGCTTTATATTTACATATTCTAAGTGCTTTAAAAGTTACAAATTAATATGGTGGTAATCATTTTCCTCACTTATTTCGCTAACACTTGAAAAGTAATTTCTGAGAACTTTCCCTTCTAGCATTAACTTCGCTTTCTATGGAATACATGCTGACCTTAGCAGTACTACTAGTGTTCAGGATTAAATAATGACTAGAAGGTGATTTCTGTTAAAGTCAAATGAATAAAAGTAGGATGAGACTCCAAATCAAACCATAATCCTGACTGCCTCATATAGGTAAAATTAGATTTTTCTGTAATGAACACTATTTATGTCACTCCTGTACTCTTAAATATTTCAATTATCTGCACTGATAGAAAAGAGCAAACCTTCATTGATCTAAAACATTATTCTACAACATACAAGAATTATTTAGGATTTGACAGGCATACACTGGATATTAGGTTTTTCAGGGAACATGGAATAGCTGAATGAACATCCAGCATCACACAAGCATTCTGATCCAACAGACAGTGTTTAGGGAGGAAGAGGAGTATCACTTAAAAGGCCATGGCTTGGACATTATGTCCTTCAGATATTAAAAATAATTTTAGAAAATAATTTTTATTCAAAGAGAGTGAGCAAAATCTGAGTACAGGTAATGTGTGACTCCAGGCAATAAGATGATAGGATCATTGCTGTACCTTTCCCTGGAGCTGATGTAGAAGTATCACATATGTCAGGGGCAATGTGAGTGGTCCATAATATCATCCATAAAGCCCTTTTCTTTCTTCATACTTCTTGTAATTAAAGGAATGAATTGCCTTTCTTGCCTATTTCGTCTACCTGTTTGCAATTTCATTTCACTCTTCTATTAATCTGAAGCCTTACAAACGATATCATTCTGCAAATCCAATCACACCATCAGCTCCAATTTCAGTCCACAGCAGCAAGTTATTGAACTGTGAAAAGAAAGAGCCAGAGATCTGTTTCTGCACCTAAGGCCTGCACAGCCTTGTTTACTAATTTAATTTGATAACAAAGTTGGTAATTCCATTTCTTCCCAAATATTTGACTGTTACATTTTTCTAGGTACATATCTGCTCGTTTGATCTAATGGCTGTCCTTTCAAAAATGTCACAGAAAGCCATTAGCACAGCTTCACCAGTGTTAAATGGTTGGACATAAATGCTGATTGCTGAGAACAATATCCTTTGCCCACAGCACAGTGATGTAAAGGTTGGATAATTTTATTACCTTTAATAGCATTTGCAGCTATGCAAGCTAAGCCAATGATATGGGTAATCAAATCTCTGACTTACAGGGTGACCACCTGTGGCTATTAGGGAAGGAATCCCCATTATTTTAGGCCCACGCACAATGCCACATAACCAATGGTTTGCCATTTCAGAGGGGGCAAAGGGATGAGAAGAAGGGTGAGAAAATTGCTCTGGATGGCACACAAACTGTGTTTTCATCAGAATTCCTCATTGCCCATTCACAGAGAATCTGAAACATGAAGTACAGGGGACTTCAGAAGTCTCCTTGTTGCCCCCTGCACCCTCCAGATAGCACATCTACTGCTCTGGCAGGTCTCAGATCTGTCTGTGAGAGTCTGCATCTGCACAGTGCTGCCAAAACAGGCAAACCTCACCCCATGGCTGTCACCTGTACTTCCCTCTGCCTTGCTGTTGCTGTGGAGCTGCACGTGTTTGGAAGCACAGAATTTTCAACTGCAAGAGGCAGTCCCAGTGCCACTGCTGACTGTCATCTTCCACAAATGAGGGTGGAAGGGCTTCAAGGCAAGTGGTCTGTTCACTTATTAAGATCGCCTCATTTCCTTAATTGTAGACTAATTGTGCAGGCTGACCACAATTTAATTGGGTATAAAGAGAGAATAGTGACCTCAAAACTAGTGAGGTAAAGCCGGGGTTGTAGATATTTTCCAACTTACACAGCATTTCCTTCGTTATTCCTTAGCCTACTATGTTTTTTGGGTCTCACCTTTGCAGACTTGAGCTTGAGCCTCAACATGGCATGGTGCAGAAAATACATGTTGCACCTTTGAGTACTTGAAATAAGCTGTCAAGTTCAGAGTGCTTTAAGCCTCTCTTTTGAAACTGTGCAAATACACTGCAAATTATATAGTGAATATATTAAAAGAAAGAACACAAAATATTTAGTCCCGAACTGTTGCATATTTGAGTTAAGATTTATTCCATGGCAGCTACCATGGCTACTAAATCCTGAACTTCGAATCCAGAGATCTGCTAAACCAGATAAACAACAAAATGTTGTTCAAAAAGAGGTAGATGATAAATCAGAAATATCTCCTGTGTGAAATTAGGAAACATGAAAGTAACTTTTTTTTTTTTTATGATGCACTCACTTTCAAGAATGCTGCATTGCAGAAAGCATTTAACTTGTCATGTTATTCTATTATTTTATTTTACACTTCATTCGTTTCTATTACATAGTCTTGCACTTTATCATTAGGGTGTTCTGTTGTTGCAAACAAGCACATTGAATTCTGATCCAGTTATTCCAGAAGAAATTTTTTGTCAGCCTTTGAAGTGAAACAAATGGATGAGTGTGACACTCAACAGCTTTAATAATGTGTTGACTCTTGGGTATTCATGGCCTTTAGATGCCTAAAAATAATAATGTTTTTGTATGAAAAATGAATATTGATTAATGAACTGATTTTTTTTTGAATATCAGTTGAGCCAGTAGCTATACTTGTCATGAAACTTGTTATAAATCACACAATGTATATACCAAGCAAATTGAATTTTTCCACTGCAAAATGCCTCCCTATCATAGGCACATATCCACTGTTCTCCTTAACAATGGAGGACAAATCCACAAATACTAAAAAAACAGCTATCCTCCCTGACATAGGCTTAACAAATTTATGCATGAATAATTATCAGAAAAAAATCAGCAATATTGTAACCATCTGTGAAAGTAACAAGCTTCTGTGTAAACCAATGTCCTATACACATAAGAATTCCTTTATCTGCAGGTGCTAGTACTGGAAAATGCTACAATTTTTCTGGGGTTGAAGATATACTCAGTATTAATTATTTACAATTTATTTTTCCAGCAAAATGGAGACTGAACTATCATTACTGTAATATACCAACCTCTGATATGCCACAATGACCCTAAGAATCTTCAAATTTGACTAGACAGCCAACTTCAGATGATAAAAAATATATAACAATAATCCATTCAGGTGAAGAAAGAAGCAATGAAAGGAAAATAACTACAATATGCTCAACACCAAGGAAAAACATGATGGGTGGAATATTTAACACAAAAATATTAGTAAATATTATCACATGTTGTGAACACTTTAATAAATTGAAACTTAAACCCATACTCCATTATTTTTATGTTCATCAAACCAAACCATTCCTCTGGAGTTAGAAACAGGGGACTCCCAGAGCATCCAAGTGCAGGGTGAGACAGCAAAGTGCTTCTGCTAATCCACCTGCTGCCTCCTGAGTCACCTGTAAAGCTCACCCAAAAACCTTCTTCCCCTGTCAGCCCCAGCCTGAACATTTTGAAGAGTTTATTTTTTCCACTTGGCTCTTAAAATTAAAGGAAAATGAGAATCATACTTACTTTTTTTGTTTGGTTGGTTGGGGTTGGTTTTTTAAAGCATTATCCTTTTAACACTCCATTTTACGTATTTCATTAACCATAAAGCTAAGATGTTTTCGTTTCTCTCCACAAAATTTACCTTGTTTCACCATACTTAAAGGATCCAGAAACAGTGGATATAATAAATATCTTGCACATAAATATTGGAGGGAGTGGGGTACTTAGGGGCTTATAGGAAACCCCTAATTTCTTTTAGAAAAAGAAAGAAACATCCTCAAGGAAGAAAGCTTATCTTTTCACTGCATTTCAAAAAATTTCCCTTAATTGCATAAATCATGATTTTCTACATTTTTTCTCTCAAAGCTCTTTGTGGAATCCTTTGATTCAGAGTATTTTAAGTTGCCTATTACTTGAACAATAACTTCCTTCAATAACATGTAAAATACAGGCAATTCCGTCAATCTGAGTTATTTTTCCTAATCTTTTAGATAGAAGAAAACGATGTTATTTTAGATGAAAAAACCAAACACACCAATCTGAGTGGTAACAATCCAGTGTTGCAGCAATTCAGTTAGTTTATTTCTCTACTTCTCAATCTTTGGGTATTTTTAGGAAAAGTAACTTGATTTTTTTTAACTCACCAGATTAACCACAGAAGGGTTGCTTGTAATAGAAGTCATTCTGATGCAGCACATAAGACAGGATATTCCTTAAATCTAGAAGTAAGGCAAACCAGCTCTTCCTAATGATCTGTTTGTGAATGAAATTGACTGTTTTTTTAGCATGCCTGGTAGCAGCCAGGAGAACAATTTATGGATCCAAAAAAAGACCGTTTTGGTTTAACATGTCTCTGTTTTGTAGAAACAGACCTGAAGTTTATTTTCAGGGAGCCAAAACAATTGACAACAGAATAAAAAGGGCATGTAAATCTTCATAATGTAATTATCCTGATTCATTTACATATATTGACAACACAAAGTATGATTTTATTAAAAAGCTGTAATTGGAATCAACCACCAAAATCTGTTAAAAACTTGCCTTGCTGTTCTTCAATCTCAATTTTCTCTCTGCTTGTTAATATTTAATGGCTTTCATTTTTGCAAATGAATAGAATTGCATTTAGCTTTTAAGAAAATAGTTTTGTAACCCTATTACAGAGTGTGCAATCTCAGCACTTGCCACAAGTATAAATGTTCTCCAGAATATTAACATATTCAAGAAAAGATAATCTTCATTTCAGAATCAACAGAATTTTAAAAATCCCACTTATTTGGTAATTGAAACTTTTGGGAAAAGTTGCATCTTTCAGATAAAGAAATCCTAGAGCTCTACATTTTCCACCATAAAAGAGTGGAATATTCAGAGGTTTCTAAGCAAAAGACCAAACCAGAAATTACAATGCTATTCTGTATGTTGTTAAACTTTGTATGTTGTTTAAAAACTGTTGTTGCAGTTTTTAAATAACTTTTTGGCACATTTTAACTAGCAAGTATAGGAAATCTCACAGCACAAAATCCTCAGCATTCCTACACAGATCAAGCAAGGGAGGGATTCTTACATGGGATTACTATTGGATCACTCTAAATGTAAACATACCATGTAAAACAGAACATTTTATACAGGTACACAACTAAAAAGTCCTCAACGCTTTTCCGAAATTCCAGTTAATTTTATCATGGGTCTGTATTATGACTATAAAACACATGACTTTTTCCTCCTTCTTTGATGTTAAAAACAAATTCTAAGAAACTTTTAGAAGCTCTACACAGACATAAAATTTCAAATCACCAACAAACTCTCTGGAAGAAAACTCTCTTCATGTTATTTTTTAGAATAGGTAGAATTATAAACTTTTGGCTGATCTGGTCAAGCCAATGACCTTCCTCTTTCTCATTTCACTGGGACTCCATCTAAACAGTTTTATTATTGTCAGCCTCAGTCATGAGGCTCACAGTTAAGAACCAGAAGGAGTGGGAGAAGCCTAATGCAGGATGCCTTCTCTGCTAGCATGAGGAAACAAGGATTGGAACCTCTGAAACTCTTGGTGGAATCACGGATGGAGTAGAAAAATAAACAAAACAAAATAAAGCAAAACAAAATGTGGCCAGCTCAAGGTTTACAGGAAAGAAGGTCACCAGCCAGCACAGCCTGGGATGACGCTCCAATGCCTGCAGTTTCTACTGCCTCACAAGAAAGGCATAAACAAGCTGTGCAAGAAGAGCAGATGGGAAAAACCTACAAATACTAACATAAAGTAGAGCAGAGAGGCTATGTGTTCTAGGAGCAAAGCTGCAGAAGCTTGAAGAGAACTGTTGTATAAGTAGTCTTTAAAGAAAGCAAGGATGACCTCACCAAAACGCTTCCTAAATGACGTGGTTTCAAGATAAAGCACAGTCTCATTATGATAAAATGTATCAGCAGAATATAAAAGGCTCTAAAATTAACAGGCAACACTGAATAATCCTCAGGCATGCTGTCATGAATAAGTGATAAGTTTAGCCATTAAAAAATGCATTGGTAAAATTTAATAAATTTAGTAAAACTGAATTCCGTAATTAAAGTAATAAATTCAATTGAAAAATGGCAATATACCAAAATCTAAACCTTGTTCCAACATAGATAACAAAGTATTTCCTTTCTTATTTCAGAATTGTCATGCAGGTGCAATTTAGTTTGCCATACAGGAGAACGTGGACAAGTTTGGCATAGAGAAGAATGTCCAGGGCAAGTATTAATTTCATGTTTTTACCTTCCCTTTTTATCAAGGAATAAATTCTGCTCCTGGATTATTTATATTAGCTAAATGACACATAGTATTGACACATGGAGGGTCAGGGCTCTTCTTCCTCCTTTCAGCAAGTTCTCTCAGTAGAGAGGTGAACCTCCCCTTGTTTCACATATTCGTAGGGACTTTGAAAGATTAGGTGCAAGTCAGAACATCCTGGGAGAATAGCTGGCTTTACCCAAGAATCAGAGTATTAAAATGAAAAAGTAAAACGAGATTGTCATGTGAATCAGCAAGGTGTCCAGTCCCATGGCTGTGAAGAAGCTTTAAAGACAAACAAGATTAAGTAGGAAAATATTACTTGCATTTAAAATGCTTGAGATAGTGATAATTAAACCTCTGGTTTTGTTCACTTTTACATTCAATAAGTGAAGACTACAGAGGAGCAAGGCTTAGTTCTTTAGCATATTTTTTTCATAAACTTTGTGAAAAATCTCATTTGCTGTATGAAGCAGGAGATGCTCATTTCTGATCCTATGTCCTTGTACAGGGCACAGTCCCTGTGTAGAGAGAGAACACATACAAGTTACACATTAGCTCCTGCATTACAGGAGCTGAATTATAGATGCAATCACCTCACAGTCTTCAAACTACTTGGTAGACAATTCAAAAAGCAAAGCAATTTTTTCTTAGAGACCAAATACTCTTCTCATGGACTCTTCAGTCTGTCTCCGTGAACACCTTAGAATTTTATTTTAATTGCTAACTTCATCAGCAAGAAATTATAGGCTTTAAGAGCACAATGCAGGAAAGCTTCAGATAGTAATAATCCATGACTAAATACAATCTTAAAAGGTGAATGAATACATGTTTAAAGAGTTTTGTTTAAATCCACTGCCTGAACAGTTCTAATTCTGTAACCTGCATAATTTACTGCATTATGATTACTAATATATTTTTTATGTTAACTGCACTATAATCATTGTTCAACATATACAAAAGAATAAAAAGGATATTAAAAAATGTATGTATTCATTTGATAAAGTGTATTTAGTAGCTTTTCTATAATAAAAGCATTCTGCAGAATTGATTAGAATTTAGAGGTAGATATAGTTCATAAATTGCTGAATATACTGACATTTTAATATATTTCCAGTGAATATTCACTTCAATTAATCTGCAGATTCCTCATAGTATAAACAAGTCAGCTTGTTTTAAAATACAGAATACAAACATATCCACTGTGTTTTAAACTCTACCTTTCAGTGACATGAGATCTTTTAGTTTTTAAAATTTCTTCTTAGTTTTTAATGCAATCATATTGTATTAAATGCTATAGCTTAGGGCAGTATTCCATTACATATTTATAGGTCTATGACCATACAAACAAAAATAACTCAAGGAGTAGGAAGAAAGATGGATACAATCCATAGGTTATTCTACCTCTTCACCTCTTGTAGTCATTCAGCTTGACTCCTACTGTAAGTAACAAAAAAGCAACATCTGCTGCATGATTCATTTTGTAGGCTTAGGCCTAAAATAAATCCAGGAGTTAGCATAAATTAATAAACATATAATATTACTATTTTTTTCTTATTACTAAAAGAAGAGAACAAATGTTTATTATTATCTAAAGGGAAAGCACTGTACAAGGAGTTCTTGAAAGATCACAAGATCATGCAAACATATATGCAAACATGTGAACAAACATCTCTAGATTAAAACCAGAGGTCAACCTCAAATGTGAGAAGTATTTTATATAAAGCAGAACAATCTTCAGTGTGAAAATAATTTGTTATTATTATAAACATAGTATAGTAATCTTCCTTCTCCTTGTCTTCCTGGGCACAAGTATGCGTGTAGATAATATGTGTATGTGAAAATGACAAACAACATGGGGAAAGGCAGCGAGACTCCATGTCATTTTCTGGTATTGCTCCACGGATTAGGCCCATCAGGATATGGACCACAGAAGGACGTGGCAGTGCTTCTGCCATGGGCACAGGAGGTTGTTTTTCTTCACTTCCCTGAGAGCTACTGAGTGCCTGCTGAGCTGGGCCAACGCACAACAGCAGAGCGTGAAAGCGGGAAAAATCGGGATGTCCCATTTGGCAGAGACTTCCTAGAGTGTGGACAGGCTCAGCAGCTGGTCTGCAGGCCAAATGACTGAGTTAACAGAAGAAGAAATTGATAAAATACGAGTTTATCCGTAGCAAGGAAGAAAGGAAGGCCAGTAGCATGGAAACTGCTAAAATAGATACATAAGGGATACTTGCAGTTAGAGGATACATGCCTTAGTAAGCAGTATGCGCCTTAATAATTTGTTGTAAACTCATGCCAATTAATTATTGATGTTAATTGCTTTGTACCAATAAAATACAATAAGCTATTGCTTTGTCCAATGAATATAATGAGTCATTTTGCTGTAACCAATGACTTAAGATCACGCTTTGTTAAGGGTATAAAACTTAGGAACAACTTGTAATAAAGAAGAAGCCATTGTTGTCACTGCACAAGTGTGTGTGTATGTCATGTGTCCATCTCAACAGTGACAACAGTGTGTGTGAAATATCTCTGGGCAGAACTCCCTTTGGGAATCAGGGATCTTGGATGTATTCCTGGCTCTGACAACCTCTTACCAGTCAAGATAAAGGACAAGTTAAGGATGAAGAGGGATATGGCACACATTGGCATCTGCTCCTAGCAACCAGAACAACATCAGGGGACACAAATATCCCCTTTTGGATATTGTGCTGAGTTTCTCAGCTGTATATCATAGCTACAGACCATTGTGTGACAAGTGGGAAATTGATTTTTCACCAGCCTCAGTGAAGGGGTGCACAAACTTTGTCCTTTTGCTGTGTGAGGGAGCATTCAGCAGGGCCAGGTGTTAACGAGTTCCCACCTTCAGAGGTGAACACAGCTTTCACACAGCACAGCAGGAAGCTCCAAAAACACCCTAACAGTGACACTGAACTGCGAGGGCCACCAGCTACTTCTCTGATCAACTCCCAGCTTCTAAAAATTCTTCAGATGGAAAAAAACATTCTTTATAAGGAAGGTAAAGGTTTATATACTACCACAGCACTAGGAACTCACACCCTCCGAAGAAATCAAGACCTGCTTTCCATGACTTCTGCTCTCTTGCTTAATTTGTAGAGCTCCACAGTTCTTTCCTAAGGAGAAAGCTATGGGAGGACAAAGTAAGACAATTTTACATCAGCTTTACACTTGTTGGTCTGTTGGGTGCTGCTGCAAGCATAAAATATTAAAACAAACAAGAAAACAAAACCAAAATTAAACAGCAGTTCTGCTTACTATATACTAATATAGTTTGCTTCAGATGGTCTAAGTTACTCCACCTCAACTGAATAAAAAAGAAAAAAATAAATAGAAAGAACTAAATAGAAGAATTGGTGAATACAGAAAATATCTAAATCCATTTTTCTGATGAGTAAGACTTTATGTCATCTATTATTATTGAATTAATAAGACTGGCTATCCTGAGGATGACCTTTACATTATTTTAATGTAAACATTTATAATATTAATAAAGTATGTTTTTCTGTTTTTCTGAAAGTACTATTCAGTGGCCATTTATAAAAAAATTCACGTTTTAAAAATACAAAACAGGCATTTAGGAAAAAAAATTGTTTTGTGTTTGAAATGTGTTTCAAAGCATATTTGAAATATGTTTTAAAAATATCATTAGATAAAAGCAGATGTTAGTTAAAAAAAGCATGTATTTTAAGTATTTTACCTGCTTTTCATCAGTAGATAATAATGACTTAAATATTTTTTTCCAGTATACCTTCCATCAGTTAAAAATTATTCTTTAGGTATTTAGTTCAGAGAATAAGGCAACATAGGCATCTTAATATGATTATCAGAAAGTAAATTAAAGAAATGAAAGATTACTACAAAGTTACATCCTTGTCGAAGCCAGAGAACAGTAGAATCAATATATGAAAGGTTGCATGTCTTTAGTACCATTAGGCAAAACAAAAGAAAATGTATTTACACTCTGTCCAGTTTTTCCATCATTATGCTTTTTCCTTTGGTTCTACTTTTACTTTCTGAAGTATTACCTCAACATTTAGCCCGCAAAATAATTGCATGTTAGCATAAACCTGTACTTAACTTTTATTCTGTAGGCCTCTATGCAAAAGTCTGACTTAGGACATAAGTTCAGGAAAATAGACTTTGTAAACATTATAATAGCAAACCACAGAATTCAGAAGAATATTACATATTTTTTGTGAAAGTAAAGTGAAACCCTGTAATTTGCCTTAGTTGAGACCACTAATATAAACATGTTTTAAAAAATTAGTCTGCAATAGCTAAACACATGTGAATTGTACACACAGAGAGAATTGTCTACAAAAAAAAATAATAGAATTCAATAGAATGTATAGAATTCCTGTGTTTACACTCCGTTAACAAATTTTAGATCCCAGAACGAGAAGGACTTTTTAGATCCCAGAATGAGAAGGACTTTTTTACTTTTTTTTATGCCAGTGTAAATCCAGGTGACAGTAGTAGTCTTCATACCTGCTGTCAATACAGTTTTCTGCTGGTTTAACTCTGAGAACGTCTTTTCCTTCTAATAGTTATCTTTGGCTATCCAAGCCTAATAATAGTGGAATCTCTACCCTAATAATGGAGTCATCAGAAGAACTTGTAGGATTATTACAGAGGATTGGGAAGAGATGCATGGAAGACTACAGGAAAAATAAGTTCTCAAATATAGCTGGGTAGAGTGACAGCAGACATATAGTCACAGATGCAAACAGGTCTCTGACAAGCATTGGATGTTTAAGAGAATTTCTTATTTTGAAGTTCACTGACAAGCCATTCTACTGAAGACAGAAGTGGCAGAGAGCTAATTTCTAAAAATCTTTCCCAGCTATCTGCTTTACCAGAATTTAAACTTTTACTTAATTTAAGGATTGGAAATCAACTTGATTATTGTTCATGTATTCCGAATCACCACTGAAGACAAGAAAAGAAAGTAACAGCATTGAGAGACTTTTCTTTCTATATATGCTGAGACAGTGTTAAAGTGAGAGAATGAGAGAAATACTTATTTAGAATACAGGGATAAAGCCACAAATTACATTGGGCACTGAACTACTATTTAGATGGCAGAGCATTCCCATGGGTTTGGAAACTTTTGATCAGCTGGTGCCTATTCCTAACGCTGCAGTACCTTTTAAAAGCTGATGCACTTACACACTGCTCCCAGTCATAACCAGCAGGGTTCAGGCTCACTGTGAATCAATTTCATCTGGATCAGAGATGTTCAGAACCACCAGGTCTAAGCATTCATACTCAGTAAACCAGGCAATTTGCAGAGCTTTAATTTCAGCTTTTGCTCCATTTCGTCACAGTGTTTCACAGCATATGCAGTTACCACAGTAATTCAGACACTTACAGAGCAAAATATCAGCAAAGAGCCAAAACTGCTAGATCCATGCCTACTGCTGAAGGCCAGGCCTTGCTTTTCTTCAAAGTGGACTTGAACAACTTCTTCCCATCAGCTGTAACTCTGAAAGTTGCCCTGATTAAGTAAGAAATTTATTACACTTTTTTCTTCAGGACACCTAAATTTTAAAGTAGAGTTACAATATATGAATGGAGAAACTTTTGTACATCATCAGAACAAAGATTTACTTCCCCTGTTACCCCACCTCCAACAACAAGTTCCTCACAAGTGTTCAGGAAAAGAGCAGAAGTGTGACAGGCAACACATGCCAGGAGAAAGAGCCCCTCCCTCCAACACCATACAAGCATCTGACAATCAGTTTTAGGGAAGATGTTTTATAGTCTCTAATGGACACTACATTTTCCAAATTTTTCCTTGTTCTCTTGGACTCCCTGCCTCTAGAAAGCATAAGTTTAAATGACTAACCTCTCCCCAAGGGGGAAGAGAGATATTATTTTTCCACTTTAGAACTGCTGCTTGAATAATGGCATTGGGCACCTTTTAGAACCAGCATTGTCAGAAGCAGTGAGCAATCACTCCCCATTCACCTTTTCTATACTCTCATCATTTCTTAAGTCTCCATCATATTTCACCTCAGCAGTATTTTTTGTCATTTGAAAAGTCAGTTTCATCTTTCTTTTAAGAACTTCCCCTCTTCCACACCTCTGTTCTTTCCTGCTCTGGGCCTCATCTGGTTTTTGAATGTGATATCAAGCTGTCTTTCCTAACTGCTGAGAACTGAATGAGAGCCCAGCCTTGCATATGTATCAGTGGAGCTGTTTTAACTCGTCCTTAAGTGCATTCATTACTTTGCATTTATGAACAGTGTAGATCTGCACGACTTTTAGTTGCATCATACGAGCATTCTCCACAAAGTCAAATAAAAGCAGTATTAGCAGTCACCACCTTTTATTCCCTTGAAAATAGGGCTGATTTAGTGCAAGGTCATGCTCCACAACCATTTGCTCAGTCACTTAATTTTTAGTTTCCCAAGGACTCTAAGGTAATGCTATGCTAACCTTAGATTTGCTACAGTTCATTTTCTTGTTTTACTCTCAAACTCTTACTATTGGTACTGCAGCTTGAGGCTGTTCCAAGGGCTCCTCAGTGAAGAAGGTGAAACCTTGTTTTAGTGTGTTTCTAAAATCCTCTGGAGCAAGGAGTGCAGCAAACACTGGCTGCCACTGCCACACGTTCTGTGAGCTGCTTCTTTTGCCTCACTTCTCTACTCCTCTTGTGTTAGCCAGCCCCACCAGTTTGCCAGTATGCTTCACCATCTCACAGTTCAATAGAGGCTTATGATCTACCCCCCATCACCTGAAATCCAGTTCCACCACTGGTCCCTTCTAATGCTGCTGCAGGGCTCAAAAGGAAATCACATTTACCTCATTAGGAGAGGAAATTACTTCACCCAACTTGCATTTTCCTCCTTTCAAAATCAAGGATAAAATTCTTCATCATTGGGTTTCTTTAGACAAACAACCCACAGAATTAAGAGTTTCTACAGCTTCCTGTGGTCTTGATGCTGATTCCAGGGAAGTATACCCAGCATCAGTAGTGTGGAAGATCAAGTCCTCCATTTTCATTTGGATATATTCTATTCTTACAAGCAAAGGGCTGAAGCCCCCCTAGTCAGGGGACAAATAAGGTACATCTTAAAATTTTCACCTGAATAATATTAAGTGGCAGGAACTAGAGTTAACTAGAAAGTCTGGCTGGTTTTATTTTTCAAAAACTGGAAAAATTAGATGCATATCTTTTGAGGTTCAAGATTACTCTTCCCACTCTGTGGGGCAGTAACAACCATGTTCAAAGTAAAAATACTTGAGGGCCTGCAAGCTCTCGGTCTTGTCCGTTCTAGCTGGCATGTCTAACACTCAGATGGAGTTCTCAAGTTTGTACAGCAACAACTATTCCCTTTGAAATCACCAGAAACTTAGCATCAATTCAAGTGAAGCTAATGGGATCACTTTTGGAGCAGGATACATGACAGCTGAAGTAGTGCTGTCACAATCTGGTTTTTGCAGAAAACTTTCAAAGCAGAGTTAAGCTACTGCCACATAACAACACCTGCTGCTCTGATACCATAAAAAAAAACTTTGCAGATGTTATTTTTAGCTGAATTTACTTTTTTTGTTTGTTTGTTTAATTAAATACCCATCTCTTCTTACACTGATTGCAGGGCATCTGTTCATTTGCGTGATTCTGACTTATGTCTTCAGTCCTTTATTTGCCTTTCTATTCTATTTATTCATTTGTACCTATACTACTATTACAGCAAAGATTTTCTGATCTGTTCTATGCTTTTCCTCCTTTTGCCAGGGTCCATTCATCTTAACAGAGCTAAGGTTATGAAATATGAATTAACAATTCTTCCAAGTCAATAAAAACCTACGCCAGTATACAAAATTTGTGTAATGACTACAATGTGTTGGGCAAATAAAAACCTACAAAAGAGATTAACAAGAGTTTCTGAAGTTTAAACATTTAAATCATATTCTGCTGATGCAAGGACATAGTTCTGATGACCTCAGTGGAATTACCAAAATTTTTGTGTCTTACAACCACTAGCATTAAAAAGCCCAAGTCAAACATAGCTGAATTTCCAAACGCCTTCCTCTAAAGAAATAGAAAAAAATCCAAAGAAAGGCTGCTCATCTGTCTAAGGCAGGTGCAGGGAAGTGCTGCCATCTGTCTTATGATTCTCTTTGTAATATCCCTAAGACTACCTTATACTTCTGTGTGTGGTTCAGTCTCAAAGTACTGAGAGATGAAGTGCAGGTATTTAGCAGCTATTCTTTATAATACTAAATCTGCCTCTACCTTTATTTTTTCCCCCCAGACTCCAATGTAGCAGATTAGGACAGAAAAGTTTATGTTTTCTGTTCAACTATTCAACTATTCAATTGCAAATATTTTAAGCAAGGAATGTACAGTATTCTCTTCTATAGTCACAATATTTTTAAACCTCATACTTTCACAGTATTTAATAGATATTAACTAGATGGTTTAAGTAAAAGTTTCTTTAAAAAACAAAACATATTTTTCCCAAGTTTTCTCACAGTTAGTTGACAAAATTATCTATTTCACAGTTCCTGGTGGTAATTCTGTAATTACTTTCCACTAGTTATTTCACAAGTTAATGTCAAAATACCACCTGAAAAATCACATAGGATGTCAAAGAATTAATATAATTATTTTATCCCTTTATCATCTTGCAAACAAGATGACAGTAAGGGCAGCAAATAACATCTGAGCATTAGTTGTAGAGATGTATTATCAAAACATAACCACGACATATGTACTTCTATTCCAAGAGGAAATAGTCTCAGGTTGTTATAGAACCTCCAGCTGGGAACATAATATCAGAGCTGGGCTTGGGACTTTGAGAGCAAATGAATTTGCTTTCAGATTTAAAAAAAAAAAATAAAGCAACCCCAACACAGAAACAGTGCCTTCAGTAGCATTGCAAAAAAATTCCCAGGAACATAAGAAAGCCATAACCAATGCCCAGGATCCCAAGTCACAAATTAATCTTACTTATGTATTTATCTGCTTTGCTTAATCTACTTTTTTTTCCTATCCTTATTTCTATTTTTAATTATTTCTTCTTCTCATTTTTAACTGGCAATCTATGTTCCCTCGTTGTTGACTTTTCTTCAAAGCAGGGTCTGCAGTTTAGTTTCACATAAGCTTGTCATGAAAAAGCTATCAAAACCATTCACACACTCTGCCCTCTTCTCAGGGACAAAAGAGAACATCAAAGTGCTTTGTACTTATTGTGAACGTGTGACCCTCCTTCCCAGACTGCCAAGATGCAAATATATAGCTGCATTCAATTTTGATAAAATTCTCACAGCACAGTAATGCAGCTTGAGCTTTGTGTTTCAGAAAGGAAAGCAGCAGAAATTGAATACAGATGCAATAAACTCTGAAAATAATATTGTTCTTGCAACACAAACCTTTTTTACAGCACTGAAGGAAAACATACATCTTAACTGTCTTGCATTAACCAGAATTTTTTACACCTTTCATTTCCTGTTTTCATTATTCAAATAGAAAGCATTCAGAATTTCAAACAAAAATCACTCTTGACCTTTTCAGTAAAGGGAAGTACAATGAGACTCGACTTGTATTCACAATACTCCTAAATACTCCTGAACCCTCCTATTTTCAGCTTTATTACTTATGATTTCTTTATGATCTTTCAAGATAATTAAAGAGATTGCATCATTCTTTAAACAAATAGTCCACAAGCTGAAGATAAAACTGAAAACCAAGTTGCCTACCTCTTTTCCTAATGGCTTAATCCTTGTATTTTGGCTTTCAGCAAAGGAGAGCCATTTCCTACAGTATCCCACTGGAGAAAAAAGGGGGGGGGGGAGAAGAAATCATTTTAGTCACTGAGAAACAAAAAAATATGGGTTTCAATACCAAGGTTTTGTTCCATCTGTGTGTGTGAAAGAATATGTCATTTAAATTATGCAATTTAAAGTATCTAAAACATGTTCCATTTAATCATTTGCATCTTGCAGCATTATTTTATTAAACAGTGAAATACTTACAGCTTCTGGCTGTAATCAAAATGTTTCCTCCAAATTATCCTGCTTATTTCAAATGAAGACTTAAAATGCGAAAAACGAAAATCCAGTAAATACTTGAAAGGAAATGTCTATGAATATTCACTCATAAATGGCAGAGTGAAAGAACACACAAAAGCAGCTCTGAACATAATCTTCTCCAGACCCTCACAGCATAACCAGATCTAACCCATGTGGCTACAGTGACTTGTAACTGTCTTGAAAATGCTTTGATTATGAATAAAGGACTGGAAGAAATTCTCAAGGTAAGTAATTTTAGACTGTTACAATAGTTATAGACCATTTTCCTCCTCCCATTTTCAAAAGCAACACACTAACGGAACTGTTCAGCTGACTCTTTAAACAGAAAAACAGCAAAGCTAGATGGAGGCACAAGTTAAAACTGAACCACAAGATTAAAACTGGTCCTACACACGTGGGACAACATTCCTGTCTCCTAAACAGAGACACATCTGCCTGCCTGTGCTCTGCCACCACTGTCAGTCTGCACTTTTCCACAGGTGGAGAGAGTCCTTTCTTACCCTCTCAACACTTTGCACTAGAAAACTCTCTTCCATTCTGCCTTTTCCCTGGAATCTGAAAACTTAAATAAATCTTTAGCCAGAAAAATGGCTCCCAGGATTTTCAATCTCAGGGGAAGGACTTTCATTTATTTTAACCAAAGAGCAGAATACACCAGGATCAGCAGGCCTGTGGTTACCTGGCTGCTTTCCTTAATTGGTCTTCCATGATTTAACTCATTTCCACAATGGAGCAGTGCAATGGAGGTCTGTGCAAAGAAAGAAAAGGGAGAGGACTAGAAAACTGCTGCCATGGCATTACTCATGTCCTCTCCCTGTCCTAACAGCAGCTGCAGGAATACCAAACCCCTGCAAACTCCTCTACATTCCATCTGGTGCCCAAGATGGAAGTTAGTGATTCCTGTGCCAAGCCCCAAAACGACGACTTGTAGCATCTCCATAACTGAGTGTCCTTGCTTTATTTGGAAATGGATTTGTACTAAGATGCCTAAATAATTACATACCATTTATCACGTGCATCAACAGTTTACTGCCTTTGGCTGCCCAACTGATTTCAGATAAAGTCAGTCTGGATTTGTGTAAGCACAGGGACTAAATATTTACTAGAGGTAATGGCATTCTTCAAAAGAAATTATTACATTGCTAATGCAGGCAATGCAATAAAAATGACTTCTCTTTAATATTTTATTTATAGTAATTATTTTGAGTCTTGTGTTTTTCTTTTTTTAAAAAAGAAACTGGTGAAAAATGCTAATTTTAATGTAATATTTTAAAGTCTTATTTAAAATGCTGGAGGCATTTTACTTGGCATTTGTAAATAGCACCATTTTCATTTCCTTCTGAAAAGGAAATAGAAGTGATTTCCATCATTCTTGTTACATTTTTTCTTTTATATTTTCAGTAGCAGCTTTTTTTGTTTGTTTGGAGTTGTGGGGGTTTGTTGCTTGTTTGGCGCTGTTCTTTTAGAAACAGGGTTATAGATGGATCTGTGGTGGGTTAGCCCTGGCTGTCAGTCAGCCACCCTCACTGCCCTTCTCAGCAGGACAGGGGAACAGTGTAAGGTGGAAAAAATCTCCAGGGTGTAGGTAAGGACAGGGAGCTCCCTCACCAGCTAGCAAAAACGCCAAAAACCAAAATCAGCTTCCTGCCTTCTTCCCAGGCTCAACTTCACTCCGGAGTCTTCTGCCTCCTGCTCCCCCTGAGGAGCTGAGTGCTGCCCTGGGGGCCCCTGAGAGCCCCTGGAGGTGCTGGAAGTGGCCACACCTCACACGGCAGTGCTGGGGTTCAGCTGGGGACCCAGCTGCTGCTAACACAAATATCCATTAAAAGTCCTGTCCAATCCTCCAGTAACAGATAAATATAAAAACTTCTGAGAATATACAGGATTAAAATTGTCTTTCAGCCTCCTTCCCTAAGTTTTGGGCTTATTTTCTCCTGTGACAATGACAGAAAAAAATGAACTGTCTGAAATACTAGGGAATTAGTCAACAATGTGTTTTAGGCTTTGAAATATTAGACTGACAAGTCCTTAGTATGCACCTCTTCAGATCAAGAGAATGTAAAGGCAAACACCATTAGAGATACTGAAGGAAGGGGGCTTGGATCTAAGCACACAATTCAAATGAGTCAGTAAGATACAAATCACTAAGAGTCATGTTCACTTCATGGGAAAAATCAGAAAAGTCAGAAGGTCTGCACTTTGAAATGAGTATACTCAAAAAAACCGAACCAAACCAATTTGAATTTGACATTTTTTTGCAAAAAGATAGAAGTTCAATGCACATGAAGTAGTAAGAGTTCTGAAATTAGCTATACAGAAATATGTTCCTCATAATACATGAGTTCTATGAGTATTTGGTTTCAAAATTACATCATTTTTCTACTTTTTATTCCCTACTAAATACAAATCAATGACACTTGTGCAATAACAGTAAAACTGGTCTTCTGCCAGACTTTGTGGCCTCGCACAGGGTATTTATGGAAACATCTTGTACAAAGCATAGACCTAGCTTAATCTTCAGATTCTGGTTAAATTATGTTTCAAAAACCATAAGAAAGGAGGAAAAATAATAGAATGATACTGAATAGAACAGGTTTGATACTCTCAAAGTTACCTTTAATTCCTCTAACTTCTACAAAGTTCAGCCAAACACTAAGATCCTGAATTTTGCAAATGTGTGTCTTAAATACTGCAAGTACTCTTGCAAGCTAAACACAGTGTTATTCTATTACCATGATTAACACACATTATTACCTTTTCACTCTACTATAAAGGAAAGAAAAATACCTCAGACTACAATATAGTTCTCTGTCTTCTTTTTAAATGGTTGAGGCCCAGAGTTCTGGGCTGTTTCAATGCACACTCTGGAAACTCATTCCAGCAATAAGACAATGGTTATTCTGTGTTAAAGCAAAATGTAAAACCCATCATTACTTGAGAAGATGATCTCTAAATATATAAATCCTGACTGGCAGCCAATTAGTTATCACCTTTACCACTTGCCCACACATTTGTTTTTGTTAATGTTTTTGAACTCCCTTTTCCTAAAGACCTAATAGAACTTTATGAAATACAGTGACATAGAACTCTGACACAGTCCTTGTTACAAAACATGCCTCAGATGGCAATTACTCAAAGGATGCCATGAGCTCAACAAAACCTTCAATAAATACAAGCGAAGTGAACATCTGCAGCTATTGTTTCAGCTGTAAATCTTGTGAATGCTTTTTACTGTAGCAACAAACTGCTAATAAATCCCACTTTCATTGCCAGAAACATATAAAGGACAGGATACACTTCATGATGTTTTCTCAGTGTCCTCCCTGAGCCCATGCACTCAGGCATATTGTTTTCAGATATATTTTATAGCTAGCAGTGATACACTGTCCCCTCTACCCTTTCCCTTGACTGATGAGACAGAGAACATTGACTGAATGCCATTACCTGGCACTGCCTCCCTCTTGCTCAACACAAATGGGAGGCTTTATGCTTACAGTTCATATTAGATGTAGCAGCAATCATCAGCATTAATTGCATATATATCATTTGGCAAACAGACTTCTTAAAAGAATCCCCATGAAGCAATTGAAGTGCTGTTCCTGCTACTGTGCAAAAGCAACAGTTTCCTGGCCTGCTTTTAATACATACATTGAATATGTAGGACTGACAGGCCAGCCACAGAGAAGGATAGTAAAGTCTCAAATTTTCAAAGTAATTTAAATGCTAACTCAGTAAAGTAGCACAAAAGCTAGACACTTCTCAATAACCTTAGTTTCCATATTAAAAAAAAATAGGAAATTATTCCTACAGTAAGATTTACAGAAGCATTCACATCACACATAGCTTTAATCCCTACTAACTACAAAGGCCACTGGCTTGTTTTTCCTTTCACCTCCTATTACCACACTTTGTTCTGAATGAGAACCTGATAGAGCCAAAGAGAAAAAGAGAGAAACTGATATTTATTGCTTGACATCAGCAGAAAAGCCGAACTAAACGAAAGATCGTCACTCTTAAAACTGAGGTCTGAAATTCTCTGTTGATGTGAAGTTGGTTTAAATTCAGACTGAGGGGGCTGGAGGTGCATGGCTTGTCAGCCAGCTGTGTTCCATGCAGCAGTGGCTCACTGCTGACAGCAGCACACACCAGCTGGGAGGGGCGGAAGCATTCAGCAAAGCTGCTGGGCAGGCGTTTGCTCTTCACGTCTCTTGATGTCCTAACTCAACTTTTTCTTTGATTCTTCATTTCTTCAAGGTTTGAAACCCACCATCATCTGCAGCCTTCAGAAATGTAAAGCTGATGGGATAATGTGTGAATTATTGAAGGTTTCTTTGTCTCCACATCCTCACTTATTAACCAAAACTGGAAAGGAAAGAGAGGAGAACTGTTCCACAGATAGCTAACTTGTTGCCACCTACCTCAAAGGTACAGATGACATTATAACCATTTCTCTGATACAGTTCAGCATAGGCTGTTGAGTCAGAGAAGACTGCAAATTCAAAGTTTATCTGAGATGCATAATTTGTTTTCTGGGACCTCTGCATTTTGCTGGTGTTCATCCTTAGCAAGTTCTATGTAGCTCTGCTGTACTGGTGTTTTCACAGCTGGCCATCTGCCTTCTAGAAGCAGAGTCATCTAAAACTAAAGGAAAGCAACAGCTTAGAAGACCCTGACTACCAAAGACAGAGAAAAATATTTCAGTGCTAAAGATAGAGGAAAAGATTTGAGTACCAAAGACAAATATTTCAGTACAGAGAAGAGGGAAGAGGAAGTGGAGAAAGATAAGATGACTATCTCATATAAAATTAATTTTTTTTTTCTCAAAGTTTTACACAATACATTCTATAGAAATACTTGTCATCACAAAGGGTATCAGACATCAGAAGTCAAGAGGTTTTGCAAACATGAAGGACTGGCCATGGTCACTAAATATAATAATAATAAAGAGAGAATGCTGGTGTGTCAGGAAGTGACTTCGTGCATAAAACCATTTTCTCAGTTAAGAAGAGTTACATTCCAGAAAATACGCTTTTATGGAAACCATATTTCAATTGGGCATTCATTCCATTAAGTTCAAAAACAGCCAAAAGCACTTTCTATTGCCAGGAGATACATTAGTATCAATACATGACATGGGTTTCCAGACAACTTCTTAGTAGCTTTTCTTTGATTAAAGACATGCAGGTAGAATGTTCTGAAGAAACTGTAAACAGGTGCTGTAAGCAGCAGATATAACTTCACAAGAGGGTTGATTGCCTTCTACTTGGAGACTAAGTGACTGTAAGAAGATACCCATTTTTAGGGAGTGCTGCCACTGGTGTTTTGTTTGTTGGCATTTACTAAACAGACCAAAACAGGTGTATGTTTGATTCAGGGCAGTTTAAGGGAAAGCTGCTTATTCTTTTACAAACTAATCCCTCTTCCCTTGTGTTCAGTCACATAATAGCCTGCAGTTCACAAGTACCAAATACTAGCTAGCATTGTAAAGATGGAATCAATAGCATAATCCTATTAAATTCCGCAATGCAGGCTACTTTTCAGATATATAGTGGAATCCTCTTAAATCGATTTTTTTTTTTTTAATAAAAGGTAGGGTTGTGTGAGGCTCTAGCTAGAAACCTAAAATATATTGTCTACATAATGTTCTTAAGATAGCAGTTCAGTCTGTTTTCCTCTGTATAATTTCTGTGTGTTGGCTGGACAATAACTGTGATGCTTCACTAGATGAACTTCCAAAACAAAACCAACATTTCTTTAGTTATTGCAACCGTAGAACAAGGAAAGAATTGATAAGTTTTCTCACATAAGTCTTCAATGAGAAGTGACACATCCAAGTGCATGTAAGCTACTGTTGTGATTTCATCCCAGCCCAACACAGCCACTCGCTCGCTCCCCCCCCAGCTGGATCCTGGGGAGAGAATAGGAAGGGTAAAATCCAGAAAACTTGTGGGTTGAGATAAAGTCAGTTTAACAGGGAAAAGCCACACACATAAGCAAAGCAAAACAAGGCATTAATTCACCACTTCCTGTGGGCAGGCAGGTGTTCAGCCATCTCCAGGAGAGCAGGGCCCCATCACAGGGAACAGTGACTTGGGAAGACAAAACCATCACTTGAAATGTCCCTGCCTTCCACCACCTTCTCCCCATTCTAAATTCTGAGCATAATTTCCTATAGTCTGGAATATCCCTTTGGTCAGTTGGGGTCACCTGTCCAGGCTGCATCTCCTCTCAACTTCCCAGGTACTTCCGACTTCCTCACCAGTGTGGCAGCACAAAAAGCAGAAAAGGCTTCGGCTCTGTGTAAGCCCTGCTCAGCAATAACAAAAACATCTCTGTGTTATCAACCCTGTGTTCAGCACAAATCGAAAACTCAGCCCCATAGCAGCCACTGGGAAGAAGATCAACTCTACCCCAGCCAAATCCAGCATATTCCATGCCTATCCTGTACTATTTACAGCATGCTAAGATCCCACACTATGCAATACAACTTCATTGCGCACCACCCTCCTTTCCCTTCTTTACTATAATACACAAATGTCCACAAAACGTCTATTGAATTCACTTAGTCCATGACTTTGGGCTGCTTCTGTTGTGGTGGTCACTCAGGACAGGAGAGGTGGTGTGTTACATGCAGGCACTGGGCACCAAAGACAGCTCAGGTCATGTCACTACTGCACTGCAGCTGCTCCTTGTGAGGCTTCTCCTCCACAGGTTTGTGTGGTTTCTGTCACAGTAATTCCTGTAACACACAACTCAAATGGTGGCTTGCAACAATTTAAAGGTACATTCATTACAATCTTCACCCCTGGTCCTTTTGGGCCATGCTTATCTGGTTTAGTGTTGCAATGAACTCCTTTTCCCCAGCCTGGCTGCAACAAAGGGTTCCTGCTATAGTCCCCCAGAACAGTCCACATCATAGTCTTCCACGGGGTGCAGGAGGACAGCTGCTTCACCATGGTCTTTACCACAGGCTGGAAGGGAATCTTTGCTTCCCCTGCTCCAGTGTGTGCCCCAGCCACCGGGGACAGTCCCCCCTGCATTTGTCCAACACTGGTCCTTCCCACAGGCCGCAGTTCTTCACAAAATGCTCCAGCGTGCGTCCCCCATGAAGTCACAAGTCCTGCCTGCAAACCTGCTCCATCACCTGCGTCTCATGGGGTCACATCCTCCTTAGGGCACCCACCTGCTCTGGCATGGAGTTTCCATGGGCTGCAGGTGGATCTCCTCCATTGTCTACTCACTCAAAAGTCACAATCCCTTCAACTCAGGCTCAGACCGAAGTCCCAGCCTGTCCAGCACAGCAACACAGAAACAGCAGCCATACCCTGGCCACCTGCCAGCCCAGGCACATCCGTGGCTGTCATCAAAACATCCCCAGGCACAATACAGTGAGGTGACAAGAGGTACAGCACCACAGCAAGGAGTGACAGCCACTAACAAGCACTAGACTCTCATTGACAATCATGGAAACAAGCCCCATGGCAAGCACGGGGGGCTGCTCATTACTGCCTAAACAGCACTACCAGACATAAACTCAATCTGGTACATCCCATCAGATCTGTCATCTCAAACCCCTTGGGCCTATCTCTGGGCACCAAATAAGGCTGTTGGGGTTTTGGAACAGTATTCCCCAATTCAGTGTCCCCACTGTCCCCCTCCCTCCCCTGCGACAGGATGGAGAGAACTGGAAGCACAAAAGCAAAGAACACGAGATAAGAACAACTTGCTGGAAATAGCTATGGGATAAGAAAAAGAAAACAGTCACAGCAACACTACTAATGACAGAGGATAAAAGACACAATCCACACATAAAAAACCCCTGATAACAGACAGTACGAATGGTTCCCTTCATCACATTTTCTTGACCAGAAGGAACCCCTTCTTCCCAGAAAACAGTCCCTGTCCCCTGCCAATAATGTAAGGGCTTTAGAATAACCACTGGTTCCTAGTCATGCCCACTCCCAGCTACTGCAAAAAACATTAACCTCATCCTGGCCAGAACCAGGGCAGTTATTGCCACCTATTGCCAAAATTCCCTCACTAACACAATCAGATTTTTACTTTTTTTTGAAAGTTAGTGTTAGCATTTACTGGAGCATCTTTCCAGATAATATCTCTTTTACAGTTTACTTGATCCCAAACCTTGTCTGCTCATATTTGAAAATTGGAGGATCTCTAAATCTCTTTTGAAAAACTGTCATGTTTGAAACAATAGGAAGATTCAATGCCTTTCCCTGCAGGAATATAGCAGAGGTGTAAATACCACCTGTGACACTAGCTATCTGATTATTGAACCAACAAAAAAAAAGTTACCTAGTGCTTAGTACCCTGTCTGCACCCAGGTCACTGCAGCATGTGTTATGGTATAGTTGCTGATGGGCAGACTGAGATTTCCAGTTGTATCAGTGGAAGATGACTTATGCAGCAAGTCATGCCATAGTCCATACATATTCCAGGAGACACAGATGTGTGTCTCGTGTCTTTCAGAACAAAGAAAGTACACACGGGAATTTAAGAAATTCTTTCTCTATTTCCACAGAAAAAATCTGTAAAAGTTCTACTTCCTACCTTTCTCTGTACCATGACTTTCCAGTTGTGCAGCCACTGCAGATCCTGATGTTATCAGCAGATATACCAAAAAATTAGGGCCATTACAGTACCTCGACTACCTTGAGAATCACAAAAATCTGTAACTACAGTTTGCAAGTCAGAAAATCATAGCAACTCTATGATCAGGATGATAAACTGACATTTCTAAAGAGATAACAGATTTGTCATTTCTCCACGCAATAAATGTACATACTCAATGTTTTCTAGACTAATTTGATGTGTTTTTCAGATTAATGTTTATTGCTAACATCACACAATATCAGAATTCCTGTATTCACAAATCATCAGCAGCATCCCTCACATGTGCAGTTCTGTCTAGACATCTTCTCTGAAATGGAATCCTGGGAACAGACAGGAGCTGAGGGCCAGGCAATGCCTCTGTTTGACCTTCTGGTGCAAGAGGGACACAAAGGAGCTGGGGAGAGCACCCAGAACCCTGCTTTTGACCCATCCATCTTCCACATTTTAAATGAACCTCTCAATAGATCACAACATGGTACAAAGGTTCGGGATTGACAGGAGGGGGGAAAAAAAAAGCGCAAGTGTAGCAGCCTCATTAGGATTCTGCTCTCAGAGACTCCACACAGCTTTGTCTTTTGAAGAGTAAAAGCTGCTTAACAAGTCAGCAATAGCTTGGTCCCCCCCAGAACAGCTATGGTAACAGTCTTCATTGCACAAACACGTTTCTTGAACTACTTTCCCAAGTCCCTGCTAATGCAAACCTGTGGAGTGAAATAAATGCAAGACAGCTCTTTTGTCTCCCTGGGTTTTTTAAGCGCTCCACATGACGAGTATATCACTCCTCCTTCCTGTCTTTTGCCTGCTGCTAGAAATTATTCATCAAAATACACATTTCTGAGATTAGGGATGAATAGTTCATGCAACTAAATCCACAGAATCAGTTGCACAACTGCAGTCAAAGTTAACCAAAGATTTCAGAGATTTTTGTTCTAGTAAAGCCATTTGGCAGTGCACTTTGAGATGTACTTGTTCAAGCCCTTGAAAAAGCTTTTTATGGTTAACAGGAATGTGTTAGGGTGGTTACACAATTATGCTAATCAGGGGCCATAACAAAATCAATTTACCCACCTCAAAAAAACAATTGTAGCTCTTCTCATTTTTAGAGACTGGCAGACAGAAGTGTTGATTTTCCCCTTCACTCCCATTTTCGCTGAAAATATGGACACAAACCTCTCCCGGCACTTAGCTGTCCTTACTGCAGTACCTGCAGGGGAGTGCTCTCAGTGCCACATCTGGACTGGGCAGCCAGTGCTGTTGCTTCAGCACCTTTGTGGCTACTGCATCGAGCCTGAAAAAATTAATATCAAAACTACAGAAATATATAATGTATAATATATATAATAATTATATATAATTAATATATCATTAATATCATGACCAGAGAAATAAAATGACTTAAGCACTGTCATATAGATGTTTAATACCAAAAACTAGATGGACTGTTACTCTTTTGCCTTGCCTAGCCTGAAGGAAAAAGTATGATTCTGTATAAGCAAGGTGCAAGGGGCAGCCTACCTCAGGCCCTTTCTCAGCAGCAGGTCTAACAGGTTATGTAATCCTCCACGGGAATTTGATCCCTTCTGTACAACTTTCAGCTACCAAGCTTCAGGGTTCTAATGCTAAAATCACTAAGGCACCAAACATTTGCTTTAAAACCTTTCTGCTGTACTGTATCCTCCTGAAACATGAACCCTGGCCATAAGGGGCAGGAAGCATGAACTTATTAACAAAATGTCTAAAAAACAAATGCATTTGTGATTAATAAATCACAACAGAAGCATTAATCTCAAGAGTAAATGAATGAAAACCACAAAGAAAAGGTCAGTTTTAAAATTTTTACTGATAAAACCTTTATGCTAGTTGTATTAGGATATTGATTGTCCCAATCCTTATACATACCCAAGTTTCTGCAGCGTGGAATCAGAAATGAAAATAAAGTATTTAAAAATTAATACACATCTGCTTCATACACAATTCTAAGCACGAGGCAAATCCAGCCTTTTTTGAAGGGCTGATAATGCCAGTATTGTTTCACTTCTCCCTGCTCCATCCCTTTGCCCTTGAGAGAAATTTGAATTGAAGAAGCAGAAACTATACTGTCCTCCCCAAAGCACAACACTGACATAGCTGGCATAGCTTGCATATGTAAAACCACACATTTCATATATAAAGCATAGGAATTCCTAAGCATTTTAGAAAGTCTCAAAATGACAAAAGTCAAATAAATATACATGCTTAGGGTAGCATATGCAGTGCTGTGTTCATCTGAAAGACGCTCAGGGACTCAACACTTCAAGAAATCCATGAATTTCTAAAACACATCATCCTTGCCCTTTGAACAGAGACAGGGAGATGAGCTCATAGCAGAAAGTCTTTCAACACCCCTGGAAGGAAGAGGACCATTTAGAAGCAGTGGCTGGAAAGCCCCCAGCACAGGACCCAGCAGTAGCACCAAATTCCCTGAACAGCACAGAGCTCTTTTGAAAGGAACTACAGGATTAACAAGTCTGATTTCCCATGATTTGAATACTATCTATTTAAATTTAGTAAATGTAGATAGAGACCTATACACCCCAGGGGTGAGAACAAATTACAGCATAAAAACCTTCACTCAGAATGGCTTGAAGGTCAACATAATTAGTGAAAAGCATTTCCATTTCTTTCTTCCCTTCTCCTTACTTTATAAGCAGAATACATAAAAAAAAAAACAACCTAAACTGAAAAAATGATGTGTTTTCTATCAGACACTGACAAATTGACAGGGAAGGAAGAACAGTCACATTTCTAAGATCACTTTGTGTTATTAATTTACCCACCTCAGAAACATCTAACAAGACCACCATCAGTGGTCTAAAAGTATTATACAGAATACGACTGATTTAACTGGTGCTACTGAGGCAAAGAAAATAAAACACCTTGCACATTCAGTGAGTCATTCTAGATACAAATCATAGAGAGATGTTAAGAACTAGGTGTGGCAATCAAAGAGAGTTCTCAAGCAGGACACAATTATGTGAGCAAAAAGAACAGGAAGTCCCAGTGTTCCCCAACAGCCCAACAGGACAAGAGCTTTGCAGGGCTTTGGTCTTTTTTGGCATCTGATCAGGGCAGGAGAGCAAAAGGTGAACAGTTGTGGTACAGGTCAGCAGCACATCTACAGAGGCATAAATGAGAATGTGTCTACATCTCTAATGAGTTAACTTCAATGAGTTAATTAGTTAGAAAAAAAAATTGTACAACCAAATATGACTATGGAAAGTATTTTCAGTGGAACGGTTCTGATATTTAAAAAGATCCATTTTGCAAGTTCTACAGTTTCATGTTGCCCTTTAAGAGTAGACAGAGCAAGGGAGAAGAAAACTTATGATTCAGAAATAAGTCTGAATCCTTTTTCCCTGGAACTACACTTAGAGAACAGTGTTCAGCCTGCTGTATTAAGGGTTAACATCACAATATATAAATTCTACACACAAATATTTCTAATTGGTCACCTAAATTCTCTAATTCAAACATTTATGGTGCCATTATTCCAAATCAATTGACTATCACCATAACAATCTAGTGGAAAATCTGATCTGCAAACCAACATGGCTCTAGAAATACCCACTAAAGTGTATGTGTATATATATATATATATATGCACACATATGCAGCTACACCTGACCCAGTATATTTTGCTATTTCATGATTCATTAACACAAACCTAATCATAAGCATATATTTCTCTCAATTATACATACTTGTATTTAATTTCTAAATATTTAAACCCAGATTTTTTTCCCCCACTTACAGCATCTAACACATCTTTCCCTTCACTCGTATGGAAGAAAAATGTTCATATCCATAAAAATTGGTATGTCTTTAGCAATCAAAACATTTTCAGCTAATTGGCAAATATGGAGTCTATTATTCAGATTTTAGTAAGCCTAAATTAATGAGCATGAGAGGAAAGATTTGATTTTATAGGGACCAGGTTCACATTCTACTGAACATGAAGTGGTTTGCCTGAGTAACAGACTGCAGAATTCAGCCTTTGAGTAGCCCAGTGCAAGAGCTATGAACAACTATTGTGTCAAAATTTTGTTTGGAGAAAGACCTGAAGCTTCTTTTTGTGTAATTCATGTAAGTCTTGAACTTCTGACATTCATCAACACAGTGCTTACATACCCTACAAAACAAAATCTTATGTCATGCATCATTAGATGATTTCACACTGCTCCTCCAGTCTGGCTCACTGATGTTAAACACTGTCTTGGAAAATCTCTTTGTACAATTTGGTAGTCTCAATATCACACTTGTAGTGCAATGAGTCAAAGATAACTTATGCTGTAGTCCAAATAATTCTTAAACTATATCTCTTTTGGATTTGTTTTTTCTCCATTTGCTTTCTGGATTTTTAATTTACAATTATTTTGTACAGAGTCACAAACCATCACCTCAGCGTAGGAGAGGTTATGTGCCCTCTACACCTATTCAACCAAAAAGAGCAAGCAAGCTCTACTAAACTCCATAAAAGTCCAAAAGCCAGTGTATTTGGCTTGTTTCTTCCTGAAGCCATCAGAATTCTAATCCAAAACCAGTTCACCCTTAAGGGGGGGATATGCTTGATAAACCACTTGCTGCACATCATAAGGAAAGACTCCATAAATGTAAAAGGCAACCTACTGAGGGAAGGGAGCCAGAATTTTCTTTCTAAACAAGTCAATTTAAAAAAAAATTAATTATTTTCACTAACTCAAAAGTATGGCCATGACTGTTACCTTCTGTGGAGTTTTATTCTGCCCACAGCTGCCATCCCCTCTGGGGGTTGGAGGAAAATCTCCAGAAGAATGGCAGGAGAACAGCTGACTCCCCATCAACACATTGGCCTGTTCCTACTGATAAGAAAACCTTTTATAACACAAGTCACCCCAAGAGTTTATGTTTTGCAACAGACAGTGTAGCAATGCAATTAAAGCTGAGTAGACTGAGAACAGAACTTATTTTTGAACCACACAAAACCATGTCATTTTTTTGCTTTGCTATATTTCTGCAGAAGGCTTTACATGATGTCTAGTGTAACTCACAGCTTGGCTTTCCCTGTTTCAACTGTCCTACTTTATAAAATATTCAAATTCAGGAAGAGAAAGTATTTTAAGAGCTTGGCTAGAATGAAGGAATGCTCAGAGATTCACAGAAACAATGAAACTATATTACTAATTTCCTTAATTAAGCTTTTCTAACACAGAAGGAATGATTTCCTTTTTTTTCTAGGTTTAGTGCTTGACCTAGGAAATTTTAGTGCACGACCACATTCCTAGGCTTGAATTGTGGGGTTTTGTTTGTTTTTTCTTCTTTGAACACAAAAGTGACAGCATCTCTCATGGCATACATGGTCAAGTATAAATCTCTCTCCCCTATCCCTACCCACTCTTCATTATGACCAGAGCACAGATTTTTGACCTTGCTCCAGAGAATCTTTGTCTCCAGTAATGAAACTAGTTAATGAGCAGGTCTTTCACTGGTTAGTGTAGAATGAGTGGATAAAGCTCACTACTCTTTTAAATTACATATTCACATGACTGCATTTAGATGCATTCGATTTTTTTTCTTCCATCTTTCATTCTTGTTTCAGCTCAGAATTAAAACTGAGTCCATACACATTTCCTAAATGCTTTAATGAGGGTGGGTAGCCAGTGAATTATCAAAAGGTTACACAAACTGTTGTTGGCTCAGTTTTATCCCTCACACTCACATTTGTGTTCACAGGCCAAGGTCTCTCTAGCACAAGTATTTGTCACTGTTCCACAGCCTTCACGACACTCATTTGTGGTAAGAGTGTCCACGCTTCTTCCATCCATGGAAAGAAAGATTCAAATGCCTACTGAGAGACCAAAGGAACCTCACATATCCTTATTAGGATTCTCTGTACTTCAAGAATTGACAATAACCCCATAAGTACTGGCTGTTCCCTAGTCCTTCATTAGGAAGCTCTGTAGCCAGAAGATGTCATTTTCTTTGCACCGACTAGTGATTTGCAGAGATTCTACTTTTTTGAGCTAATCTGAGACAATTTAAGATGAATTAACCCAAAGAAGAATTATTTCTTCGACAGCAATTTGAAGAAGCTCTCCAAATACTGAAACATAAATTTACTACTGGTCAACTCTGACAATTTAAAACAATATATTTTGTTTTGTTGCTCAATTTAAATTATTCCACAGGGTACGGTTTATCAACCTTAAAATTCTTTAAAGCAAAATCAATATTATCACTGCAGCCCAGCGATGTATTTTATCTTCTGTGGTAGCCTCTTCGAAGAGGCAGCAGTCATTAGGTTAAGACTGGAGGAGGAGACAGTCCTTCCTGGAACACATTTTACATTTAATCTGAAGAGATGCACAAAACCATGGATGTATTCAAACTGAACTACTCTGCTGACAATAAGGTATTCATGTAGTTTATACTTTGTTATTCTTCTTTTCATTTTTAAGCTTCTTTTTTTCTTAAGTCTTCTATGTTTTCTTTAGTTCCTGTCATCTTTCTAGGATCCTCCAGTTACACATTTGAGATTTAGCAAGTGTGCAGAGAAGTCTAGACCCCTTAGCAAATGGCTTCCATGGCATTAATGCATTAGGAACACTAATTTCTCTCTGTTGGTTTACTTCTGTACTGACAGAAAGAAAACCATTCTTTGCTCTTTACAGAGGTAACTCTGTGTTGTCACAGTAAGTATGCTAACCTACACCGGTACTTTTCTGCCAGCTCCAACATATTAACACAGTGTGCTGGTTAAATTCTATTTTTCACCAGCAGTTCAGAGGGCTGTGGTGTAGCTTTTACAAATAAAAACCAAATAAAATACAAATAAAATACAGCACAGCTATATTTGAAGTTGTTTTGTAGGCATAGTTCTCCTGCTATACACGCCATGCATTTTTCTTTACAGAATACATTGCTCAGCAAATAATGAACATTGGCCCTTATTTGAGAAGTGCAGCATCATGAAGGAAAACTGTGGTCTCATGGTGGTAGATGAGGAGAAAATAAGAGCAGACTACATGTACTTGGGTAGATGTTTATTCCCAAGCCTGAAAAAAGTAGAAGAAATATTTTCCAAGTTCATTAAGAAAAGTGGAATCAACTTCCCCTAAAAACAGGCAAGATAGTCAAACATCTTGAGCAGTAGCACTAATAATTCATGAAGATGCAGCTTCCAGCAGCATCCCAGGCCTCTGAAGCGACAGCATTCTCACAAACTGCTCATATGTGGCTTCTAGTGTTTATACAAACATTTTAGACAAATAATTGTATGGCTTCATGATTCCCCTGACACTGTAGTTTTAAAGGTCAAGTATGGTGTGTCTAAGCAGTTCGGTTTTTGAAGCACACTAAAAAGAAATTAAAATTCAGGGAAGAACTAGGGGTGCATGATTTTCCCTTGAACTCAGTCATGTGGAATTCAGTGATTAGAACCAAGTTAATATACTGAAGAATAAATTAAGTTTATCTGCAAGTAGTTTAAATGATGTCCATCTCCATCTTAAAATACTTTTCAAACAGTTATATTTGCAGACTTCTTTGCATTAAAGGAAATGTATAGCAAAAATAGAATCCCAAGCAGAAGCATTGCTACTTTGCCAATCCCCAGCATGCCTCCCCACTAACGTCAAATTATCTTTCCTGCAAATTCTTCTTCATCCCTATCCTTTTCCAACATGTACTTCTAGCTAAGATAGAAGAGTGCATTGTTTAAGGACTAGAGGATCAAGGACATACTTCAAGTTGACTAGCAGTTGCTAAAATAGGAACAGTTATAACAGAAAATAATCTTTTTTTCAAGTGTTTCCAGTATAACACCTGCATTCCAAAACACGTGGTTCATATATAGATAATTGCTTGATTGCTTGCTTTCATGTCCTTGCCAGGAAATACTGGGAATTTATCTTTGACATGATAGAAAAGCACAGCTCTGTTGATATTAGCAGTTTTTCTATTTAGTCTTGTTAGAAGACATTCTTAACCTACTAGGAAAAAAAAAAAAAGCCTCATCAAAACTGGCTAATTAAATTACAAGCAAGGTAAGAGTACATTGCATGACTTTATTCTGCAACATTTCCAAGTTATTAACACTTCAGCATTGCTACTCAGTGTCAAACATTACTTATTTTTAAGTGAGGTCTTAGGCAAAATCACCTTCCCGTTGTTGTTTTGTGGGGAAACGTTATCCCTTAGAGACTGACTGTCTCCTTCCAAACCTGGCATCCTCAAGTTTACAAACCACAGCTACATCTCCTCTCAACCAAGAGCTAGCAACAATCCCATTGTGTCAATATCATCTGTTTAGAACATCCCTGCATGTTCCTCAATGTACCCACAGATAACAGGCATTGACTAAAGGGCTAAGTGGGGGTAGACAGGCCAGAAGATGAACTTCACTGATCTGACTGCTGGTCATGGCCCCTGGGCTGCCATGCCAGTGTTTCCATCTCCAAAAGTAGCACACTAGTCTTTCATTTGTCAGGGCTTTGAAGCATCTATCACTTCCATAAAATCAGTAAGCCCTAGAGCAAGAGGGAGTTTAAATTGAACCCAAGGAAGGCTTCAAGTGAGTTTCTGAAGCAGTTTAGAATTTACCAAAAGGAAATTTTCTCTAGGAGATGCACTCCAGCACTCCAGTCAGGGAGGCAGCTCAGGAGGTCAGAGGAATGCAGGTAGAGAGAGTAATCTTTCCCATTTGACTTCTGTGTAGAAATGATTTCCTTATTTCTCCACTTAGGTCTAAAAACATTAGTACCCATATTATCTATTTCGAACACTGTGAGTAGTTTCATTTGTATTTTCACCTAATCCATTTTGAATGAAAGGTAATTTCCAGGTGAAAATCTAATTGCTTACCAAAGGATGAAGTATCTGCCTATCAGGGATTAAATAACATATATTCACACCCACATGCAGCATTTCAGCAGATAAATGAATAATAAGATGTGGTTCAACACAAGCAGTGCTTAACTCTGAGAATTAGCATGACTAGACTTTGAAGAGAAGGAAGTATCTTCCAACAACAAATGAAATCCAGGGTCTCTTTTTCCCTATTGTCAGGGAAAAGACCTTGTGGGGTTATTTCCAAAGGAGCAGATAGCAGCTTCCTTTAAGGAAAAGACTATTGGGCTCATCTAGTTCCACTTCAAGCAGTTTCTGCCTTCACAGTGCTGGCTGCAACATGCCCAGTCAAGACATGTCTCAGACAAGGGAATGGAAATTGGCTTCAAGCAAATGGACAGCACAGAGCTAATCCTCGGATCAATCTCACACTGCCCAAGTATTGGGGTGTACAAGGGGCAGCTGCAAACTTCCAGCATCACCCACGGCAACACACAAAGTCAGGCCACTGGTATCCCTTTGATTCAGCCCTGAATAAGGTTCAAGAAGCCACATTAAAAAAAAAAAAAATCAATGTAGAAAAATTGAGTGTTACCTCCATCCTCCACTGAAATAGATAAAAACTCTTACACAAAATCCTTACTTGATCTACCTATAGGCACTGTCATAATTATTTATGTTTTATGGAATTGATTAAAATTTCAATAGTAGAAAATTACTCTTGTCCTTAGAAATAAGGACCTCTTGAAAATAGTAAGAGAATTTGGAAGTTTAATAGATGCATTTTGTCATGACAACACTTCAGTAAACAAGCTGTAACTTTAAAATGAAGGGCTTTCATTTTAAAAAAGGTACTAATTTTCAACTAGCAAGATGATTAATTAACAGAACAGACTGAAAGCTACCAAGGAGTTATCCATATTCAGTAACCAAGGCATATACTTTGATTGAGTCAAACGTGCTACTCTGATCAACCCACACACATTCTGCATCTGTAGAGAAATTGAGAATGCTACAGATTATTCACTGTGGACTTAATTGATGAATTTATGCCTTACTGGATTTAAAGTAATATTTTACTAAAGATTATGTAAGTGGCTTCACTGCAGATACAGAAGACAAGGATTGTTTCTCGGGCTGTCTCAGGAGTGCAGATCACCACCCTGCTCGCTGAGGGACAAGGGTCTTTAACAGTCAGCTAAAACAGCAGGAACTATATATATATATGCTACCACTTCACAGACTATTCCTGTCACCATTAGCCAGTATTTTTACAGTCAGTGAAGCTACTGGTATAGCAGGCCTCATAATTATTCCAGCTTATAGTATTAGAAGCATGCCCTTCTATTCCCTAGAAAAATACTTTAGCCAAAAAGAAAGGGAGGAATAACCTTGTTCTAGGGCAGCAGAAAGCTTAATTTCCTTCATTTATAGGATGTTTTTCCAAGGTCCAGACATGGCTGAGAGATGATTGAGAAATTTTTGAAATGAGAAACAGGGCGTATCTTGTGTGCCACCATCAGGTACATAAAACAGATCAACCAAACGTGCTCTATTTTTTTTTTTTTTGACCATGTTGATGATCCTCATAAACAAGTTTATGATCATCATGCAGCAACTTCACCTGGATTAAATTAGATGCCATCTGATAGAAGACTTAACTACTCTGCCTTGCGCTTCTGCACTTTCACTTAAGGTAATAGGAGTTTTGGTACCATTTGGATAGCAACTCCATAGTTAAATTTTTTTTTGTTTTTTATAGGTAAGCTACCTGTTAACTGCCTTCTGCAGACAGATTAAACAGGCTCATTTAACACAAATGTACTTTGTTAGGCTACTGGGTGAATAATACCACGCTAAAAATTACAGGAGGATATAGCTACAACAGAATTCAAGAAAACATTAACATCTTCTAAGGGAACTGACTGTGATTGCCAGCATGCAAACAGAATCACAGAATACTCTGTGTTGGAAGGGACCCACAAGGGTCATCAAGTCAACTCAAGTGAATGGCCCATATGGGATCAAACCAACCTTTGCCTTATTAACACCATGCTCTACCCAACTGAGCTTTTGTTCTTAGGTACTACAGGTATTCATCTTCCAGACTTGCAAAGAAATCAGTGTTTTACATGAATCAGTAATTCTTCTGGCTGCACAACAGTACCTTAATCTTTTATCAGCATTCATGCTGTTGCAATTATATTCAAAACATATTTTTGCTCATGACTAATGTCTAAGAATACACTAATGATCAGAAGATTGTATCCTAAAAATATGCCAGATCTCTTCTTTCATTTTGGAGTGATAGATCTCTATAATCTTTTCAGATAATAATTCAACTATTATGTAACAACATATTTGCAACACAGTTCACCTCTATGAAGCAAACTATTTAGATTTAGGTTTTTTGTTTATGTTTCTTTGGATCAAGACACGTCTTAGTAAGATTTTGGCCAAGCAAGTGAACTTCCTTGAGGTCATCCTAATTATTTTTTTCTTCCTCTAGAGGAAGTCCATTAATATAATAAAGATACATATTCCTTATGTAAAATTATTTATGTGATTTCCTATGTTCTCTTTTAGAAAACTGGTAACACTATTAAGAGGTTTCTTTTAAAGCTTATTTTATCATCTTCTAATACACAAGATTTTTTTTAGATAAATTTGACCAGAGCAAGCAATATTTGCACCAACTGTTTGATGCTTTTAGCAGTTATAGACAGCTATGGCCTTTAGCATCAACCCCTGCTGGTTTGCAGATTTGAATGATGTTCTTCAATATTTCTCTGCTCTATTCTGTGACAGTAAGAAACTTACAAGTAGTAAAAAGCATCTTCCCTAATGTGAACAACCAATGACAACTGCAAAATCATTTTGACATTTGGAGAGTTGTTAACATGCTCACATTCTCTTTAGCATCTTGAACATGCTAATTCTAAATTTCATTACTGAAGGGAAAAAAAAAAAACAACCAGTAAGTTCAATGCTTGAATTTTGCTGCATCTTCTTCTTACTGCATGATCACATTAGAATGATGAATTTGGGATAAAATAACATACTGGCTTATGCCTCTTGAGAGCACTACCCCATTTAGGAAATATGATTCTTACTAAGAATTACGTGAAACAAAGTCAATGATATTCACATAGCAAACAGCACAGCAGCTCCCCAGTGCCAGAGGTGACTGATGTGCATCCTTCATCAACTGCACACTGAAACTCGTGGTGCCTCAAGAGGAGGGTGGTGAGGACTCATGCACACCCCACCCTTCCACTCAAAAAGCCTCTGGGCAGAAGCACAGACCCCAGTCTGGAATTCCCACTGTGCTGTGGCTCTGCTGCCAAGGATAAATCCTCTGTCTGGAACAGTGTGGAATTTTACCATATTCTACGAGAAGCTCCTTAAATGGGGCCTATTTTTCCCCTGGGTATCTGCCCTTAAGTTGCTGTAACTAAATGACACATGATTAAATCATCAGTTCATAACTTATGATGTTTCTTTTTTGCACACTTGACAAAGGGTGCATAACACATGAAACTGGCACCCTTACCACATGCTACTAAAATTACCTTCAGGACAGACATTTATGAAAGGTTCCTTACCAAAAACATTTACCTCCTATGTATGCATATGAGCCATGTATTTATGTAAACCTGACTTCTGTTCTACTATATTTGATGAAAGCATTTCTTTTCTAGATTAAAACAATTTTAGAAAGCTATAATACAATCAAACTTTTTAAGCAAGAGGCAGACATGCACAAAAATGAGTTGTTCCCACTGAGTCATGAATGTCCAAGTGAGGCAGGGTGTAGAGAAAACTGAGCAGAATCAGCTAACACACCTCAATAAACAAGTCTTCATGCACAGAAGCTGTTCTTTGGGTCTGAAACTGAAAGATCCTGCTAAGAAAAAGCCATCAAGCTCATCTTCAGAAATAGGAGGTTGGTATCATTCTTTCTATTCTAGGCCTGAAGAAAAGCTTGCACGGATCTGGTGCACATAACCCCCAAAAAATGACCCTAGATTTTCACTTTGACAGGTGTCACTGTAACCCAAACAAGGTCAAACATAAACCAATAATTGTTACTCTATTAGAAATAGTATGGGCTTTTTAAGAACCACATTGACAACCCTTTCATAATAAGTTATGTCTCCTCTTCGGAGGGGAGGCATAAAGAAATAACCAAGGGCAAGGCAGCATTTGCTGTATCAAGTGCAGGTTTTGCCAGGGGCAGAGTTAATTTTCATCACAGCAATTAGTATGGGACTAAGTTTTGGCTTTGTGCTGAGCACAGCGCTAATGACGCAGCGGCGTTTCTGTTATTGCTACGCAGCACATGCACAGAGTCAGGGCCTTTTCCTCTCCTTATCTCACCAGTGACCAAGCTGGAGGTGTTCAAGGAGTTTGTGGGGACACAGCTGGGACACCTGATCCATATGATGGAACATTCCATATGATGATCCATATGGCATCACACTCAGAATAGGAAGTCAGTGACCATTATGTGTGATGAAGCCCTGCTTTCCCAGGATAGCTGAGCCCCTGCCTGCCCCTGGGAAGGGGTGAATTTATTCCTTGTTTTGTTTTGCTTGCATGCACAGCTTTTGCTTTACCTGTTAAGCTGTTTTCATCTCAAAGCCACAAGTTTTCTCACTTTTTCCTACTGGAGAAGAGTGGGCCAGCAGTAAGGGGACTGAGTTACTGTTGGGGTTAAGCCACAACATGTCATTAAACTGTATCCCACAAATCAGCTTCTCTGCTGCTGCATTCCAACTCAGAAGGACTGAATCATGAGCTGCAAGGGGAGATTTTGTGTTCCCTTTGGTTTTAAAATCCAGCTTTACTACATATCCAGTATATAGAGCTGATTGTTATTTCTTCTTATCTGCTAATTGCCACAGATTGTGATGATCTATTTATATCTTCAAAACTACTCCTAAAATGTATTGCGAAATAGTTGCCTGAGGATTCTGAGGCCAAAAGTGATCAATCATTTGGCACATATTGTATTTTTCTGCACAACCAAATTATATTACTGTTTCTCATTTTAAAAAAATCACTATTTTTTTCTAGTTCACAGAGAGAAAAAAGGAAGGAACTATATGAGGAAATCTTTGGTTTTAAATCTAATATAAAAGGGAACAGTAACCAGCCTGCAGATTTTTAGTGATTCCCTCTGGATGTGGCAGGTATGCCCATTTTACATAGGCAGACTCATCTTTCAAGGGGATAGCGATGCCATTTTGAAGCAACACATTTCAAGCCTACAAAAAAATAAAGCACTATGACATTCAAAAGTTGATATCTACATTTAGCTGTGTCTGGAAAGCCACAGCACAGCAGTAACACACACCTAAGAACAGTTTGTCCCACTGAGCAGCCTCTACCTCACCCCTCTCCTGTGCTCAGTCACAGGTTGTTCTCTGCTAGGCATTCACGACAAGACTTCATTCCTTTTGCTACAGCTCACCTTTATGGCATGGGTCAATCAAGAGCACGGGCAGGTGCCCTTTCCTCCTGACCCCTATCCTGGTCACTATGAGAATGCTGGAAAGGATTTGTTACACAGATGGGATCACTTCTTGGCTGCTGCACTGTGCAAGTCTGAGAGAGTTTATGGTTCATGAAATAGAAGCAAACAAAAGAAGAGCCCACCCCAAATTTGCCACTATGACCAGTTCCTTGTTTTTTTTTTTTTTTTCCCTTCATTTCTCCTTTCCAAGAAACTGCTTGTTGTCTTTTTGTTTCCAGCACTTTTAACTGAGGCTGTCAAATTTCTCCACTCAGAGAAATGGCAAACACTTGACTTTGATTAGGAACATCAGGTTTGTAAGTGTAATAGCACTAGTATCTACTTGACTGACAATAGCTGAATCTATTCAGCTCTATTGACAAGAGGAGGTCTGGTACCCTGCTTTACATACTTCCCTTTTCCCTTTTTAGCAGCTGTAAAGGTTATAACTGGCATTTTTGGAGCTTTTCAATGAGAGAGAAAATGAGGCCTGCAAACAGGTCAGCAGTTCAAAATGCAAATTATCTGCATGTTTTGCTTTAGGTGATAGACTGCCATCGTTTCTAAAGTAGTTTAGTTCTTACTCTGGAGAAAACAGGATGCGTAAAAGGCAGAAAATCACAACTCAAATGAGAATGAAGACAACTATTTTAAGGATGCAAAAGACACAGAATACTGATGCATTTTTATTGCTGAAGCATTAATTAAAACTCTATTCTCATACCACAGGGCTGAAGAACTACCTGATGACTTTACATTCTCAAAAATGTCTTAGATGTTTAACTGCAAACATGAAAAAAGTGGACATTGGACTTTCAAGCAATCCTTGTGTTAACTTCATAATATAAATGCTAACACAAAATATGCCTCTCTACTAATAGCTCTTCAAAACTTTAGGGTGATTAATTGTGTCACATTTTATGTAAGCGTTGTCAAGATTCTACTGTACAGATTCTGAAAAAGAAAAGGTATCTAAAATGTCTGTGTTATTTATTCTGAAAGCCAAGAGACTTTGCAAGTAACAGGATGAGAACTTTCCTCAGGAGCTGGTTTTGATATCAGAAATCAGTCCTCCTCTCTTCTTGTTCTGCACTCATTAGCACTGTCAAAATTTGTTGTTGACAAAAAGCCCTATTATTCTGTTCCTCCTTCTTTGGCAGGCCAACAAATCTTAAGATTTACTGACATGATCCATCTTTCAAATCTAGTAAATTCTCTTGAGCTTAGTAAAACTGGGGGGGATGGAGTGGGGCCTTACAGCTTTATTGTGTCCACTGCACTCTAATCTTATTCATCTCTCCATCACAATTCAGCACTTTCTAGCATGCTTTGTCTACATAGGAGGAAAAAGTGCCTTGTTAAATCCATGCAAGATTTGTTCATCTTTACTTAACGTGGGCAGAGTTTCCTATCCATACTGGATCTGGCTGCAACAGAATTAACTTTCTTCACAACAGCCCATATGGTGCCGTGCTTTGAGTTTGTGGCTAAAACTGTGTAGATAACACAACATTGTTGTGGCTGTTTCTGAACAATGAAGTGGACACAACAAAGCTGTGTGAAAAGAAAAAAAAAGGGATTTTCTGAAGCACCAAGGATCTCTCTATGTCCCACTCTCTTCCCCTCCTCTCCCCAACAAGTAGGCTGGGAGTAAGAAAGAAGCTGAGTGAGGACGCAGACAGGACAGGCGAGTCGAGTTGGCCAGAGGGATGTTCCATCCCATCCAATGGATGAGCTCACTGCCCTCTCCCAGTGCTCCCAGTTTGAAACCACAGAGAGCAAAAGCAAAAGTGTTTATGGATCAAGACCAAGACAGTTTAAGAATCAAAGGAAAATGGGAGAGTGGAGGTGAAAGACAGCCAAATCACCCAGCCAATCTCAGAAGCCAAACTCTCTCACCTTCTTAACTGACAAAAATCAAGAATGCAAAAATGTCTCCAGTAAAAACTGAGTTGAGAATTATGCAATAACCTGCATAATTAAGAATTATGCAGGTTATTGGTTCTCTGTGGCATAGATTCTGCTTTTGCATACACATGCTTACTTTTTACCAAGCTGTAGTTTTTCCAGGGTAAAAGCTTTGTGAAGGACACTACATTACACCTTACCACACTAAGGCTTTTTGAAGGATAAGGTATGAGGGGGAAAAAAGCATTTGATTCAGCAAGAAATAAATTTGAATATTCTTGTCCATGTGATGAGATGGCAAAGTCAGCCATCGTATTGTCAGGCTCTTCATAACAACACCAAGGTCATTTAGAAGGAAAAAATGCCATTTGAATCTGATCTGAACAATCCCAAATACAATTAGAAACCATTTTAAAATTGCATCAAGACCAACAGCAAAGCTGCTAACAGCACAGAAAAACTTGTTCCCAGCCATCTGCCTAGTATGTAGTTTGATAGATTCTTGGGGATAGTTAAGGAGAAAACTCCCTAGGTACTACAGCATTGATCTGTTAAGCTCTAAACCAACTTACAGAATTTCTGAAAAATTGAATTGGAAGTCCACACAATGTATAAATTCATTCAATTAATTCAACCAAGCAAGCTAATTCTGCCCTCCATTTACATGGGTGGTTTTTTTTCCTTTATGACCTCAAGCAAACTGCAATAATTTGCCTGGAAAAATTATTTATTCAACTCAACTTAAAAACATTATCTCCCTCCTTCTCATTTGGGCTTTCTCACATCTGACTGCTGCCAGATGTTACAGGTAGAGGCAGACAGAACATGCCATCTGCACTACTGAATGTCTCAGACAAATCCTAACAAGCTGTTGGCTTCGTCTGAACATTAATGGCTGATGGCAGCACAGCAGGTGCACTGGAGGACCAGTGGGAAATGTGTTGAGAAGCCCAGAATGGGCTCAGCATTTAAGTGCTAAATGAAAGTTGGGAGTTGTAAAAAACTCCAGACTATTCAGTACAGATTAAAAGACACTGACAACACAGTTTCAATTGTGACTTTCATTTCCAAATAATCCTACACGGTGTTAAATTTTTAAACCAAAAAGTCTTAGCCTATTGTGTTTCACAGATGTAGGAAATCAGAAACATAATTACCAGGATGTTTATAAACTGAAGTGCATGTTAGTAGCTTGCTTGACATGCTGCAAAAAGGTCCAAGAGGATCAATTGGGAGACAGCAGGAGACAAATATGACTATACACACACTTGTACAAAGACAGACATTCCTTAGCTGGTTTTAAAATACAAAGATACTACAGAAAAAGGGCATTCATTACACTTCTGTGCTATTTCTAAGCAAATACTTCAGGCAGAAGTGCACAAGGCTGTACCCAACATAAAACAAGCATCATAACAGCATAAAATCAAAACTTGGGAAGTTTTTAATCACAATGTATTAAAAACTTGTTTCTATGAGGCTGTTTCTAAAGTCAATAAGCATGGCAAGAACAACTCACTTTATTATTGGTGCATCAATGTTATTTTTTATTACTGCTATCCTTCGATCCCCCTGTAACTTATAACTATCACTTGTTACTTTGGTTTGCATTAATTAACCTGCTCCCCAGGATTCACACCAAATTATCTCACCACAATAGGTTAGAGAAAGAGTTAAAAATGTTAGTTCCTCTAAAAAATCATCAAATATATTCCACAGGTCTCAGGAGAAATATATAGATGCAGGCTTTGCTCTGAGAGTTTTCTAGTGTGAGTAGTCCAATAACTGTAGCAAATCACATCTGAACTCTGCTGACATATCACCAAAGCCTCTTCAAGTCAGCATACCTGTATCTACTGTGAATGTAATGTCTTTAGAGAATGAATAAATGAATAAAATTAATCCCTTTTATTAGTCTCTTAAATGTCTGAGATTAACACAGAGACCGTGAACTATGTGGAAAAATCCCAGCTGTGTTATCTGATATGCAATGTTTTCATTTCTTTACCAGCAATCGAATCAAGACCTACTCATTTCACACAAACTGTTTGTTTTTAAAGACCACTGCAAAAAGTTTCCTCAACAGGCTGAAGTCACCACAACTCACTGTTCTCTGACCTAACAAATACCCAGCACAGTTACAGGAAAATAAGTTCACATCAGAGCCATAGTTCTAAAGGTCTTTGTGTGCCTACAAATCTTAATCAGAGAATGGGAAAGACATAGGTATAAAAAAAAAAAAAAAGACTGGACACAAATGTGATGAACAAAGTGATGCGCCCGATCATTTCTGCTGATTAAAAATTTAATGACTCTCCACCAATGCCTCTCAGTCCCTAAATTAATTTCAAGTTCCTCTCAAACACACCAGATAAATTCTAGTTCAGACTACAAACTTTCTGCTGCTCTCCCCAGAAAAGGCAAAGTGCCAGTGACAGAGCACCCACAGACCCCTCCCCCACTGCCACCACACAGGGCCAGGGGCCAGCAGCCCACAGCAAATGCCAGACCCCTGGGCACATTGCCAGGGGGCTCCCACATGATGAACAGCTGTACATGCAAGTTCAGAGCAATCACTGAGATGTGTTACTGGTGGAATAATGAAATGATCTGGTTTGCTTTGCTGAAGGGAAGGTGAAGATCACACCAAGCTCCATCTGTTCTGC
Organism: Ploceus nigricollis; assembly: GCA_013399945.1. NCBI lineage: Eukaryota > Metazoa > Chordata > Aves > Passeriformes > Ploceidae > Ploceus > Ploceus nigricollis. Next base: position 953,692 of record VXBC01000844.1, on the reverse strand, counting down.
ATCACCCAAGTGCTTCATCAACCAACAGGGTACCAAAATGCTGGAGGACTTTCTGTTGTGTCAAACCCAGCACTTCGAACAAGGAGGAAATTGATAATAAAATTCCATCACAACAGCTGAAAGGTTTTGAAGCCTTTGCTTGCTTTCCCCATTTAGTATTTATTTTATTCAACCTTGACCAATACCTTAAATTCTATTCTGTACTCCCTTGAATATCTAAAGTAAGAACAGACTTCCACTGAAAAAAAAACCAAAAAAACAAGGAGGATTAATTTCCCAGTCACAGAACATCCCAGATGTTCTCCAAGTGGACAGAAAAGACTTGTGGTTTGAGGTGATTTGTTTGGGTCTTTTTGGGTTTTTTGTTTTTTTTTTTTGTTTTTTTTTTTTTTTTTGGTTGGTTGGGGTTTTTTTAAGTTTAAACTCCCTAAAGCTTCCAACTTTAACATATCTCATGCAGTAACCTAAAGCTTTGGCTGCCTGTATGCCTATCCATTTCTCAACATTTCATTGAACATAACACAAATTGAGAGGACAGAGTGCTAATTCCTTAAATCACAGTTAGATTTGCTAATGTCAATAGCTCCATTAGAGTCATTGAAAGCATTTTTTTTGATAGTTCACAGGTTTGTTTACTTTTCTTTTAGATAGATAAGGCTGAAACAAAGAGATTCATTAACTTCAAAATAGCTCCATAGGGTGTCAGAGGTATGAAGTGGATCCATTGTTTAACATTACATTTTCTGACTCTTGTCTTTATTATGCTTTGAATTATTAAAACCCTTGAAAGCCTGTTCCATTAAACAACTAACTTTCACATCATTGGTTGCTTGGATAACTCAAAGGCCAAATGTAATATGAGCTACAGGTAGTTTTGAAAAAAATGATCATTTCTTTATGCTGACACTCACAAACCCTGTCAACAGAGATCTATACAGCCTGAATACAGTATTAATAGTAGATTTGAGTTCAGCAGCAAAATACCACTGATATTAATTGTAACCTGATACTGAATTAAGGGAGATTAACCTCTTAAATTTTAAGATTTTTACGTCAGTAACATTTGTGATATTTCTTTCCACATGTTCAAGTTAAATGATACTTTTAATTTAGCAGAAGGTACAGATAATATTTTCCTCCAATTGAATCAATATTAAGGGAGGTATCAGTTATCATCTTTAGAAAAAGCTTGAGCCCAAATGAACAAAGGCAAACCAGAACCTGATTCCTACCAAGGAACAGGATCAAACAGGAAGAATATTATTTCTTCTTTCTTCCTTAGAAAATCTTACAGTCTATATATCATCATTAGTGAAGTGGAAAAAAAAAAAGGGTACCAAAATACCATCCCACACTTTCTTTAATCATATAAAAAAGTCATCACATAAGCATTATTCATTCAAAAACTGTCTCATTTTTAACAGCCTGGGGCTAAAGGGAGATACAGATGGAAGAAAGTTAACAGAACAATCTACAGAGAGGAACTTGTCATGCAAAGTACTGTTTCAAAGGAAATAAAGGATATGGAAAGAGCATTCTGCACTTGATCCACTGCTAAATATAGGCTGGAAGATAGCCATTTGAATGCATTTATTCCAATTTATATGCACATATATGCCAATTACTTCTGTAAATTTGTTTCCAAACCAAGCAGCTTTGTAGGACCGTACTTGCACTAAAAATGTGAGAAGGTTAAAGAAGTTTCCAGTGTGGCATTTTCTTTCCCCCTAATGAGTCACTTAAACAGTCCAAGATATTTGATCTCTTTTTAAGCATTAGTTATGAACATTCTTCAACATAATTATCTTTATGGCTTTATGAACTGAACTGTTGCAACATCTTTGAATATTTAACTAGTAGCAAAGATGTGGCTTTTGAGAACACAGCTGTGTGACATCTCCACTGTCACAGCAGCAATATGTATAGTACCAAATCATGTCACCCTTCCAAGTTCTGTGTATCCAAACATAGCCTGGGAAATACCTAAACTGAAGAACCCACTGTTCAAAAGGAATGTTGCTGAGTAAAATATTCCATATGTAATATAAATTTCACTATTAGAAGTGAGATATAAATCCCCTATTGTTGTCAAAGACTGTCACAAAATCACTGCCAATCCATGCCAATACTTATTGAAAACTCTGCTGTGCTACCAGCTCAGAGCTCAGCATCTCCTACCTTCTTTCATATCAAAAATGACATTATTGGAGTGAAATTCTGACACGTGAGAGTGAGGTCAAGCTACAAAGCACAAGCACATACAGGTAGCATAATCTGCAATTATCTAGCCAGTTTCAAAATTTAGTCCTTTCTTTTAGACTCAGGGTACTGATCTGACTGTAAGAACGATGTTTCAGGCAGTACAATTATGTATCCTAAAGGCTGAAATTAAGAGAAGACCCCTGCTCATGAGGAACACTTCACAGTGTAATGAACACTGGTTAAGAACAAGCACAAACACAGAAGGAGTTCCCTTCCCAAATACTACAGACAATTTCCTTAAAAGCTACATCCAAAAACCAAAGCTGTGATCCTTCTGGGTAGATCCTGCTTCAGAAATCCTGACCCAAATCAGACATGAACTCATCAGTTGTCATTCTTCTTGGGTTTTGACCTCAAATTGCTGGCTGTTCTCAGACACCTCTTCCAAATATAATTTCACTGAGTCTAATAACTAAGACAGGCTACAATATATGGTCTGAAATAATAGTAAAACAAACTTCTGATGCTCATAGTTAGGTGCACAGAGGAAAAACTAAGCCTCTATTGTGGCTTTTTTGCTGCTACTCTGCATATCGTAGCAGGATTGCTGACATTAGAGGCCTGTTGATAAAACCTAAAGCCTACAACAGCTTTCAGGTGCTCAACATTGTTGAGTAAACCTATAGCAAAAAGATTCCTCACACAGTTTTCTTCTTTTTTTGACCCCATAAATTAGCTGTGATGTCATTTTTTTTCTAATGCCAGTCTGTTCTTACCAGATGGCATGTTAAAAAAAAAAAAAATCTCTCTCAGGCCAAACTCTTTCATGAGTGCATCTTTTTAAGTATGACTGACTGATTTGAATGCAAATTTAAAACGCAAGCAAACACTTCAAAAGTCCATACTTTGACACAGACAGCATCCCCCACACACATTTTTCATGCCATCCTCACTAGAGAACACTTCCAGCTGCATGGAAGAGGCTGAGCTGAACAGTGTGTGTGTATTAGAGCCAAGCAAAGAGCTGCTCAGCATGGTCTGCCTGAGCTGCACCCCAGACTCTGCCAGCTGGAAAAATCAGAAACTTGCTGCCATCTGAATTTTAAGATTCTATCTTGCTGCTAGGCTCCCCTTGATAGACCAGGGCAGCTACAGGATACAGAGTGCCTTCAGGGCTAAATTCTCTCCAAAAAATAAGACTCTTTTTACCCTTTTTTCTTTTTTTTCTTTTTGCCAATGCACAATATGGCAGCTCAAGCATATCACCTATTTGAATATTACACCACTGAGCAGCACAAGAGAGCATTCCCTTGCTGTGGCACTAAAATAAATTTGCTGAAGAAGGAAATAGCAGGAAATGAAATGCATGCTCCAGTTTCCAAGGAAAGCATGTTAATACCTAATACATGGTGGGGGGAAGAACACTAAGTAAAATAAGAAAAAAAAAAAAGGTATCCATTAGAAAGATCTAGTTCAAGTGGTGTCAGGGGAAGATCAGCAGGACCTATAGTGATCTGCTGAGTAAATGCAGGTCATGCAAGCTGAAACTGCCAAAGAGCAGCTTTCAGTGACATATCCAATTTCAGTGTTTACAATGCATGAGATATTAAAACTCAACCAATATGACTCTTCATGGCAGCCTTTTTCAGAGCTATATGCTGACTAACACTTTAATACAGAAGGGTATTTTGTTTGCTTTTTGGTATATATTTCTCAAGGAAGAGCACTAGCTTGTAGTACAGACTGCTTGAGATCCTAATTACAGCAAGAAAATATCCAAACCCAAACTCTGCATCAGTATTTCTATTCACCAGCTATCTGCCCACCAGCATGACTCCTCTTTGTGGTATTTTCTTTGACACACAGGGACATGTAGGGTATAACTTAAAAGTAGTAAATTAAGATTGGCAGGCATTTTTGTCACTCGTGTCAACCATATAAAGTTAATTCCTGTGAAAACAATGACATAAGCACAACAGATTTCACAAAGGTCCAGGTTTCTCTCTTGGAAGAAAGGCAGTGCATGAGCAGAAGCCAAGAATCTGTAGAAAAGTAATTAGTAGTTCTAGATTTGTTGGGCTTGGTTTGGTTTTTTAGCAGCATTTGTACTGTCATTTATTGGTTTACACATAAAGTGTGATTTACTCAGAGGATCAAATTGGTTTAAGTTTGGGTTCTGAGGGACAGTCTGCCTACCCACTTCTTTGGATGGAATTTTTTTCAATTATATCAGTATCTTATCCAAGTCATCAGGCAATTATACAAAAATTTAGGAATGAAAGTGTGGGAAAGCACAGTTTTGGGTAGGACTTCATGAGAAAGAGTCTCTTCCAGACTTTAACAATGTTTCTAATATTCTCACTATCCAGAATTTTATTTCCATGTTGGACACATGTATTTAAATCCAAATATGGATTAGAAAGGTCATTATCATTGAATCTGTTGAGCTGTGGTGCTGAGGACTCCAAAATGCCCATAAAAGTCACAGAGTTATCCCAGTTTCATTCAAAGAGCACATTTGTGAAACCGCCCCTTTATTTGGCACTCTGCACCAAGAAATGCTTAGCAAAACAAAATTTTTTTTAATGGACTGTTCAGTGACTCGTGTCAGGCCAAATTAGGTTTTAATTTTTAGAAGGAGAAAAACTAACTGCCATGATCTATGGATTGGGAAGAGCTACCAGGATCAGTACAAAACTACCTCTCTCCACAGCACGGCTCTTCAGGCTAATGGAATGCCACGCACCTCTTCCAAATTTTTGCTTTGGGAAATTCAGCAATTCTGCCACGGAATTGCTGATTTTGAGACCAAGTGTTTTCCCCAGGCATCTCACACCATACTATTTTGCACTTCTCAATACTGGAAAAACTCTTTTTATATCATCTACTGACTTAAATAAAACATCATCATGCAGGGAATGCCCCAGGTCCTTTCAGCACAGATTTGGTAGGTTTCCCGCCTCTGCTTCCCCTCTCCAGTGGGGTCAGGTTATTACTAGCAACAAGTTTTTTCCCACTTCACAGGATGTGACCTGTTGAACAAAGAGTTGTTGAACAATATTACTTTACCAAAACTCTTGCTATGATACCAAGGCTGACAGAAGGCAAACACCTAAAGCCCATCATTATCTAATCTAGCACATTAATTTCTTTCTACTTCTACTTACTGTGGTAACCTTTAACTTAAATACTTTAGAAGTTTTTGGTTTTTTTCTTTGCAGCTAGTGTATAAGAAATGCAGATTTTACATACAATGTTTACTTTCATTGTACCTCAGCTTGGATAAATACTCAAGTGAGTTCTTTCATTTTTTAGGATAAGATGAGAATAATTTTTTTGAATGATTCTGACTCTCTTCAGAGTCCTAATGCAGAATAATTTTGTATGAGTTCTATTAAATACAAGCAGCAGCTGTCAATCTTCCCCATGGGGACAGACTACAATTGAACATTCAACACATGGCCTAAAGGACAGCAAGAAAAAAACAGCAACAAGTTATTAAAAAAGACCTATTTCATCAGACTGGTCAATCTCCAGCAAAGCAGTCCAGCCAAGCTTGATCAAGAACTTAAAACATGATTACCATATTTAAAGTGACCCATTTCAGACCCATTCACAAATGCAAGGCAATTGTATCACCAGCTGCAATTTCCTAAGGAATATAGGAGATCACTAAAATGGAATGCATGGAGAAACTGACACCCATGCAAATAAGACAACCTAATACATTAAAATATAGTTAGTACCATTCATACTGTACAGAAAAAAATAATATTGCTCAATTTTTTTTTCATTCTCTGAAAACGACTGTTTGAACACAGCACCCAGGTAATGGCAAAACACATTAGTAGCATCACAAATTCTTCTCTTTCACCTCAGCCTGTTAGGCACACAAGCTACACACAATAAAAATAACAAAAAAATCAAAAGTTGGGCTGGCTCTACTAAGATCTTCACCCTTTAAAACTTCCAGAAAGTGTTACCAGTGAGCAAGACCTGCCAAACCTGCTGACACTGAGTAAAATAACATCAGTTTGTATTTGTAAACAGCAATTTAAAAATCTCTTAAAGAGCCTTGCATGACTAAGTAGAATGCTCTAGCACTTTTGGCATTTGTCTGTACAGACTGAAATATTCATGCAGATGGTCTTGACAAAGAAAGGGCACAACTGAAGTATCTTGGAGATACTTGGACGTGGATGCATTGATCGGGCATCACATGAAGTTAACTAATGCCAAAGCATTAAAATGATGCCACTTCATCTAATGGCACAGATAGAGATTCACCCCATCACCACTTCCGGTGGGTGTGCAGTCACCCTAAAGCAGGGACAAACAAATCATCCAGAGCCCAGAATGCCTCTAGCTCAGCACAGCAATGCTCAACACTCCCTGCTTTCTTTATGAGTACACAATAATCACATTTTGTACAGAACTGCTGGCGGTGTTGCTAACGAGGCTGCCTGTACTTAGCTTACAAATATTGGATTTAGAGCAAAGATTGTTCACAAGAAGAGAACATGGAAGGCACCCCACATTTTTCTATTTAATCCATGCATGCAAATAGCTGAATATATTAAAACCAAAATGGCCTGGGGGCAGTAAAACTCACTTTCTTCCAAGTAAATTTGGTATTAAAAATTGTTGTTTCATTTCACAAACATTTTCTCTACAACTGGAATGTATGGGCTTGAAAAAACTAAACCACGAAATCTATGCTTTTTAGTGCACTTACAATTGGACTGCAACAACAAATCAAGCTTTACCCACTTCTGAAAGGTGTTACTAATTTCTCCTATGGGCTGCACATTGGCCTGTCCTCTCATCTGTACAATGAAAACAATAGGATACTTCCTTTGCCCTGTTGGGAAATGCTGTTTCTGATCATACTGCTGATGAAATAGGAGAATGAAAATTCCAGCGTGACCACATTTATACTGCCTGAAGAAACGCAGAAGACCCTAAAGCTGATAGTAATTGAAGAAGGAGAAAGAGCTGGTTTCCCCCCCCTGCTTTTTAATAGAAATATATCTTGGGTACAGAGATGAGGGGGTGGAGTTTTCAGTGCTATCTATTCAACTCTTAATTTACTTCAAATATACATTCACTTAGGACAGCTACAGGACATGCCTACCAAATGAAAAAAAATTCTCTACTGGATGTGAAAGGTAAGCTTTGTCTTTGATTCATAGCAACAATAAAAACTACCATGAAATTTCATTAAAAGTGAAACTGACTTGTTTGTAAGAGCTGGAACACACATGAAAAAATGCTTCCAGAGTGGAAACTAAATATTAGCCATGTAAGTCTTAGAAGGAATTCTAAAGAACCATGATTTTGAAAACTCAGCTCCACACTAAATCAAATCAAAATGCCAACCCACAAACAGAAGAAAATCCTTGTTTTTCTTCCCTGACACAAACACTTATTTCTCGAAATACTTCTAATAGCCATATCCCTCCTTTAAAATATTTATCTATGTCTTCAAGCATTGGTAACAGAACGGAATTCTATTGTTTCTTGAGGCTCCTGTGATGCGCGTTTAGCATATTTTGGCAGACTGAGTTTCTTTGTGGACACTCACTTGTCTTTTATTTACAAAGCACACACACCTTTGATGTATTATTTCCCCTAAAACAATCTCAGCCAGTCTGGATCCAGCCCTGCTACTGCTGATTCAGCAGCACGGCTATTCACGCCAAAGGCTAAAGCAATTAGAGATGAACCAGATGAAACAACAGCACTTTCCATTTTCTAAATGATGCTGAAGTGCTTTCATAGCTTTGTGTGTTTATAACTGCAGGCCCCCTATGCCTTCACCCTAATGCTCCCCTCTGCCACTCTGACTTGTAACCATGAACAGAGGAACAGATTATAACCTTGATAGCCTGATTATCTCTGTCGTGTTTCTCTGTGCTACTCTATAATTTTACCAGTGATGTCTTAATGCTGACAAAGGGATGCATTTCAGCTAAACTGTCTAAATATTAGTTGTTCTAGAGAGGAAAGAGTTCCCCAAGCATCAAAGTGTAAGGAAGACAAATTATCAGACACTTATCAGCACCAGGCAATAGGCAGTGAAGGAACAGCATGCACACAGACCATACAAAATATACATTCTTTTCACAGCCATAGGTTAGTTGAATTTCCTCAACAAATGTAGATTTTTTTTTTCCAACTTTGAGTACAGCTGAAAAAATGACCCCAGTTTCTATTCATGCAAAATTCAGTGATGAGGCAAAAAATACACCAGGTTTACAAAAATTCCAACAGAACAGAAAGAAAATAACCTCTGATGACACCAGAAGGCAAATTGAGGATACTGTGTTTGGAAGTAGAGGGACTCTTAGCAAGGACAGTTTGTTTCCATCACAAATGCATGGAAGGGATTTTAGTTTCTTGAAAGCCCAGGTGAGGGAGATGGACGTGCTTGCGTCGAAAGAATTAAGCATGAGAAGTTAAGTCTCTGCTCAGACCCAGAAATTTGATTTTCAGTTGCTAATCTATTATTTTCTGAGCGTATCAAGTACTTTACTTCTCCAATGCCATTTGTAAAGGAAGGTTGCTGAGAAGACAAACACATGGAGCAGATGCAAGGCTCAGCACATACCATGGATCAGCTTTATCTTTGGAAATGATTTACTTATCCATTTCTCCCTGGAAAAGATTTACTCATCCATTTCTGCCCTGGAAGCAGTGGATTTTATTTTCTACTCAAATAGCAGGGGATTGTGTGGTGGGTTTTTTGGTGCATGAAATACAGACTTGCAAAGGAAAATATTAATACTGCCAAGGAGCATGTCAATATCAAATAGCGTCCAAGAAAATAAAAAGCTTTAGGATATTAGTTCATCCAGCATTGTTCCTTTTCTCATCTGCAGCTGTTACAAAGAGGTGACATAAGGCAAACAAACTGTGAAATAAATTATTTTTAATTAAATTAAATATGAAGACATAAACGAAGAGGCATATAAAGATATTCTGAATTACATGTTAATCGTTGCATCAATGGTTTTCAGTATTTTGGAAATGGTGTGTCTACAGAAGGAAATTAAAAGCTACAGAAGGCATACCTGGATGGCTTCCTGGCTGGACAAACAGGGATATTATCCTCCAACTTCTTAGGAGCAACTCTTATGTGCATTTCAATTAGAAGACAAAAAGATACCAGTGTAAGACCAAATACAACAAAATAGCACCCAGTAAGCCAAAATAAGAAAAACAGAAGTGAGGTTGCCATAGTAAGCTGGAAAGTATCTTATGTTGATATATGGAGGTATCACACAAACCTGCAGAGACGAGAGAAGAATTTGGAGACCCTTATTTTGACCATTTTTTCAAATGGGAAAAAAAAGTTCTTTGAGGAGACTCTTATCCCAAGAGAGAAACAGACTAGGGAAAAGATGAAAGCAAGCAGTTGAGCACTGGGTGTAAAGGTAAAGAAGCCATTAGTTTTTTTAAGTCTAAATTCTTTAAGAAAATAAATCTTTCCTAGAAGTAGTCCATAATATGTCCAGATGTCAAGTTACAAGAAAAAGTCATTGTATCTGTCCAAGTTTGAAATAAAATATGTTTGGCATAATTGCCACTGTAGGTGAGGTAAATCATATGACAACACTATTGAATTATTTGATAATATTTATTTGGAGAAGGACTGATGGAACAAAAGGAAAGGAAGAGTGGGATAGGTGCTTTGTGAGGCCCAGTCTGAAAGAAAGTACAATTTGATTTTGGATCACTGATCACTCATGAAAAGGAGATTAAATCAAAACATCTACAGATCAAGATATTTTAAATCTAGTGATATGTTTTGAGAAATTATCATTAAATCTCAAGTAGGATATATGATTGATGTAATTTACATATTTGATTTTTATATTTTAAAAGATTCTGAGGAAGATTTTATAGAAGATGAATTTCGTTATTTACAAGGAAAATTTCCAGCTGTACTAGAAAGAAGATGCACTGGGATAGATTCAAAAAAAGGATTTTGGCATCATTTAGCCCACATCACATCTGTTACAGATAGGTAATAAAACCAAAGCTCAGTCTCAGAGAGTAAGAGTCAGCAACATTTCTAGTATCAGTATCAGCAAGTTCTAGGCTGCAGAAAGGAACCATACTGCAAGGAGAAAACCTTACCAAGAGGAAGCAGGATTCTCTAAGTCACTGGAGGCTCAAACATCTTCCAAGGGCTAGTTTTGTGTTTTTTCCCTACAATTCTTTAATAAAACATGCATGTGAAATGAAAGTGACTTCTTTATTTTCTTTTCTGAAAACAAAAGATCGTGACTTTTTAAGCAGCAAAATATATCAAAGCATAAATTAGCATATGAAAATTTGCAAATGAAAAACTGATATTAAAGAAAAATACAATAATTAATCTTCCCTCTATCTCATGATGAATGAAACAAGTTGGGGTTTTAGAATCAGGTCAGCAGTATGTTATTTATGCAGCAAGAGGAAGACACAATGGTGCAACATTGGCAGGCAAACAGAACAAGTGAAAACAAATCCAAGTTCTCTTCTGAATTCCTCATGAACCCTTGTAGGTGTCCACCATGCTCTGAAGAACAACAAAAATCAAAACCTCTGAAGGAGGAAGAAGCTTCCAAACCTCAGAAAAAAATAATTCCTTTTAGGCAGCCTTTTTTCTTAAGTTTGGACACCAAAGAAGGAAGTAAGAAATCATAGAAATCCCACATTTTCTAGCTCTTCCTACAAAACAATCTCTGCCCAGAGGCAGAGTGACAAACTGAGATGTTAATTCAAGAAGACAATCTTCCAAGTACCTGAATCACCAGTGTAATACAAGAGGAATTAATCTGAGCTTGGTTACTCTTCAGTCTCTTGGAAGAGCAAACCAGCACTTCACTCACAACGTGTCTGACTGGCAGTAAAAGCTCTTGTGCAGCTGGAACACTAAAATGCTGTTAAAAAATTCAAGAGAGTCTTACATGAGACATGCAAAAACAGGAGCTTATAGCAGTGATTTATTTGAAAAAATATCAAACCCTCATTACTGTGAAAAGTTCTAACTTCATCTGAGGCAAAGGCAACTTGCTCACGTAGCACCAGCTCATTCAGCTACAGAAGAATTACACTTTGACTCAGTCCTCAGAGAGATTGTCAGGATCGTCTGCATTCAGTTCTCTGAGAAACTGAATCAAACATGTAAAAGATATGCTAATTCTGAAGTATTAACATTTTTCAGAAGTAACCTATTTCTACACTTCTGAAGCTTACACACCACCTTCTAATACGCCGCCCCCCACCCTTTTCTGTGCTTTAATATTTTCCTTACAGCCACTAATTAACACAACAAAGTGTAGCAAAATTGACAGGTAAATTATCCTTTAAGAGCATTAAAATATTTTCCAGATAAACAGTCATATCAAAATATGTTTAAGTGATGATTTTTCTGTGCTAAGTCATGAAAAGTATTTCTAAACATCTACATTGCAAATTTGCATCCCACCTTGAGGTTTAAGTTTCTTTCACATAATGTACCTTTTAGAGTAAGAGAAAGCTTCTTTTCCTCCTTCCTCGTGCATTGCCTTCTAAAACCAACAGGGCCCTGCCTGTAGCTGACAGGAACCTCTATCAGCTGATTCTCTACCATCTTCTTTTTGGTGATTATTTATTCCTCTTTCCTCCTCATCTGGCATGAAAGGAAAATCTGCATGGAGTGCCAAGATCCTTCTCTACATGTTCAGAACTCATTTGAGTTTGTGCAAAAACCACACATGTAGAGCATGAACAGCTTTTTTTGTTTTGAATCCAAGATAAAATAGTAAGTGCATGTTTTTATGTTGTTAGATCTCCCAAGCTAACAACCATCATATTTCTACAAAAAGGTAGTAACAGTGGACCAGTTTTCTTTTGAATCTCTAAAATATGACAACAGTCTGCACAGAGCTGTTTTCCAATACTAAACTATTTTAAGTAGAGCATGTTTAAAACCATTTTTGTTTTTTCTATGTTGCACTATGCCAAGTAAGGCCAAGTTTTACCAAGGTCTAAACAAAGCATGCTGGTAAGAAGAATTACTGAAAAAAGTTGCTGTTAAACTGAGGGAGCAATTTCAAGTGCCTTTAACTCCAGACATACAATTTAAAATTGACCTCAGACATTCAATTTAAAATTAAATCTGAAAAGAAATAGAAAAAAAAGGTAACTCCCACACATCATGGACCCCTATATTCCCTTGAAACAGGAGAGAAAAAATGCTCATATCTTAAAACCAGAAGAACATCACTAAGCTATAGCCTCAGAGGCACCCTGTTACTCTTTGTAGCTGGAACTGCTGTCAGACAAACATAAAATTGTAATAAACACACGTTTGCCCATTGGGACACATTGATGAACCCTGCTGGGCAATCAGTCACGTCACACAGCCTTGCCCACATCTCAAGGGAATTCTATTAACCAAACATTGGTTCAAGATCATGTCTTTCCAGTATTATTTTGTTTGCTGCCTCTGATCTGCCCACAAAAGAACACACAAACAAGTCAGTAGAAAGCCTGCAGCACAGTAAGAGGCCTTTTATTTTTGTTTTGTTACACCACGTGAAGAGCAAGCTTAATTAAAAAGATTTGCTGAAGTAGTGTAATTAATTATAGGACCATTACATAGAACAGTGACTGTTATTGATAATAAAAGATTGCTACGTGTACCAAGCCAGGAGCCAAGCCAAATCCCAAGGAGAAAATACCAAATTTGAATCTCAAACTTTCCTTTTGAAGATTCTTCCCTTTCTAAATATTGAAACAAAGAATAACGTGGGGGAAAAAAAAAAAAAGGGCTTCCTAGTTTAAAAAAGCCCACAGACAAAACCATCTCACATTGAAAAGTGCTTTAGGATGTGTCCAATAATATTCCAGGAGAAGCCTCAAACCATTCTCACCTCTGCTATCTCAAAGGAATCCAGATTTCATTTGGAGCACAATAGCTCCAGAGCATGAACCTCACAGCAGTCACAGGCAAAATTCTCCTGAGAGGTGGTGGTTTGACTAGCCTCAGGTGAAGAGAGCTGAGCCCAGCACTGCCACAGCTCCAGTATGTGCTTTAACAAACCAGTTACTGAGTGAAAGAACTGCTGCACTTATGACTCCAGGCTCCTACAGTTACATCTTATAATGTGCAAAAAGTTATGAAAAATTTCAGTTCTTCCCCTTCAAGAGTTTATTTGCATGGAAGTATTTCCCCACAGCATAACTTACTGCCTTGCAGTCTAGAGCACTGGGTTGCTCTGCAAAATTGCTGGGGTAAAGAGCCAGGCTTCTCCACCAGCACAGCAAACACGCAGGCGCCTGACTAGAGGCACTGAGAAATCTCAGTTATTCAAACACAAGGTTGTGTTTAAAGAAAGGCAATATACCACATCACAGTATCCGTGTCACCCTCTCCAGATCTGATTCCTGACATTTACACTGAGTCCCATCCTCTTCAGGAAAGAATTTAGAACGGACAAGGATTAATCATTTCTGCTGTTCTCAAATCCCCCTCTGTGATCCAACGCACACAACAGCTTTGCTACTCTGGCATGAATAACTCAGAGTAATTAAAAACCCTCTAGCTCATAAATACACTGGACAACTGACCAAAATGTGTTCCCAGCTCCCTTTTTTCACAGTCTATTCCACACAACCAGACTCAAAAGTCAAACACAGCATTGCTCTATGTAGGGCCCCTGACATGACAGCAGCATTTTGCAATTCAGGCTGCAGCAATTCATGGCACTTGGACTGCCTCTCAGCAAGGTGAAAAACATATCACATCCTACCTCTTTGGTTACAACATGCCTTAACCTAGCTCTCTTAATAGAAGAGAAAACAAACCAGGCTCAAAAAATTACCCAAAGCCTTGACACAACTTTCACTCCCCTGGGAAGCATGCCATACATCAAACTGCTGTCCTGCTCTGTAAAGAAGTATTTTCCATTTTTATGTTCTCTTTGTTCAGGAGTTATTACTATTTAAAATCTTGTTCAATTATTAAAATCCCAACTGGAAATATAGAGTAATCAGTGCAGACATTTACCTTGGTAAAGCAGTAATTGAAGAATAAAAGATATAAGATTTGCCATGCAGATCTATGCACAAAATTATTTCCAGCATAAGCAAACACCCAATATTTAATTGTATACAGATTTTAGGTTTAATCAACATTGTGGTTTTGTCTTTCAGAGCCTGAAGCAGTCTCAGATGGATAAGATTAGGGCCCTGAATGATGCATACTAAGGCTGGAGAAGATACTGCCAGAAACAGTCTACCTTTCAGTAAGTACTTTTTATACCTAACCATGCCTTCCATCACCAGAAGACCTAACTTCAGTGTAAGGGTTAGAAAAGAAAGTAACATGCAGTAACAAGGTGTCCCAAAGTTGAAAAAACTTACTTAATAAATGAACCAATGGTCTTTTTCCTCCCTTCTATAGTCCTTGAGAGTATAAAACCCACACAGAGTACTCTCAAAACAAAAGAAATCTGAAAATGTTTGAATTACGCTGTTTTAGAACTACAAAGATACTTTAAAATAAATCTTTAGAAAATTCTGAATATGGAGAGGTGTGCTCTTTTATACCATCCAAACAATCTCTCTGGAAGACCAGAGCCTATAACAGTTACTGCTTCATTTTTTGGCATTCTGCATTTATGGTATATTAGAGATCAGACATGGACGGCCTCCATAGTGCACAGAATTAATCATTTGCATTTGTTTCTTATACCTTTTACTCACATCACTGTTTGGAGAGCCACAAAATAAAACTAGTTTCAAAGTAACTTGTTAGCAAGACAATCAGAATTTTTTCTTCTCCACCTGCACACATGCCAGGTGGTGGGGGGGGTGTGTATGTCAGGAACTGTTATAAAGTCCCCAAAATCCTGACTGTATCATTTATGCTTAGATACAATTTGCATTAGATGCCAGTTTAGATATATTTAAGCCCTTAATGAACCATAAGAACCCTGCCTCAGCTATTTTTTTTTTCAGATAAATTGTTTTTGTAATGGATAATGTGTTGCAAGATTGCAACAACTGATATAAAAACAACACACAGCCTTGCAGCTACTGATCCAGCCAGGAGGGAGGGTACTGCTGTACCCCACATCTTGGTAGAAACACAAACTCACCCACAATCACCTCAAATTTTCCTGAGAAATGGAAAGGGGGGACATAAATCACTGTCATAGGTAATACACTGAGAAGCCAGGTGAGAGAAAAGCTTTTGCCCACACACTTGCCCAGTTCCGACCACTGAGCATTTGGGGTCATATCTCTAATTGTGCTACAAGAAAAACCCACACACTAACTGGGCTTTTCACTTACTTCATATGGGTTTTGTTTGGGATTCTGCAAAAGGGTTTGGCATGGAAAATTAACTCAGGTTTCAGTAAATCCTAACACAGCTTTTAAAGAGACAAGAACTTTTAACACCTGTATGACACTTTTGGCCACCTGACTGAAGAGAAGTTCTTACACCAAATAAGCATACGTTTACATGCAGCAGTACACAATCACTAAAAACCCCCAAGGTTTTGAGCTCATGCCACACAAGTTCTTGGTGCCCAAGCCTGAATTCACACAAGTTCTTGGTGCCCCACAGCCACAGGAGTTTGCTGATTGTTGCCCCAGCAGTTCAGGTGAACAAGCATGCCGTGTGCCAACATGTTCAGCAGCCAACCCATAACACAGCAGGGTGCTCAGAGGCAAATCTGGTAAATCTTACTCCTGTAGCTTACAGCTGCCAAACCTGAATTCCCACACACTCCCCTGCTGCCTATCTACCAGAGAAAAGAAAAAGTGAGAATTATCACTCCAGACTGCAGCTTCCTCACATGAAGCCACATTAATTGATAATTTAAAATGAACCTCCTTACTTTAGAATGAAGTACATACATTTCTCCATTATGCCTTGGAGAGCAGATTGACAACAGGAATGAAGTGGGAAGGCAAACATTAACCACTTACCAGGATTCTCCAGGGCTCACCAGTTAGCAACCATAGACAGAATTATCTATTGCAGTCAAAAAGAAAAATATTATTGTGATTAATGGGGGATTTTAATAGCCAAGCTGGATTTTCTTTTCATTTAAAATAAAAACAAAACCAAGAATAGGGTTGTGCAGGCAAAAAAGTAAGCCACATCTCTGGAGATCCAGGTGCAGATAAGCACTCCTATAAAGGAGACATGGGAAAGGCTTTGGTAAGCATACTTCCCAACATGGTAAAATCATACCCCTTCTCTTGATGTCCTTAAATTAAGCAAGGCATATTTCTTCTACCCTTCCCAGATCATAGCAAACCAGGATTTGAATGACTAAGGAAAGCTATAGAAATTTATGGTATCAACATCCAATCCTGCTCATCGCTGGAAGAACCTGAAATGCAAAAAGTAAGTCCCATGTTTGATCCAAGTGTTTTATGCAGTCAAATTGTAATTCAGTTGCACTTGGCTTCTTTTCCCCATGGATTCAAAACACCTGAGTCTTGCATTTGCCACAAAGAAATCTGTCTGGGAAACATGGCATCCAAGCCCCAATAAATTTTATCTACAACAGAGCCAAACCTGTGCAATCTCAGACTTAAACACTAGGCATAGCCCAGAAATGGGCCCTGGGAACTCAGGTGCAGTGTCATGCTGCAGTGATATATCCTGCTGTCCTATAAGATGATCTTTGAGTTCAAGAAAAAGCTAACAAGCGCTTAACAAAAGACATTTCCAGCTCCGTCATGGACTGCCCATTCCAAAACCGAAGAATTGCACTTTCAGAAGTGCTGGGACTGGCTTTAGATGAGCAATGTGTAAAGTAAATTTATGAGGGAATGCGTTTGACCTCGGATAAACTTTTTGCAACTCAGACTTTGACTTAATGCCCACAAAACCACGCTACACCTGCAACACTTCATAGGGAGTAAGAGAGTGTTTGAAGAATGACAAAGTGTGACAGGAAGTTACTGGCATCTGCTCTTGTTCAAGGATGAAAACTTTGAAGTCATTGACAAAACTCAAGGAAGAGGAGTGTGTGTCCACCTTTGGGTTTGTGGGTGGACGTGGGTTTGAGATTTTTTTGTAAAAATGTGTAATGTTTGAAAAGTCTGAATGGCTGTCTACATCTTTAGAACTGGCCTCAATACTGTTAGAATTAACCACCAAATCACTCTTATAATTTCTAAATAACTTCTGCTAGCTCAAGACGAGCTGAGCTGTAGTATCCCACCGTTAAATGCACCAGCTCCCTTTCCCATTGGACACCCCTCATACAAGGGCAAAGCAAGCTTCAAGAGTCAGAACCTCATTCCTGTCTGAGGACAGATCCTCACAGACACATGGAACCAGCAATGGAGGCTGACACATTAATTAATGCACTTGCTCTTCCTTGGAGCTCTTGCCAGTTATCACAGCTGTGCACATCAGGACTTGGCAGGCTTTAGGCCTACAATATCTTCAGGTAGGAACAGCAGTCAGAATTTAAAGTGCAAAGTCTCTTACCAAGACCCTGTGCAAGGGAGAATTTTAAATTAGGTTTTGCTTATGCAAATCACATCTTTCATAGTCAGAATCTGACACTGAGCAAACACTGTAGGATGTAATAGCATTGAGTGAAGTACTTCACGGGGAGACTTGAATCAGGAGCCAGATAATGAAACAACTGCTGTCATAAGGCAGCTGATGATCTCTTTTGCAGTATTCCATGTATCTCTCAGCATGCAGAAAAATGTTTGAGGCAAGCTTATCCTTGTAGCAATAAATTAAAACATTTAGGGAATCTTGTTTTTCAAGCAATTTTAATAAACAGTGACACTTCTTTGATAGAAGTCAGTTTAACCTAAATCCCACCTGCTAGTTTGCAAATAGTGACAATTCAAAAGGTTAAGCTTAGAAATAGATTTGATGGCCTTGATTCAAAAATAATTTTACTCAAAACTAAGCTTGAAAACAACTATTCCTTGCTCCTGCCAAGTCCAGCTGTGAGAGATTGGAGGAGGTTGCCATCTTAAAACATTTTGGGTGCACCTATAGGGAAAAGGGGCAGGTCAGGTCAGGTCCTGCTCTGGTGAGGCAGTGCCATGCTCCACATGCCCCAGAGCCTGTATCCCAGCCCTGCAGTGGCTGCCAATCCCTGGCACAGCAGAGGCAATGCTCCACACCCACCTCTGGAGCCCCAATTCAGCCCCACAGTGGCCAGATGACCCAAAATCCCACCTTGGGGGAAGGGCCCAGGAAAGCCAAAGGGTACTTAACCCAGGAGCACAGGTCTTGACCCTACTTCCTTTTGGAATTTCTATCAGCTGAACACTGCTGGAATCAGAACTGGTCACTATATTTGTTCTTTTCTACATATTTTCTGTCTTTCTTCTTCTAATTCCCTCTTCTGAGTTTTGAGTAACTCAAAATCGGATGGGCTTGGAGTTTGCTAAATTGAATAGACTAAAGTTAATGCCTCCTGAAGTGTTTTATGTTGATTAAATGCTGCTCTAAACCTTTGTCAAGTCTCTGATTTTCTCAACTTTACTGGCAAAGTTGTTTTGTTTTTTTTTTTTTAAAGTCAGTATTTCTCTTGTGTGTCTAACAT
>VXBC01000844.1:901293-934292 GCA_013399945.1 Ploceus nigricollis | reverse complement strand
TGCCATGCTCCACATGCCCCAGAGCCTGTATCCCAGCCCTGCAGTGGCTGCCAATCCCTGGCACAGCAGAGGCAATGCTCCACACCCACCTCTGGAGCCCCAATTCAGCCCCACAGTGGCCAGATGACCCAAAATCCCACCTTGGGGGAAGGGCCCAGGAAAGCCAAAGGGTACTTAACCCAGGAGCACAGGTCTTGACCCTACTTCCTTTTGGAATTTCTATCAGCTGAACACTGCTGGAATCAGAACTGGTCACTATATTTGTTCTTTTCTACATATTTTCTGTCTTTCTTCTTCTAATTCCCTCTTCTGAGTTTTGAGTAACTCAAAATCGGATGGGCTTGGAGTTTGCTAAATTGAATAGACTAAAGTTAATGCCTCCTGAAGTGTTTTATGTTGATTAAATGCTGCTCTAAACCTTTGTCAAGTCTCTGATTTTCTCAACTTTACTGGCAAAGTTGTTTTGTTTTTTTTTTTTTAAAGTCAGTATTTCTCTTGTGTGTCTAACATGAGTACATGAAAAGCTGTAAGCCCTTTTAAGAGTCTTGTCAAGTGACTTTTTGAGGCCCTTACACCAACATAATTAATGTAATTTCCAACAAATGTAATAGGAACTGTTTCAATTACCCTACTTTTCCATTATTCTCCATAATACCTTCTCTTTTGGAAAGACTTGACTGTCTTTTATTAATAAAGTGTTAAACTGATAATGATGATGCGAAAAGTCAGGGGAAGAGGGGAGGAACTGTCTACACAGGAAAAATTGTATCATACATTATTTACCCTATTTCACTCAAACTCCAAAGAAAAGGGAAAGACAGAATAAGTGACTTAATGTGAATTTCTGGATTAGACATGCAGATGAGTTATGAGGATTAAGGTCAAAGGATAGATAAAGGGCACAAATCTGTTCAACATTCATTAAGATGCAGATGTTTTATTTAAAGACACTCCTAATTCAGACCAACATTAATAGAAAAAAAAAATCTGTTAAGACCAGCACTGTCAGATAGCTACTAAAACAAGTTATTTCTGAATCTTTGCATGTGACTTAAGCTAGTGACACAGAAATGCAATTAGATAATTAGATAGACTTCCTTTCTGATTAAGTGGTTAAATCCCATTTCAAGGTAGTATGAAAGTGTGGAAAATACTGTGTGCTATTACAAGTACTATGTCAATCCTTTGTAGCTAAAATTGCTTTTTTCCCAAGACAATCTCCTTACCTGACATAGCCTATCAGCTAATTAGGAAATATCCACATATCCAGTTAAAGGTCTATGAGTACACTGCACCAGCACAAGAAATTACATGTACTGTTCTGATGTTGAGTGTATTTGGAAAACAACAACACATGGAACCCAACCCCTTGTTCCAGCACTGTCCTGGTTATGCCAGGAGGCCTTTGTGGCCATTAGATGTTACAAGGCTTTTTTTTTTTTTAAATCTTGCACAAAAAACTCTGCTTGTATTTCTGCTTTTTAAAGTGCTGCACTTATCTCTACAAGCTGTAAGTACAGAGTTTATTATTTTATAAAATCTTTTCACATATTGACTTACGCAGGGTTTTAATATGCAATGACCAGCATGCAATCCTTTGGAGGTTTTTTTGTTCTGTTTATTTCATATAATCTTCTATGTCAGCTCTTTAGAATGCACCCCATTTGTTTTTATTGCCATTCCAGAAAAAGTCACCATCAACTTACTTACATAACTTTTTGTGCTGGACTTCTAGTTATGAAGAGGTCAATCTCATTTTATGGGCTAGACACGTTTAGCAATGTTTTATTTTTACTGTGTCATCAAATAAATACAAACCAGAGAATTAAGAAAGCATAAAGACCTCTAAAGGCAGGAATTGGGACAAAACTGTGAGATATTTTCACATCCTATTCTTGTTCAAACAAGAAACACTTAAAGATAAAGCAATATGTATGAGTGGCACCTCAAAACATGCTATAGATTTAAATGTCTGTTCAAATTTCCATAGTAAGTCCTGCTTTGTGCAACTAAAGACTTGTCAAAGTTAATTTCCATCAATATGAAGTCTGGCACAACGGTCTGTAATTTATGTGCATCTCCTCTCTTCTAATTTTGAAGAACAGTTGATGCAAATTGTTCCAGACCTTTCCAATATTATGAGAAATTCATAACTTTATTGCTTTTCTAACCAAAGAAAAAAAGCCAAGTAACAAAGAACTGATGTAACCAGTTGAATTGTTCTTACTTTTTATTTTCTAGGAGTTAAAGGAGTCTTTTAGAACTACATTAAAAAAACTTCTTAACAAAGCCTACACAGGCTATATTCCAAAACTACAGTATCAAATATGTAGAATCAAAAGGACACACCATTTAACACAATTTATAAATAAAAAACATAAATGTCCACTATGGCATCTCTTACTTGGGTAAATCTGCTTTTAATTTCAGCCGAGACAGTTTCAATATTAAGTCCATGATCACTCCATGTTAATAGCAGCTTTGTAATGGACAATTCCTCTTACAGTAAGACAGCTTTTATTGGTCTTTAGGTAAGAACTGTCTGTAGTAGGACTTCAGTGTCAGCTTCGAGAAAAAATCCTCACCCCACTTTGTGTGCCCATTACATGGGAAAGCAGAGAGTCTGAGTCATCCTTTTGCACACACCAAAAGAACAGATCCATGAGAGTTATTGAAAAATTCCTCAAAGCTCCTCCACAGTCACAGAACACTCTGAGTTGGAGGGGACCCAGAAGGCTCCTCTAACTCTAAAGTGAATGTCCTAGACAGGGCTCAATCCCACAGTCTTGGCATTATTAGCAACATTCTCTAATCAACTGAGCTAATCCCAGGGTCAATCTGTCCTGCCTTGCCAAAAACTGAAGCAGATCTTAAACAGTGTCCATCAGAACACCAGGCACTTCAACATTTAGGGATCAGCAGACTGGAAACCCTCTTTAAAAAGCTTTCAAACATATACATTTACTGTGTTTCAGTTTGCACAGTGGGGTGGACACTGGGATCCTTTTGGGGCAAGCTAAATCAAAGCACCCCTTATACTCCTGTCAAGCAGATAGCCAGCCCATGGAACCAGATTAAAATTAAACCAAAAATAAACAAAGGACAAAAGGCACATTGATATGCTTCAAGCATGCACATGAAGTCCTCAGCTCCTCCCAGTTCACTCTGTACATCTATCCCTGTTGGTTCACATCACTTCACACAGTCAGAGCAGCCAGAGACAGTCCAGCCAAGCAGCCAAGAGGAGAAAACCCTGCCCTGTGTAGGAAACCTCATTCATTTTCTGGACGTGGCAGTCCCCATTTAAATCCAGCCAAAGCTTTACAAGATTGTCTGTATTTTAATATACACACAGGAAGAGATTATGTTAACCACAGCAACCAGGCTATGGCAGCACAGCCCTCAGAGCCATTCACTCACACTCTCACTGCCTTGCCAACACTGTTATTTCACAGCTGAATCTGAACACCTGACCCAGTTATCAGCAGAAAACATCTTAGAACAAATTCACACAATGTACATAAAAGACAAATGACAGACAGCCACTCAGCTGTTCATCCAAATGGTCCTAAGGGAATCTGAATACAGCGATGCTGAATAACTGCATCCTGTAACTTGTCACCTGCAGAGCACATACAGAAGAGGAGTTGTGTGTGTTTGCCATGTAACAATCTTTAAAACTGGTTTCAGGAGAACAGTAAATTTTAATCCATCCCTTGTGTGCAAAGTAAAAAGGAAAACCCATTTACTAAAAAAAAAAAAAAAGAATATTAGCAGGCATGAACACAAACCAAGGGAAGAAGACTGATTTGTTTAGGATAAGAAGTCACTTCTCAGTTTGAGCTGAAGCCCTTCAAAGGGGTCACGGAACACAGGGATAATCTTGTCAATAAAGTATACTCATGTTTCCTAGAAGCTTTTGTCACAAATCCTCATTAAAGGCTCCTAAAGAAACTGAGTTGTAATTAGATGAGAGAAGATCCCACCCTTCATTTCCTATCTTTTGATCACTTATTAATGAAAAAAGTAAATTGCCCTTTCAAAGCAGTTGCTAAGTTAGTCCTTGAAATATATATGGCTCTTCACTGTTCAGTGCACTCAAGTGATCAAGATGGGGCAGAGAGAAGATGATGCACGAAGAGAAAGGACAAGAGGGTAGAGAGTTTATAGTTTAAGAGCTGAGGATTACTGTGACAGGTTGGAGAGTACCTTAAGCAGATGAGTAAAGATGAAGATGAATGCAAAGATGTACATTGAGGGGGAAAAAATTATTTCTGCCTCACAAAAACAAATTAAGGAGAGAGTTACCACTAAAAAAATACTGGAATTAACTCACTATTAAAAAGCAGACAAATAGAAGGTTTGAGATTATTAGGAGAGGAACAGTAAACTAAAAAGCAGCAAGCTATTCCTCCTAAAGACCATACAGACATTTATGAAGTCATGCTGCATACAATTCTATTAATCCCATTTCAGAAAGATGGAAAAAGTAGAAAATATGCAAAATGTTGTGAGGATAATCAACGATATGGGAAAATCTTCTTTAGAAGAGGATTAAGTAGATTAATTTGCTATCTGAAAACTAGGGGAGAGAGAGAGTAGAAACCGACAAAATTGCACATAGCAAAAAGAAGCTGAAGAGGAGATTTACCCAGGGCAAGGGGGAAGAACTAGGTACCCCCAGCAGAATCATCATGAGCCAGGTGTGCCCAGGTGGCCAAGAAGGCCAATGGCATCCTGTTTTGTATCAAAAATGGTCTGACCAGCAGAACCAAGGCAGTGATTGGCCCTCACTTGAAGAAAGACATTGAGGTACTGGAGCCAGTCCAGAGAAGGGCAACAGATCTGGTGCAGGGTGTAGAGGGTAAGTCCTGTGTGGAGCAGCTGAGCTTAATGAGTGGTTTAACCTGGAGAAAAGGAGGCTCAGGGGAGACCTTACTGCTCTCTACAATTCCCTGAGAGGAGGTTGTTGTAAAGTGCGGGTCAGCCTCTTCCCCCTGGTAACAAACAGGACAAGAGGAAATGGCCTCAAGCTGCACCAGGGGAGGTTCAGGTTGGATATCAGGAGGAATTTCTTCATGGAAAGGGTGGTTAAGGATTGGAATGGGCTGCTCAGAAAGTAAAGTCACCATCCCTGGAAGTGCTCAAGAAACAGCTGGATGTTGCACTTGGTGCTGTGGTTTAGCTGACAAGGGGGTGTTTGATCAAAGGTTGGACTCAATGATCTTGGAGGTCTTTTCCAACCCTAATGGTTCTAAAAGCTGGACTAGAAACACTTCCACCTGGCCAGTTCTTGTGTAACACAGAATTCCACAGCCTGCATAATGGTCCAAGAGGTGGAAGAGTTATTTTTTCCTATTGAAGTCAAACTTTCCATTCATTAAAACTAATGTTAGCATAATACTTATTTGATTATTGCAAATGTTAAAGTTTCAGGGAAAAAAAAACAACAAGAACTGATCATTGCCAGATATTTCATTATGTGCACTTAGAGAACAGGTCTTTATTTTCTACACATTTTAGTCTTTGTGTTCAAAACTACTGTCAGTCCCTGTCTGCTGCTCTCATGAGAGGCAGGAGGAAAAGCAGAAGTGTCAGCTTCAGTATCTCTCACCCACAGTCCCTCTTCCCTGTGCATCAAGTCCACTCTCCAGGGAACTACTCAACTTCCATAGAAACCACCAAGACAAATACTTGGATACCTAGATCAGCAACCTAAACACTGAAACTAGTCAAACACCTGTCTGAAGCACGCCTGCAATTTTACATAAATGCTGGACTATAGCATGTAAATAATTTAAAAATTAGTAATAACAGAAACAACCAAGACAAAAAAAAAAATTCCAACAAAACAAGCAAACAAAAAAGACCAAAAAACCTCACATGACACCAAACCAATAACCTGTCAGAGCATCAGCAACTGTTAGACAGATTCCCTAGTAAAGGCCTAGCCATGGGCTTCTTTGGAGTAGCTATAAATCAGTGTGCCATGTTCACAAACAGTTGGGTAGTCAGGAGTCTGTACACCCATTAATCTGTAGATTACTGTAATAAAATTGCTGAGGTTTATTCTGGAATTCATGAGCACAGTAGTTTGTCTTTTTCCCCCCATCCAGAACCAAAGATTAGTTGGTGCAATTTTGAGCAATTATTTTGAAGTAATGTGTCAATTTATATAAAACATTGATCTCTTTCACAAGTTTTTTTTTTTTTTTTTTACACTAACAGGAAGATACTGAAAAGATTAAAGATCAAGGACCATCCATGTAGTACAAAAGGATTCCCCCTTCAAAATGATTTTGACAAGGATTAAGAAAGCAAAAGCATTCCACACACTATTCTTGTTAAACTGAACTCCTCCTACAGCTCCCTAAGAAAGCAGAACAGAGAGGCACACCTTTCATCACAGGAAAAAATAATATATGAAGACCAAGCTCCAGCTTGACCTTTATCTTCCTAAGTGATAACTCTCAAAAGTGACCAAAAGGTTAACTAAACTCTAAAAAGGTCATCTGTCTTTAATCTGGCTATATAGATCCTTTTCTGATGTTCAATAGTACACAGCTACTGTTCATTAAATATCACCCGTCCATTCTGTGTTTCCACCTTCTGTTTTCAGCAGCAGCTAGATTTTTGTTCTGTCATATTAAACAGCTTGCAACTTTTCCCAGCCCAGCACATTTTCTGGGATAGGAAGTGTTTTATGGTTATGTAAATAAATTCCCAGCAGTTCTCCTCCTATAACAATTCTGTAATATCAGATATATACACATTTGTTCTGAGCACATTAGTGCCTTCTTTGCTCCACTACCTGTCCTTCACTTCTGAGAGATAACAGTCACCTCTTGTGCTCCTCACAAGTGATGCAGCTCAAATAATGTTCAGCTAAGTCTTATTTCAAAGCAATTATATAATCCAAAATTATACCAGAAATTAAAGACTGAACTTCAAATTCAATGTACAGAGTAATGTTATAAGGATCAGGTTCTTCAGATGACTAGAGAGTTCAGAATAAACTGGGAATAAGACTTTTTTCCTTAAAAATGGTATTGTTATATGTGCAAAAACATCCTGAAAGGTCACACGATCTTATTAAATAGCACTGGTTATTCTTGTTGCTTTCTTCTCTTTGTTGTTTGCTATTTTGCAAGTACTCTAGTTACCAGAGTTACTAACTGCTACTAACTACTCTAGTTAGGGTCAAAACTGCAGGGAATGAAGCTTACCACTTTTTTCATCCTTTCAAGAGCAGCAGTAGGTCTAGTTCCTTCCACTCTTCCTTAATTATAATCCAGTTGATAAAATATCAGAAAAAGTAGTGTTATCTTCTAATTTGTCATCAGGTATGTAATGAAACCCATGAAAAAGATTCTAGCACTCCTCTGATTAGCTTTCATGTTTTCTGCACACCTCCCTTAAAGTCAAGTTGGAATATTCACAATGAAGAACTTTTTTGTTTTAAAAAGTTTCATATATTTTGTTGTTGTAAGCAGAATTTCACAAGATTATGTAGCATAAAAAAAAAAGAAAAAATAACTCTTCAAACTACTGCCATTAACCTAAGCAGAAGCAATATATCAGGTCACTCAAAACCAGGCTGTTGCTGGATGGCTTCTGCAGTCCTCTTTCCTCCTGGAATTAAAGAATGCAAGTGACCAACAGGCAGATACTACTTATTCTCTTCACTGATAGCAATACAGGAAGAAACAGAATATACTTCCCCATCTAGACCAACAATTTTCTTCCATCTCTCTCCTAGCTATAATATAATAAATATCATATCAATAATATAATATCATTGTTGCTATAATTAATGCTAATATATTGATATAATATTAATATATTACTAAAATAATATAATTAGCCCCCTTATTATTATCTGCTCTTGGTTGGCAGTGCTGAGGTTAATAAGAAGGGCACCAGGGTAATTAAAAAGTCCTTCAAGGCTGTGAGTCAATTGGTTGGTGGAGCAGGAGCACAGGTGGTGTTCTGCCCAGTCCCTTCTGCAGCAGGGATGAACGATGAAAGGACCAGGAGAACTCATACTATCAATAAACAGCTGGTGTCATCAGTTGAATTTTGTTTTTTTTGATCATGGGGAAATTTTTTTGGCACCAGGCCTGCTAGAATCAGATGGGCTCCATCTGCCTAACAGGGGCAAAAGGATTCTAGCTCATGAGTTGATTCAGAGGGCTTTAAAATAGGTTTGAAGGCAGAAGGGGATGCAACTGGGCTCTCCAGAAAAAGCCCAAGGGTGGTAAAAGCCAGAGTCAGGGGTGAAATCAGCATCCCAGCTGAGGTGCATGTACCCTAATGCACACAGCATGGGTAACAAACAAGAGGAGCTGGAGGCCGTGGTACAACAGCAGAGCTGTGATGGAATTGCCATCATGGAAACATGGTGGGATGACTCACATAACTGGGATGCTGCGCTGGATGGCTACAAGCTCTTCAGGAGAGAGAGAAGAGGTGGAGGGGTGGCTCTGTATATTAGGGAGGCTCTGGACACTGTAGAACTCGAGGTCAGTGACAATAAGGTCAACAGCATCACCATCCTGGTGGGAGTCTGGTACAGAGCATGGTTTAACCCCCAGCAGCCACAGAGCAGCAGGCAGGGCTGCCTGTCCCAGGGACTGACAGACAGACACGTGTAAGTCCGTGTTTCCTGGAGGAAAAGCGAGTAGTGGTTCTGAGGCTCCAAGCGAATTGAGGTTCAATGTGATGAGGAATGCTCACAACAGCACCTGGAATTCTGTCCTCTCTGCTGTTCTGGGTGCTAGACAATCCTTAGCACGGCGTCTAATTTATTAAGCAGCATTTTTGTCTGATTTCTTCAGAGAACAGTTGAATAAACATGCTAAATCCTGCAACTCTCACATGCAAAGGGATGTCAATTCTTTCACATGATTATTGTCCAGGATCTGAATCCCTAAGTACCACAGTTTATCTCCTGAGACAGCAAAATCAACAAAAAACTGATTGATCCCAATACAGAAAAGGGTGCAGCTAAGCAAGCTATGGGCATCCCACAACCTGGCATGCTTCTGGGCAAGCCCACAGAGGGTACCTGGTTAATCCATGCAGCTGCATTTCAAGGGAAATGTTGGTTTGTGAATCAGTGGGTGCATGAACCTGCCTCACTACTCTTGCCTCTCACTAGAGACACAGCTCTCATGTCAAAGATAATCCAGTCTTACGAGTCAAAGTGAAAGGAACGACGGTTTGTCACAAGCAAACGAGGATAGGAGAGATGAAAGGGATTCCAGACCTCAGATCTAAGTTTAATGTTGCTAAAAAACAGTAAAAAAATATCAGAATGGATAGGGATAGCTTGAGAGTTTTAGACCTGTTTCTTCTGCCTACAAAAATCAGTCTAACAGTAAAATTACCAGGGTTTCACTTCAGTCATCCAAATCCAGCCCTTGCCCATTTATCCTGCAGGATCTGTAAGAAATGGGAAGATGTTCAAGGGATGAACAGCACACCATGTGCATTTGAGGTTAATCACTGTCAGAAAATTTCTTCTTACTTTATTATGAAATTAAGTATCTGCAAACCCTGGGACTGAGCCCCTTGGAGACATCACCCTGCAAGAGGGACCTACCAGCCCACCTGTTCATGTTTTGTTGTAAGAGGGCAAGGAATGAAGAGCTGCAGTCTTGACACCTACCTTCATACCTACATGGTCTGTTCTCAAGCACTGATTTTTCAAAGAAATAAATCACTGGTGAGTGAGATGCAACACACCAGCCCACAGAGCCATCAGTGTGGCATCCCCAAAATATAAATATAAAGTAGTCTCAACAATGAAAAGGGCTGCAATCATTAAATCACTTTTTGAACCTTCCAATGTCAGGCTTGTTTACCTACATCTGAGCTCACAAATGTAGTGAAGGAAGCCAGATATTAGGCAAGAAGTGGGCACTAGGGAAAATTTTCCCCCAGCAAGATTAAAGGCATTTTTACAGAAAAAGACTTATAAGAAGCAGTTTTATTGTATGCAACAACAATAAGCAGGTGCTTCATAGACAGCAGTATGAAATGCAATTTCTTTCAAATTAAGTGAGGTTATTTCCATCAGAAAAGTTCAGCAACCTTACCCTCTATGAATAAAAAAAGAGATCTGTAAGCAATTTAAAAGTAGTCTTTTTCTTAAATAAAGAAAAACAAGATTTTTCTGCATCAAAAGACACAAAACCACCTACATAACAAAAAGTAAATGGTTATGTATCTGTAACTTAAATTTCCAAGAAAGCATCTTTGCTATTGACAGAGATAATCTCCCATTCCTCGAATCAAATTTCTTCTCCAAGTTAAAAGAAAAAGGCCAGGTTGAAAGAAAACCCATGATCATACCAAGATTTGAGCTCAACAAAACTTGGAGAGGTGTCTGCCTGATCCTTTTATGTCTCTTCCAAGAGAATATGCCCACAGACTTGAACAGTATTGTCTCAGAATGCACCCAGATATCCTTTTGCAAGGCAATACATAAGTAGAAAAAAACAAAACAAACTTAAACCCAGGGAGTTATCAGAATAAGGAAGAGGAACATTCCTCTCCCTCTACTCACATCCCTGAAATAGGGTAGGGGTCCTTCAGAGCCCTGGTTGCTAGCCCAACAGCTTTCAGCACATTCTCAAGTTGAGCAGCCATCAGACAAACCTCTCTTAGGTCTTTAAAGTCTGTGTCCCCTGCTGCAGCTGGGCTTGGCCAGCAGCTCCCTGCTGAAAGCAGGATCTCCACTTGCTGCCTTTCTCATTAGCTCACCACTTCACTTTGTCCTCCAGAGCCTTCCTCAGTCTGAGAACACCAGGAAAGAAGCAATTTCCCCTCCCCCCCTTTCTTTGCCACGGAAAGTAAAATATGTCCAAGAGTGCAGCAGCTCCCAGGACATCAGATCCAGTTTCCCTTCTCTGTGCAGCCACGACTTAATATTATATACATTCAATATTACATTCAGCTTGCCTGATCAGCAGTATATTTGTCATGCACCCTGACTGCACTACTCCAAATGCTAAGCAACAAACCTATTCCCTGAAACCCCACCTGAACTTAAAGCCAGTTTGCATGATAATTGTCTAAATCAGAACCTTGCTTTCCTGTGCAATGAATAAACAAAAAAAAAAAAAGCACTGGCATCCTCTTTTCAGTCAGCATTCCCTGTCAGTTGATTAGAGAGGTCTGCTGTTCAGGAATTCCACTCTGGAACCCAGTTTTTAACAAGCTCTACATACTATATAAAGACTTTGCAGTGGTTATTCCACTAGGCAGAACCTGTCAGGAGCCATACAGTCTGTAGGCATCAGTTTGTACACAGCAGCTGAAAGACCTCAGAGAGGTCAACAAAAAGAGTCAGCACAGTGCACTGCCCTGCAAAAACACTAGTTCAGGTCCCAGGAGTAAAACAGCAACCACAGCACCAGTTTGCATCTATTTTGGGGAGCAATGAGGAAAACTCCTCACTGAAGGTAGTGTTTTCATGCTGGAGACACCTGAGTTGGCTCAAGGATCCCTACACCATGTTAGAGCGGACATGCAGTGTCTACCCTTTTGATTTCAGCCCTCTAAAGCATGCCCTGACCACAACAGCTGGGTTTTGTGAGGTTATTGAACCAGAGAACTGCTGAACACAGAAATGCTCCTTTTTAATTACTCATCTTTCATTTGATAGAGTGAGTGAAGCTACTACACATCTGCTGGGAGCAAGGATTCACTTTCATAATGAAAACATACAACCTATTTCCTTCTCATTTCCATGAGGATTTGCTAAAGTGTTAATCCAAGGAAAATTTAAAAAAAAATTTTCCTTGACTAAAAGCAAAAGACAAACCAAATAATTCCAAGATATGTTATCTTACCAGAAAAATCATACTTCTCACTAAGAGCCCTCTCTCTTCCCAGTGCCAGAAATTTGTTGGCTACAGGGAAGAAAATGTATTGTTCATACTGGTGTTCTTGTAACTTTTTTCACTGCAGAAGAACAGCTAGCAGCAGAGAAAAGAAATAGCATCTAAAAATGAAAGTAGAACATATGCCTGAACTTCAATACACCAGCTTGTGTCCAGTTTCCCAGAAATTAATAGGTCTTGATCTCAAGACCCCTTCAAAAAACTTAAAATATCCAAGATTTCAGCTATTGCTGCAATCTAAAAACTTCATTAAAACTTGTCTTGCCTTTCAGAACTCTAGAAGCAGTGGCAAGATAATGATCATAGCAAAGGGTGGAACTAGGTTCATTGAGTATTTCCAAGAAAAATTCAGTTCTCACTGCCAGTGAATTTGAATTATGACCACACAAAGATGATAATCTAGTGAAGAATTTGAATACAGAGAAAGAGGGGAAGGAAATGAGTATGTTAGAAATAGGACAATGAACTGCACAGTCATAAAAGCACTTCAAATTCTACCATTGCTTGTTTCTACCACACTGAGAGTTTGTTGTTTTACTTGCTCAACTACCACAATGCTCTAAGTCAGTGGT
Source organism: Ploceus nigricollis (assembly GCA_013399945.1). Lineage (NCBI taxonomy): Eukaryota > Metazoa > Chordata > Aves > Passeriformes > Ploceidae > Ploceus > Ploceus nigricollis. Next base: position 921,811 of record VXBC01000844.1, on the reverse strand, counting down.
CCCCAAACTGGGGTGTATGAATCCCAGGGACTGTGCAAGACAATTCACTGGTGTCCACAAAAATATTTTTGTACTCTTAATAAATATTTTTTTAAATAGGATTGTCTGTTCTTTACCTTACCTTTTTCCCTTTCTATTTTTGTGTACATTTTATGATGTCCATAATAGCACAGTAGTGCAGATGTGTAATTTATAATACATACATTTTTCCCTTTTACAAACATGTAGTCAAAAATTTGGGGAGCTGCTCTAAATGGTTCATCCACCCAAGAGTAACAATCTTAATATCTGCAGGGTATTTACACTATCCTCAAACATCCAGAACTACCACAATTTTCTATTCCATCTCCAAGCCATTCCAAAGCACAAACAATTCAATGTTAGTTCCATTTAAATTCATATAGCTATAGCACAACTCAATCCTAGCTCATGTTCAGTCTTCTCATTGTTTCTTTATAACCTCTGAACTGAGATAATCCATTTTCAAGTACTTGAGGAAAATGAAGCTTTCTGTTATAGTCTTCAAACTGGCTAGATCAAGGCAGTGGCTTTCTGTGGATATTGAATGAAAAAGAGGGATATTTCTAAAGCTTCTACACAACCATCACCACTCAACCATGGCAGAGCAAGTTTCTTAAATTCTTAGACTTCAGCCTGTCTTTAGCTGAAGCAAATCTCCTACTGCTTCACCTTAAAAAAAAAATAGCTTTTATCAATATGCCTAGAGAACTTAAAGATTCCAAAACTATTACCTCTAGAGCAGTTGTTTCCTGCTCAGCTTTATTTCACCATTTATTTATTATGCCTTGATTTTTTAGTATTTTTTATAACACTAAAAATAAGCAGAGAACAGAAGTTGGCTTTTGTCAACCAAAAAAAGCACCCCAGTGCTGAGGTTCAATATGTGGTACTGATTTGAAGGGAAATGCATCCACAGTAACACTCCAAAATACCATCCTACAGCACTCCAAGCCTACACCAGCCCCCTTGAGGCACTTTGATGGGGTTCTGGTGGTATTTTGGGAGGTTGTTTGGGGGTTTTAAGGCTTGTGTAAGGACAGGAAGCCTTTGCAGTGCATGAGCATAATAGCCTGGCCATGCCAGACACAGCTGATCCAGCCTCCTCAGCAGGGGAATCTCTAGCCCAGATGTCATCTGATTAGCCCAGATTTCCTACTGCCACTCTCTAACCAGTTTTCATTGACTTTGAGCACCAACACACCACAAAAGAGCTCAAACTTTCATCCACAACAGCTCAGCACAGCTGCCCAGGGATTTCAGGGATCTCCCTGTGCCTTGTCCCAGACTCAGCCCACAGCTACAAGCTCCCAGGCCCACCACCAACTTCACTCACCTCTGCCAGCCCCACCTGATCATAGCTGCAGCTCACTCCCCATCAGGCCTCTCTTTCTCCCCCTGCTTTAAATCCCTCCTCTCACCCTCCACACTGACCCTGCCCAGGTGTGCCATTAACCCTGCCCTGCCTGGCTGGGGCAGCTCCCTAAACACACCCCCATTAAAAACCTGGCTGGTCTGAACACTTTAGGTGCTACTCAAAATAAAGTCACTTGAAGTTAAGTTTTTTTTAAAAGCCCCCAGCAGAAGAATTCGCTGGACCAAGTTGCTCTAAGCCCCATCCAGCCTGGTGCTGAAACTTCCAGGGATGGGACATCCACAGCTTCTCTGGGCAACCTGGTCCAATGCCTCATCATCCTCACAGTGAAGAATTTCTTCCTGATAGCTAGTCTAAATCTACCTCTTTCATTTTAAAGACATTCCCCCTTGTCCTATCGCATACCCTTCTTAAAAATCCATCTCCACATCACTTGCAGTTCCTTTAGGCACTGGAAGGTCTCCCAAGAGCGTTCCCTTCTCCAGGTGGAAAAGTTCCATCTCTCTCAGCCTGTCATGAATTGAGGAAAAAACCTCCACTTTAACAAGGGCTTATAGGGCAAGAGGAAACGACCTCCAGTTGCTCCAGGAGAGGTTTAGATTGGATATTAGGAAAAAGTTCTTCACTGAAATGGTGGTCAGACTTTTGAACAGTCTGCCTGGGGAAGTGGTGGAATGACCACCCCTGGAAGTGCTCAAAAATGTGTATATTTGGTACTTCAGGACATTAGTGGTGGATTTGCAGCTTCCCTGGAGGTCTTCTTCTCCCACCTTCCTCAGCACTTGCTCACCTTTTGCTATTAAATAAGGAAAATATAAGTTGATAAGCTGTCCCCAGGCAATGTTCCTGTGCCACCCAAGTTGTCCTCTGTGTCTGCAAAGATCCTTCTATAACATCCAAGAGATGGTGTGGCTGTGTAAAGAGCTGTTCATCCCTACATCTAATTTTAGATGGACATACATGCCATTTTCATTTCCTTCAGCTCAGCCCACCATTTGTCCTTTCATGTTCTCCTTTAAGCCACTGAGAATTCAAAGCTATTTCAAAGCATAGTTATAGCGATCTGCATATAAAAGGCTGTATGTCCTACAGAGGGTTCAGCTGCATTAAAAAAAAAAACCCCAACATCTTCCATTGAAGAAAAAATCAGGAGTTAATCCCACAACTAAGATTCAGTATAGTTACTATATTTTTCACTGGATGTGAACAGCCTGTGGATTCATAAAGCCACCAAAAATTGTCTAAGCCACTACATTCAGTCTGAGTGCATGAAGAAATTGTAGCTGCTGCAAGGGAACCATGGCTTTAAAGCTTGCTGCAGGCTTGGGTGCAGGGCCAGGGTCCCAGGTAAAACCCAAAAATGAACAGTATCATATCACAGTACAATCTAACAAAATTGAGATACAGGAATTATAGCCACAAATGCTATACATGCTGCATCACAGAAATCACTTTTTTCATAATATTCCTTGCACTGAACATGCAGAGTTAACCTCAGGAAACTTATAAAAACGCTGCAAGTCCTTCGAGTGTTTTTGGTTTTCTTTACTCAGTTTACATACTCATCTTAAAATCTCTCTGATAGTTAAGAATATTTATTATTTTAAGTTTAAAGTGGAGCTGCAAAGGGTCACAGGACTTGAGGAACATGATCATCAATTAAAATTGAAATATTTTCAACATAACCATGAGTGCTGGTAGTACCAATTTCCTGGGATTATTTTCTAGAGGTGGTTTACCTACCACACAGCTTGTCCTTCTAACTTTCTCTAACTTTTCTGGGGTTATGTTTTTTGGGAGTTATGTTTCTGGGATTATATTTCAGAGGTGTTTCCCTACCACATAGCTTTTTCTTCTGTCTAATTTTCCAGTCTCCTTCCTCACCTACCCCCTACTGAACTGTCATCAAACTCCCCTTCATGCCAGTCACTTTTCAGTTCTCCTTAGGATCACACTCCTTCATCACCTTCTCTCTTCATCATAAGTTTGGACAGTCTGTAGAGACTGTTTGCAAAGGAGAGTAAAAGCAGTGGGAAGGCAGCTCCAGCAGAGCTGCCTTTTGTCTCTCCCCCTGCCTTCTGCAAAAGCAGCCAGCCAGCCTACCCTCCCTGAGTGACACACTGCAGGCAAACCCTTTCTCATTTTCTAGGAAGAGCCTGGTAATCAATGACTGGCTGAGAACAGCACCACAACAAGTTAAAACCAATATTATGAATGATACCAGAGATTCAAGAGTTTGCATCCTGGATATTTAGAAGTGAGAAGATTTATGAATTCTCTATAAAGCTTTATTGTGAAGAGACTGGAATACAAGACTTCATTTTGAAAATAGAAGAGATATCATAACAACTTAGGGAAATCAGGAAAAAAAAAACAACAGGAACAGTACAACTAACATTTCTGTCTTTATAGCTTCTTAGAAATAAAAGGCATGTCTGTTAATGTTTACCAATTTTTATTTTTCTTTTCTGTTCTTTGAGAAAGATATTGCATTGATTTCTAAATTGTAAGAAAGATTTTTCAGTACAGGTTCAGCTCTGATTAACTTTTTCTCGGACAAACAGCAGTAGTGAAATTAAAAACAATACTGCTTTACTTATAAACAAACTTTAAAACATGCCTCTGATTATAGGGAGTCCCAGTGTGAGCATGTATTGGTAAACACGTGTAGTTGGCTGACCCTGGCTCGATGCCAGAACCCACCAGAGCCAGTCCATCACTCCTCTCTGCAAATGGACAGGGGAGAAAAAGTCTGTGAAGGTTCATGGTTTGAGACAAGGACTGGGAGGGATCACACACCAAATACTGTCCCAGGGAAAACAGACTCAAATTGGGAATATTAACTGAATTTATTAATAACAAAATCAGAGCAGCATAAGGAAAAGTAAAATCTTAAAAACACCTTCCCATTACCCCTCCCTCCTTCCCCACTCTACCTCCTCCCCTGCAGCTGAGCAGAGAGAAGGAGGAGGGAGTTTAAGGTCAGATGACGACATTGTTTCTGTTGCTGCTCAAGGAGAGGAATCCTTCCCGTGCTCCAGAATGGGGTCTCTCCCACGGAAGACAATTCTCCATGAACTTCTCCAATGTGAGTCCATCCCACAAGCAACAGCTCTCTGCAAACTGCTGCCACATGAGTCACTCCTCCCCAGGGCACTGTACTTCAGGCATGGCCTTCTCCAGTGTGGATGCCCCACAGGGTCACAAGTCCTACCAAGAAACCTGCTCTAGCAGGGGTTATCAGGGGTCTCCAGAGGCTGCAGGTGGATCTCTGCATCCCTGTGATCCTTCATGGGCTGCAGGGGCACAGCTGCCTTACCATGGTCACCATCATGGCCTGCAGGGGAAGCCCAGCTCTGGTGCCTGAAGCATCTCCTGTGCCTCCTTCTGCACTGACCTCAGTGTCTGCAGGGCTGTTCCTCTCACATGTTTTCACCCCGCTCTTCTCTGGCCACAATTACAACTGCACAATAACTTTTTTTTCCCCCTTTCTTCTTAAATCTGTTATCACAGAGGTGTTACCATTTCTAATTGGCCCGGCCTGTCCAGTGGCACATCTGTTTGGAGCCAGCTGGCATTGGCTCTGCTGGTCATAGAGGAAGCTTCCAGCAGCTTCTCACAGAAGCCACACCTGTAGTGTCCCCTCCTCCCCCCACCCCACTACCAAAACCTGGCCAGACTAACCCAATACAACATGTATTACAAAAAATAAAATGCTGGTAAAGTGATTACAAGAAGGAGGAGAGGATTTCTCAGAAGATTATGACAGGCAGCATTCAGTCCTGATTAAAACTTCTCTTGCTTGTTATTTGCAAATGCCATCATTTCCCTTTATTTTAGAATCCTGTATATTAAAAAAAAAAAACAAAAATCTTCAGGCTTTTAGCATGGAGACATTGAAGCATATGGTAGTCCCAGTCCCAAACATTAAAATGTGCCTGTCTGTGCCAAGTCTTAATTACCAGCTCATTAACACTCAGGTGTCAATTGCTGATGGCAAAGGCAGTACTCAGTTGGCCTGGTTTCTGTCATGCACAATGTAATTAAATTGACCTCCGCAAAAGGAGCCCTGTAGTTGCCTGATACCGCTTGGACACCCATTGCCGCGCTAATCACAATCGTGTAATTTAGTGAATCACAGAGTGTAATGAGGGAAAGACTCTGGAGAGCACCAAATTGTACTTGCATATGTAATAATGACTTTAAGGACAATTAGGGAAATAGTCGCTGCTCTGTTTTCTTCCAAGCTAATAATGAACTGCAGTAACTACTTGAGTTTCTATTGTTGATTTAAAACTTTAGCTGCTATTTTCTGTTTTAAAATAATGGTTAGAAGTAACTAAAATGTTAAAAAAAAAGAAATTAAATTTTCTGCTGCTTTTGGTTGGGGTAGAGTTAATTTTCTTCATAGTAGCTGGTATGGGGTTGTGGTTTTGGATTTCTGCTGTGAACAGTGTTGATAATTCAGTGATGCTTTTGTTACTGCTGAGCAATGCTTACAGAGATGGACATGGCACTTCCCCTGGTAGGGGCTGCAACTGTGGCACCAGCATCTGTGTGTGACTTCACCTTGAGTATTGTGTTCAGTTTGAGGCACTACAACGTAAGAAATATAAAAAGCTTTGTCCTGCTTCTGGCCAGGACAGGGTTAATTTTTGCAGTATCCAGGAGGGGCCATGGCTAGGACCCTGAGTTTGTTCTGTACCACTCCACATCCTGCACACCGGGGGAAGGAGGAGGAAAAGAGTCCCTTTCAGTCGGGCCAGTGGTGAAAAAAGCAGCAAGGGTATCCCCGGGTTCTGCGTGGTGGAAAATCACATGTGAGTCACTCACCTCTCTTCTGCACTCTGGCATCGTTATTGTTTCTCTTGCATTTGGTTTTATTTCATTGCTGTTTCCAGCAATTGTTCTTACTTCAATCCATGATCTTTGCCTTTTGTATCTCCAATTCTTCTCTCCATCCCACCACAGGAGAAGGGAAGGAGGAGTGGAGAGATGGGGAGCAGCGTGTGGTTTGGAGTGTTTCAGTGGGAACACTGCATTGGGGAATACCATTGTTAACCACAATCAGCTATGAGAAAATGTCCAAAGCAGAGCTACAGAGATGGTGAAGGGACTCAAGGGGAAGCTGTAAGAGGAGCAGCTGAATTCATTGGGCTTATTCAGCCTGGAGGGGAGGAGGCTGAGGAGACTGCAGAAGAGGGGGCCTCATAGCTGTCTACAGCTTCCTGACAAGGGAAAGAGGAGGGGCAGGCACAGATCTCTGCTCTCTGAGACAGGGCAACCAGGTTCATTGTTAAAGGATCCCTGGGATGGATTAAAGCGAAATGATGCTAAATAACCGAGCAATGAATTTTATTAGAACAACTGCTTTGAAACCGTAACTGGGAAAAAAAAAGTAATGGATTGGAAAAGGGGAGTACAGCCATCCTGGGATGTGTGGTCACCCTAAGAGAGGAAATTGTAAAGGAAGAACTAGGGAAAGAGAGGTAGAAGAAGAGCTAGAGGGATATCCCCACCCATGGCACCAGCAATGCATGGGTGATTGTTGTCTAGGGTTGTGACACACAGTCCAGGTCCATTTGAGGTGGCGATCAATGTACACATCAAAAACTGGGGTTTTTACAACCCTGTTTTTTCCCAATAAACACCCCAATACCTACCCTGGAAGCAGTTCTGGGCGTTCATCTTCTTGGGAGATTCTGGAAGTCTGGTGGCGTGGAGGGGATGGGGGGTTGTGTGTGTGTCTGTATGTCCAGGTGTGCCTGGACAAAGCTTCTGAACGAAGTTCCAGAGGAAACTTCCTGAGTTTTGAGGCTGCTCAAGGTGCTGGCTCAAGGTGTGGGAAAGAGACTGATGTATAAACACTGCTACTCTTCAGGATCTGTTTCTTCATGACAATTTCAAAACCAGCTTGTTTAAAGCAAAGTTTAGCAATAAGGTCCAAGTGGTTTACTACAAGGGCACAAGGGAATGGCATGAAACTGTCCAGGAAGGTTTAAGTTGTTTCTTCGCCCAGAGGTGGTGGGGCCCTGGAAGAGACTCCCCAGGACAGAGATCACAGCACCAAGCCTGACAGGGTTCGAGAAGCATTTGGGCAATGCTCTCAGGCACATGATGTGATTCTTGAGGTGTCCTGTGCAGGGCCAGGAACTGGATTTAGATGATCCTTGTACGTCACTCCCAACTCAGGATATTCTGTGATTCTGTGATCTGATTGATTTGTAGGAATGCAGTTACTTGGTTTAGCCAAGATTTAAATAATGAAGCTTTCTCTTCAATACAGAGCTTCTGAACTCTTCAGAGAACTCTCTGCCTTAGGAAGATGAGGCTTTTAAGATCAAGTTTACTGTATTGAAGTTTTTGTGCCTAAATGAAGCCATCAGCATTTGAAGTCTATGTAATCTTGACCTGCTTCTTGGCCAGGTAGCAAGCAGCCCTACCAGCCATTTCAGTGCTTCTTCAGTTTTAGCTTTCCCTGACACAATTTTCTCTTTCCCTGTATTATTTAGCACCTTACTGCCATATCCTAATGGGGTCACCTAATGTTGATGTCTGAACTTGAATGGGATCAGTCTAGGTTACGACATGCAACAATTCAAACTTGCAAAGTTCCAAAAGGTCAGACACACCTAAACTTGAGTAGTTTGTCTTCATTAGTTCTGAAGGCTAAGAGTCCCCAGATGGATCTCTGTTCTTATGCAAGTAGTGAAATTCCAGAATTTATATTTTGGTGAAGAAAAGCTCAAATTTTCAAACTTTTTTCATCCCTGCTTACCCTCTGTCACCAGGCCATCTTTTCTACACATCTTTTATGAAGTACAACTGAATTTCAGTACCACATAGACTGGGTTCCCATTTATCATTGTTGGGTATTTTCCCTTGTGGTCCTTTTTTTTAGTTGTCTAAATCCTGCTACTGACTTTAATAATTAAACTGTTACAAGTGGGTATCCTATGTGCTATTTTTTTACAAATATTGATAAACAAAAATCTGATGTCCACACCCAAGCATGGGTAAGAAAGGATATTTTGTCTTTGTACTGATTCATTGCATGCATTTCATCAATCAGCAAATCACACAATAGGAAGCAGAATTTTTATTATACATGTGAGCAACCTTTTTGTACACACTCCAAAATGCCAAATGTATTTTTATGGGGAAATTGGATGGTGTCTATATGTAACACATGCTGAAATGTAAAAATTCAAGACTCTGCTGTAAGTATTTTGCATATAATAAAAATCTGCATCTTAGATCTTTCTTTCACACTGACATCAGTGGAATATCTGAGCCCTGAGCTTGTGTATGATTGATTCAGTTGTTGCAGGGAATGGTTAAAAAACCACCACCAAAGTGCAAGCCATCTGATGAAGAGTTACTGAACTGGGAGAAGAACAAAGGGAAAGTAAAAACTTTAGTTCTCCAAAAGTGAAGTAAATAGATTTGCTGACATCTTTATGCAAAGCACGTAGAAGGAACAAAATAATTTCTAGAGATGTTACAAAATCTAAAGAATAGATGAAAGCATTTTGTGTGATGATATGTTTATTAAAGATTGTGAATTCTGGAGAAGTGATCCATCTAACAAAGAGAAAGCAATGCTGTGCAGAGATTAGGAACAAAAGGGAAGGATCCTTCTTGAAGAGTGGCAGGCCATCAAGGAAAGATACTTCCCAGTGAAGTGCTAACAGATGTAACAGATGAGACTTTATCAGTTGAAAGTTACACAATCGACAAACAAGTGGAATTCAACATTGTTTCGTGCATAAGTTCCTACCTGCAAAATAGTGCTCAGCATGGATTGCATAAATATGCAGCTAAGGGAGACAGAAAAATTCACGTACCCTCCCAGCAGACATCTGTAAATGTGTCTTGTATTTGTTGAACAAAGAAAGCTTAATGTTGAAATAAAGATGATGGAAATGCTGCATCTATAATTGTGGGAGAAGGGAAGTCAGGCTCTTACTTCATGTAGTAACTTGCTTTTGAGAAACATTGAATATTCCCAGCACCCTTTGACCTGTGATTGCTCAAAAATTATTTTATATCATTGTTCAGAGACAATGCCCTGGTTCCAGCCAGGACAGGGTTAATTTCTGCAGTATCCAGGAGTGGGCATGGCCAGCACCCAGAGGGTATTCTATGCCACCTGGCATCATTTTCAGGGGGTACAGGGGAAGAGCTCCCTTACAGTTTGGGGTAGAGGGCTGTGGTGTCAGGCTCCACATGCTACAGTGGTGATCATTTGCATGTGATTCTCTCCCCCTCTCCCCCCCACACACTTTTGTTATTAGTATTGCTGCTGTTGCTGTTTATTTCCTTATTTCATTGCTTCTTCCAGTAAGTTGTTCTTATCTCAACACATGATCTTTTCCTTTTGTGCTTCCATCTCTCCTGTCCATCCTGCTGCAGGGGGAGTGTGAGAGGGAGGGCCAAGTGAGAGGGAGCGGGAGTGAGCAGCGCATGGTTCGGAGCGGTTTCAGTGGGAACGCTAAACTGGAGGATACCACCCTTAAACCACGACAGCAATGAAGCACTTTTTGATAAAAATTACTTTCAACAGCCGATTTCTTTTTGGCTGTGAAGGATCCACTCTTCAGCCTGAATACAGACCAAGGGATAGTTTTGTCAGATTANTCTACAAATCCATTTCCCACACAGTTCCACAGGAATGGCCTGCTCCCCAGTTCATTCAAAGAAAGGTAACCAAAGGCAGGCTCCATGCTGAAGTCTCAGCGAAGTGAGCTCACTGTGCAAAAAAGTGGATGGTGTTATCCCCCAAAGAGGAGAGTTAGTTGCAACCTTCTGAAACTCCAAAATTCTGTTTATTCTTGTTGCTATTGTATGACATAAGCATGCATAAACAAGCCTAATAAAAATGCCTAATAAAATGACATTTAAAGTGTTTTCCATTCAGTTTTTGAGAGGCAATAGACTATAGCAATGCAGACTATAGCAATGCAGAATTACTGAGATATGAACACAGAATTTGCCCATAATCCTCAAACAACGTTATCAGTTGAATGAGTATTCACCACTTGTACTGTCCTTACCTCTCCATTTCTACTTTGTTTTGCCTTCCCTTAAGGAAGTAAGCCCTAATTTTTGTCTGTGTATGTTTATCCCCTCCAACACAGACTCCCACACTTTCTGATCATGATAGCTGCTGGTGATTTAACATACAAATGGCAGCCAGAAATGAGCAGGCCACAGGGTGTCATTTTTAATGCTATTTTATCTTTGATTCTGCCCATTCTCAGGGCAATAAAGAGAAAGATGGTACTGATATAATTCAGGGTGATAAGCAGATCCTTCTGACTTGAACAGGCTTCTTGTGATCTTCCATATTATTTAAGGGTTCAAAGCCTACTAAGGTTTTGATCTTTTAAGAAAGACATTTTCTCCCAATTTAGCTCCTGTGTGTTGAAAAAGTGCAGGGGGAATACAACAGGATGTTAAAATACAAGATCTGTCCAGAGAGATATTCTCACCAGCATCAAGACAGAAAAGTGTCTGTTGCTCTCCTCTTTCTTCTTTGAAAGCCCTAAGGGAACACAAATCCTGGGAATAGGATGGGAGCAGAGAAAGGTTTCTACTTCTAATAATATAATCTGGAATACTTTAATCTAGTGTAGTCTGAATGGCTGATAGTATAATCTAGTATAATCAGCCAATCTCAAGAATGCAGAGTGATTCACTCGGATATCATTTTATATCAGCTCATTTCTTCATCCCTAGATTGTGATCTCTGCGCTACGCCTTTGAGAGGGACAACCCCATAACTCAGTTTTTAATTCAGTTTGCATTCATTGCTTAGTTACATTTATTCATTCAACTATAAAACTGTAGTTCTACGTAGATATTTGGTATTTTGATTAATGTGCCCGTTTGCCCTCTTTACAATGGACCTGTCAGGGCAAGATGTTGACCTGTAGCGGGCTAAGAATCTACATTTATGCTCCTTGGTTTATTTAGATGAAACTGGAATTGAAGTAGGATTTTACCTGCATGCCAAGAAGTGCACAAAATTCTTTAAATGAAATTCTTTTCATATGTCTCTCACTTGTACTTGTTCAAAGTACTTGATCAGGCCAATTTGAATGTCTCAGAAGGGGGGGAAATTAGGGAAAGAGGAAGACAGAGTTCTGTTACATGTCTGCAGGATTTTCCTTTGTAAGAGCAAGCCAGGACCAAGTAAGTAAAGTGAAGACCTCAAGTAATAGTAGTGACAACATATGGACAGGAAACATTCTTGTTTGATTTATTTGAAACAGCTAGTATTTTGCAATCTAAATACTCTAGTATTTCACTATAACATAATATCAAGGAAATAAAATTGTCAAAACAAGGCTTCATCTCAAAATGAAATATTCTTTTTCCACCACGTTTGGAATCTCCCTTTTACAATGGAGGCATATTGTGCCTGCTTTATTACAGTCTCTAGCAGCAGGTTAGGCCAACCTGTACAGGTAATGGCTTTCAAAGTGCTGATCCTGCAGCAAGGAAAGAGAATTGGGAACAATGACTGCCTCCTGTCAAGGCAGTGCTTAGGGGATGGGGCCTCCCCAAGAGTGGCAGGACAAGGTCTATCCCACTCACCCAAGCAGAGAGCAGCCCCAACCCTGGGCACTGAGCACCTCCCTGGGGACAGGACTGGGCCAAGGAAGGGCTGAAACACTGGCCCATGGTAGAGGTCAGCATCAGGCCTGGTGATGGGAACCAGGGTGAGAGGTAGTTTTGGGAAGTCTGAGGCCATCAGTGTAGTCCATAGGAATCTGAGGGGTGGGCAAATCTTTTTCTACCAGCAGTTCTGTAAGCCACATTCTTACTTTATGTCTTGTCTGTGCCTTTGCAGTTTATGGTGCTGGTGTACAGGCACTTGTTCCAGGGAAACAACTCAATTGGTAATTTTGTTGTCATCAACAGGATGACTCAGGACAGACCTTGCAGAAAATGTATTCAGTTGTCCAGAATCCCTGAACTTTTCAACATTTGCTGAGTAAATACCAGGTAAGTCCCTCCCAGCAATGCATTCTCTTAGGGTAGGATTTTTAGACTGCCCTTGCCACCGTTATGTCCAAATATTTTCTGGTAAGACATTCATCTACATGACCAGCATTTCAGGGGTGGTTTATTCTTGATCTCTCCCTTTGGAAGAAGATAAAGTTCTCTGTTATACTCCTACTGCCACTCTCTGTGCCATCTACACATATTTACTGAGCAAAACTTTTTGCACAGCATCAAACACTCACTGGAGAGCAAGCAAATGAGTCTGTGTTTAATCAGTGGTAAGCCATGGGAGGTGGCAAATGTGCCTAGTTCCTGAAGCAAGAGATGTTTAAATGCTCTTGCAGACTGCAACAGTAGAAAAGGAGATAATCCTCCAACTCTAGAAATTCTTCTAAGTTGGGTGTGGATGCAGAAATTACGTGAAGTGGAAAGAACTGAATAGATATTTCTCACATCCTGATAAAACATTCCAGAAGTCATACCATCTGCCCAGGAAATCTTAGGTATCTAGTCTTTAACATCTTAACAAACATTGTAACAAAACAGGATCCTATTTTTAGGTGTTTGCAGAAAAAAAGCATTGAGCAGAAAACTACCAGACCAAGAAATGCTGACAGAAATGCCCTTTTTATGCCATATGATCATAGTATTTGCTCATAATCTTGGCTGCTGAGGACAAAGGCTTCTTTAATATGATGGGCTCTAAACCCAATTTCCTTTTCCCAACCCTCCCTAATCATCAAATCCAAAAGGATTTAGGCTCTGAGTGGAAAGATGAAGAGCTCTTCATTTTTCTCTTTGAAGCTGTCCCATTTTGAAAAGAATAATTATATATTCTTTTGACAGAGAGACCAAGGGCACCAAATTGCATATTGCTCTCTAGATGCTAGTTAGCTCATTAACCTGGATGTGGGGAGAGCTCAGTATGGTAGCACCCATGTGATTTTACATTATTTTCTTGCATAATGATTGTTGTGGTGTTTTTTTCTCTTATTATTTTGATTTAGGAGCTAGGTTCTGTTCCCACCTCTGCAGTATGAAGTTTCTCAGTTATGCCTCAGGAAAATGAGGATAGTGATGCAGGCATCTGTCATAACACTGGAGTATATTTTGGTTACTAATAAAGGATATAAAAACACATAGAACAGCAGCCAATAAACCTATCTTAAAAAATGTATCAATAAAAATATCCATCTTTAAAATAAATATTTTTTTCAATTTCCATATATTTTCCAGTGCTGAAAGTTGTATTTGGGATGAGGACATAAGATGTTTTGAGTTTGTTTTTTTTCCCCCTGAAGCTTTAAATCCGTGAATATTAGCAACGTGTTCAGTAAAGCAGTAGATTTAAATCTGTGAATGAAGAATTAAACACCTAAACCACCATGCAAATAGTGGTTTCCAGTTTACTCCAGATAGAAAGCAAACAGGAAAGCAATTTCCCTAGTCCAGTGAATCAAAGTGCAGACTTCAAATATTTTCTGTTACTGCATTTCATGTCCTTCTTGTTGAGCAGTGGTAGGTCTGGAAATTATTTATATAAAAAAGAAAAACAGTTGATTTTGCCTCAACCTTTTCCTAATTAAGGGGTACTTCTTAGATCAGACTTACTAAATAGAACAAAATTGTATTTCTTTTATAATAAAATTAAATTAATCCCCTGTGTTGTAACACGGGAAGTGACAACAGCAATCAACGTAGCAAAATTAAACCTGGGAGTCTTAATCACAGTTTCTATATGATAAAGGCTGCTTGAACTCCATCTATATTTAGAAAGGAAAATTTAAGTTAGACTGCTAAGTCAATCACTTAACTATTCCTAATGACAGGGAGCCCTCAAAAATAGCTGACATAAATGGTCAAAAGCACAGTGAAGTATCATCCTTTAAAAAGTTGTATTTAAAGAAGAATATATAATAATACATCTGGAAGTAAGTCTGTAAATTCTTGAATTTTCACAATAGGATCAGGAATGTTCCAGAATGTTCCTGTCCCCAAGAAGGTGCTAGATGTCAGGACCCCTGGAAACAGGTGTAAGAAAAGTATGATACCTCACATATATACGTCAGCCATTTAATTTCAGCTTAGCTGTGATCAATCTAATGCAAACGTGTACCTGGAGTGCCAAGAAAGAGATTTTTTGCTGTTGTTGTTTTGGGGGTTTTGTTTGCTTGTTTGTTTAATTTTCAACAGATCGTTTCAGGCAGCTCAGTGAGGTTTAATGATGTTATTACAAGGTATATTGCATTTTCCCTCTAGATTATATTAATTACCTATCTTTAACTTCCAGCACAGTCTCTCTTTTCTTTCTCTGTTGACAGCCAGAATATAAATCAAACAGAGCCTCTCTCAAAACCTGAATGGCTGTGAGCTCCAAGGGCATCATTTAGCCTCATCTTCAGGGCGTTGAGAATGAGAATGTTTGCTTGCATTCTTCTTTTTTTTTCTTTAATACATCATAAGCCACAACAAATATATTGCTCTCATGGTGAAATCCTTCTCCTTTCGTGATATTTATGTTCCTGAACAAAACACTATTTAAGTATCAATTAATGTTGTCTGTGAGACTAGGAAGAGAAGAGAATGTTCTCTCTCTTTCAGTCTTCCTCTCTTTTTTTTTTTTTCACATAGGAACAGTGCCACACCACTGCTTTTTCACCAGCATCCCAAAATGTTTCAGCCCTAAATTATTCTGATACCTGGTTAGAAAAGCTGTAGTGATGGGCATGGAATTACTAGGCAATTTTGACATCAGGCTTCATCTAAGTCTTTTTTCCAGATTATGCTCAACAAATGAGAATACCCTCCTTCCACTGAGGTGATTGTGCAAACCATTCAGAGGACTGCTTTTACACTCCAAGTATGTTAGACCAGCAAAGATGACAGAAAACATATTTCAGCCAAGTCTGAAAGGAGATAATGTTCTTAAGATCTCTTTGTTACCTTCCAGAGCAAAACTTTCTGAAACATCCGTGAGGTAGAGTTTGATATTTTTTTTGCTTGTTTTGCTCACATTTTCAACCAACAACTAGGGCAGTGTAAGAATACTCTGATCCAATGAATTTTTAGTTGTCTGAACTTCTGCACAATAAAAACACGAATGTGTCTTTTCAGGACTGCATTTCTGTCTTTTTCTTAATAGAAAACCTAAACATTTATATCATTTAACATCTTGTGTTATTTTGCTTTGAGATAAAATTATCAGAAACGTCTATTTTACACTGACACATAGCCATGTCCAAAGTTTCAAGTTTCCAAACTGGATTTTGCAGCTTTTTTAAAAGCAAAGCCAGTGAAGTTTCCCTTTTTCTGATGTCAAATAATTTTATTGCAGGCTGCTCTTGCTTAAAAAATGCATAAAGAAAGAAACGAAGACTTCCTTTTGCTCTCCTTCAGATCACTGCAACTTGGGCCACTGCCTTTAATGGAATTAGGCTGTGATGCATATAAAATACAGCTCAGTTTTGCAACCTGAATGTTTGGATCCAATACTTTTAAAACTTAAGGATGGTTTGGTTACATTCCCTTTATCACGTAGTGGTAAGGCTTTGTCACATAATACATTGCTCTCCAGGGTTAGTGCAAATCAAAGATGAGTTACCCAAAATATGCTTCTAAGTTGAGCATCAGACGAACTTTAATCTTTGAAGTGCTTGTATTTGAAAGCATTCTCTTTTCTTGAATGTTTGACTTAACTGTTTTTTCCATATTGTATGCTATAGGTCAGTATTTCAGTATATATTCGCCTATTTGTCTAAGTCTCTCTTCTGCAGGAATGGTAAACATTATCTCAATCCTGCTTGCAATTTTTGATATCTTCTGCTTGCCTAAAGTGGTTACCATCCAGAGGACACTTTAATCAGTGCTGACACAGTGAACAAGAAAGCTTTAGCACAGCATCTTTCATCTTGACTCAGCAAGATTTCCAGCAGTTGCATTTATAGAGTTTTTTGACAGGTTGCTTCCTAAGTGAAGCGTTTGCCTTCTGGAGAGCTACACCCACAGAGATTTCATTTTTCTTGATGTCTGTCAATATCATGAACTTTATTAACAAATTCAAATTCAAAAACAATTTCAGTTCAAGAAATCTGTCCAAGTTAGTTCTTGCTTATTTCTTACATATGAGGATATCTACAAAAACACAGATGCTCAACAATGGATTGTAATGGCTGTGTATATTTGTTTATATATATATGTATCCATTTCTTAGAGACAAAATAAAATGAAGGAGCTCTTTAAGAAGAATTTGATCAATGATTGTAGGGATCAGTGCAAAGGATTTGACTCACAGTTTCAGAATCTGTCATAGCACAATATTATAATAAAGTCCTACTCGCTGTCTTTTACATTACTGCAAACAGAATAGAATAAACAACTTTCTACCCTTTATAGACATCTGATGCTGATTTTTTGCAATCAAATTGCAATAACTAAATGCATATCAAAGATGCTTATTTTGGCCCCTACACCTTTGTATAAGTTTTAATTCACAAGTCCAAATGCCATAAAACTCGAGACTAGAACATGGAACAGTGGCAGGTTATGATCAGCTTTCTCCAGGTAAGACATACAAATATTTAACAGCCTTGCAAAATTGCAATTGCAATTTATCAGCCTAGGAAGACTATCTATTTATCCACCCTTTACCCTGAGGAATGATATTACTTTAAAAAAGAATGAAAAAAAATATTTTTCTATGAGCAGGTAACATTTTGGAAGTAAAAAAAAATGAGTTGTGTGCTTGATTGTGGGTATAACACATGAAGAAGGGGCTGAATTTAATTCTTGAATGCAAAACTCCATTCTACACTAAGGAACAAGTCTAGTTTTGTAGTACCCTAACATGTGTTTCTACCCTTTTGTTTACATTTATTGATAGGAGCTGTAAGAAAAAATCCCATGGCAACCTCCCAGAATTTGAACTATAGTTACACACACACACACACACACACACATCTTCCCCACAACTACATAAAGGCTATAATGCAGGAACCTTTACAAATTGTATTTATCTGTGTATTTTCATTTCACCTAATTTTGTGACAACACTAATGAAAAATTACTACACCTTGTTCCAGTCATTTAAGAATATGTTCATGGAAATGCCTTCCCTCAATAGGCATGTAAGCAAAAACTTGCTTTAAAAAATTGGAATTCTATTTCAAGTAGTGAAATGTTGTAGTATTTCTAAGTTTTGGAGGAAACTGAAGTCTGATTTTGAAGAATTTTAATAGGCAAGCTGCTTAGAAATCTATTGCTACATATCTAAATCAGGAATTAAAAAAAAAAAAACAATTCACAGACCTGATTCCATATTGTTATCTTTTATAAGACCCTGTCTTCTCTGCTTGAACTCTAATTTACTCCAAAGACAGTTATTCTCACAGGCAGCTTGTTCTATTATGCTCATAAATGGTAAATTGAAACATTAAATATTGCTTCAAATAACTAATTGAAGGATAGAACATTCTTATCCCTACAGCTGTGCACAGATTAACTCCTCCAAAGCTCAGCATGCCCCAGTAGGAACATTACAGAACAACAGGACTGAGGGCCTTCTCTGTGCTTTTTCTCTGAGGCAAGTTTAAGTACACTTGTATCATCCCTTACAGGTATTTTTTTTGCACTGTCCTTGAAAACCTACAGTGAAGAAGATTCCAAAACCTTCCTCATCTCAGTTTTATGGGCATCAATCTTTCCCCTTAATATCCAACCTAAATATTTCCTGATTGCCTGGGTCCAATATGCAGAGGAGAGTCCTTCAATATTTGCACCACCTGTGCTCAGAGGGAGAGGCACACACACTGAGCGAGGTCTGAAGGCATTTACAGACCTGTCCCTGCACCCAGCAGCATGATGGAATACATGGGAGATGCTGAACAAGGCAATTTCAAAGGGAGGTGGCCACCTGCCCACTAAAACAAAGAAACAGGACAAATTGAGCCTCTGCACTGCCCAGTTTGCCCTTCTCTTGGGACAGCAGGCATGTTCTGGGTTTTAATGTGTCCCAAGGCTTGTGCCAGCAAATGTTAGTGCACCAAAACTCACAGTGAGCAAGGGAAATCAGCAGAAGCTACAGCTTCATCTCGAGTACTTCAGTTCTTCCTTTTCCTTGACACTTCTGCATCCTACCATGACTCCCTCTAGGACTCTCCCAGTGAACTCAGAAGGATTTCTGTGTATATATGGACCAATGCCAATGGCATTTAACATTTAATAAAAATAAAAAAGATAAATAAATCTGTATGTATATCATACTTGATGGGAAGAGTTCAGTTTTGGAAATGAATGACAGGACATGATATGGTTAATAATTTTTTCAGAAAAAAATGGCATGCAAAATGTGAAGAGTTTCATTAAATAGAAGCACTTTGGCTGTCCATGAAATAGAAAGTAAAACCATTTCATTTTCCTCCCAAAGACCAAAAAACAACAATAAATTACAATATATGTCTGTATTAAAAACTTACTTAGAAACAGGTTTCAGAATGGCAAGGACTTTCTTGCTTTAAAAGCAGAAACAAGAATCTAACAATCTCCTTTAAATGAAATATTTGTCACAAATTCCATTGCTTTTCTTCATAAAATAAATGAAGCCTGCAGGCAACTAAAAGGTCTGCTACCTAGAGCAGGAGGAACATTTCACTGTTGTATTTGCTCAAATCAATAGCGATTGAAATTGTTTGGAGGGTTTTTGAATTAGGTTTTGTATAACACACATTTTTAAAAGGACCTCATGAAACAATTTGTCATTATACAAACGTGCTGGATGTGCACATTAAAGAGTTTAATGAGCATATAATTTTGTTTGGAATATTAAATTAACAACAGCAGGGCCCAGTCCACTAGTTGTACAAAGAACTTGTGGAATTTGATCAGGAATGTTGGATTCCCTGTGTATATTTGGATCCACAGCAAGATGTTTTTCACACAGGTGATTTCTATACTCCTATCTAATAGAAACTGCCATTACAGAGAACAAAAAAACCCAGAACCAACAAACAAAAATAAGAAACCCAAATTCTATTATGACATAGCAGTGATCTTGCACACATTCATCCCATGGCAGCACTGGTGGGGACAACAGAATTCCTATATAATGGCATGACCCAAATCCCACTGCAATCAACAAAACATTTTCTCTTTTTTTACTTAACATTGAATCATCAGTAGGAATTGGTTTGAATTTAGCTAGGCATTGGCTGACAACAAGGTGTGCTCTCATTTGCTTTCATTATTTGATGTATTAAGGTACAGTGGGGGGGAAAAAAATCACAGCAAAAAAAAAAAAAAAGAAAAAAAAGTTTACTAGATTTTTACATTTAGTAAATGGTACTTAAACTCCATGGACATGAAAGTAGTTTTTAACTTTACCTTTGAAATTTTACTTTTTTCAATATTTCATAGAAAAGAAACGCTCTAAGATACTGTTTCAGACCACAGAATTATTACAGAACATAAAGATTATATTCAAGGGCTTAATCCTTTTCCCAACAAAGATGGTGGCCAACACCATTTTAACTCCAATGGGACAGGGGTCAGCTGAGAATGTGCCACGTTCCTAATTGGAAATCTCCTTTGTGATAAAAGAGTCTGGCATATACTTTGCCTTTGTAATTTGAATTCTATCGACAACTATTCCTAGCCACAAGAGAAATATTTTTAGGCAATATATTTGTATAGTTTCACAAAACTATGTTAAAGAGAGATGTGAGGGTGTTTGTGTGTGTGTGTGTATGTATTTATGTATGTATGTATACATATTTATGAGCTTGGGATGATTTTCTTAAAATACTTAACTTCACTTACATTATATCTTACATTGCAAAATGTACAGACACCCAGTGTTCTTTTTAACAACATATACAGGTGAATTTATAGAGCCTTATAAAAGATTTTGTGATTCCAAATTAAAAACCATAGAAACATAACCAAAATAATGGAGAGTGGTTTATACCTCTGATAGTACATAGCGCTCATTCGGGTCATATTGACAGCTGCATCTTTGGCATTGAAAACTCCTTACAACTTTTTAGACAAAATGTTGTTGCTAACAGCTTTTTTTTTTTTTTTTTAAAAAAAAAAAACAGGACCGCCCAAAAAAAAATTTTT
>VXBC01000844.1:870876-901104 GCA_013399945.1 Ploceus nigricollis | reverse complement strand
ATATATTTTATATTTATTTAGAAGCTTTGAAATAGTACAGTAAACACTTTGCAACACGGTGTATAAACTACAGAAATGTCTTTGATAATTTTGTGGGTCTTCAGATTAACAACATTTTTATGACCCACAGGTGAAAAGAACATGATCACAATCTCTCTTGTAAAGTTGGAATAGTTTGGGGAACACTTGATCACACAAAAATAATATAAAACAGTCAAGTTTAAAACAGTGATATTGCATTTATAATGCACATCTCTTTTATCTGTACGATTGGCTTTTTGTGGTGAATATAAACATCTAAAGGGCTCAGTGACATTTTGGAGAGAGAAAGATATATAGTGCTGTAAACAGGCACACACTGATCAGAGAGGCAAGATCAGTTGCCTCTGAAGTTTCTACAGTTCTACACATTTCAACTCATTTCTCAGGCCTGCTGAGAGCAATTAGGTCCTATTGTTGGCCAGGATGTCTCCAACAGCACACAAATCCTTCAGTTACACAGAACTGGATGGCCAAGATAATGAAGTTGAAAGCTGATGCTTTTTGTTGGTCGACTTTCTTTTGTGCAAATCATGCTGCTTCAGGTAAGTCCTGTAGAAGTGACTAGCATATCCTTTTCCGTGCTGCAGGAAAGAAAGAAAGACACTTCTGAGAGGAACAAAAATAAAAAAATCAGTCTCCAACAGTTCTTAGGTTTAGGATTTCTTAGGGTGTAGAGAAACAATCAAAACTTGTCACAAACTGAAGCTGGAAATTCCCATTATAGCAAACAGTTTAATGTTGATTCACTTTTCAGAGAAAGCCTCTTTTTGAGGCTTGATAGCCTGAATACCAAATTTCATAGGCTGTTTTAGTATTCTGTCTAACTTGTCACGGCAAATATTCCAATGTGCCTGTACAGAATCAATATAAGGATAAGGCAAATATTCAGACTTACTGGTGAAGTATTACTGAAATTTCACAGGCTAATTTTTCCCTAGTTCAGCTTGTTTTTTGAAGCAAGATCTAGAATTCCTCCTAAAATTCAGAAGCTGGTTTTCCTTCTCATTCAAAGTGAACCATTATCCTCATCACTAAATGACCCTTCAGTCTGGTTTGACAGATGAAAAAATGGTGCATTAGTGCTACAANTTTTTTTTTTTTTAAACAAGAAAAACAGGATCGACCAAAATACAAATTTTGGGGAAGTACTATTAAAGGTTTATTTTATTTTCGTTTTTAGCAAGGATAGCTTAGGAACCCTGAATTATCTTCTCGCTTTAGTGTATGGTGTAGACTGTATGAATCCATTTAAAAATCAACTAAGTTGTACCACGTTTTTCGGAAAATTATATATAATATANTCTCCAACAGCACACAAATCCTTCAGTTACACAGAACTGGATGGCCAAGATAATGAAGTTGAAAGCTGATGCTTTTTGTTGGTCGACTTTCTTTTGTGCAAATCATGCTGCTTCAGGTAAGTCCTGTAGAAGTGACTAGCATATCCTTTTCCGTGCTGCAGGAAAGAAAGAAAGACACTTCTGAGAGGAACAAAAATAAAAAAATCAGTCTCCAACAGTTCTTAGGTTTAGGATTTCTTAGGGTGTAGAGAAACAATCAAAACTTGTCACAAACTGAAGCTGGAAATTCCCATTATAGCAAACAGTTTAATGTTGATTCACTTTTCAGAGAAAGCCTCTTTTTGAGGCTTGATAGCCTGAATACCAAATTTCATAGGCTGTTTTAGTATTCTGTCTAACTTGTCACGGCAAATATTCCAATGTGCCTGTACAGAATCAATATAAGGATAAGGTAAATATTCAGACTTACTGGTGAAGTATTACTGAAATTTCACAGGCTAATTTTTCCCTAGTTCAGCTTGTTTTTTGAAGCAAGATCTAGAATTCCTCCTAAAATTCAGAAGCTGGTTTTCCTTCTCATTCAAAGTGAACCATTATCCTCATCACTAAATGACCCTTCAGTCTGGTTTGACAGATGAAAAAATGGTGCATTAGTGCTACAATTCAAATTTCAGCATTTACTGTCAGGCTGAAAATTAACTCATGTTACACAGAAGAAGGTCAATGCATTAGCAAAGCCATATCCTAATCCACCAGCTGCAGTAGCTATATTACCTCAAGACACTGGCTAATTTAACTGTAATTGGGAGCAAAAGTAACAAATGATTTGTACCAGCATTCAGGAAGACCCCAGGTTAAATTCTGATCTCAGTCACACATTAAAACAACAAACTCACTCACTTGCTCAAGTATTATAATTAGCATCAGCACCACTCTTATCTGGTAAAACTTATAATGATAAAATCAGGTGCTACCTTAGCTCCAGATCAACTAAATCCCTACCTGAAATTCAGTCTGCTTCTCTGCATGAAGTTTTACAAGTGAAACAAAAAGGAATCTTAACTTTTGAATGAATCTTTGAATCACGTACAGGTTGATGCTTGCGTGGTGACACATAAACACATCCAGTCTCCGTTCCATTTAACATAAATATATACATTAGCCATACTTATTTCCTAGATTTACTTTATTCACTGGTAAAGGTATGAAATCTGGGTACTGTATCACAAGGAAGTTAGATTACTTACAGGAAAATGTTCCTGTGGGTGTTGGATGTTTGTCTAATCTAGCCTGCCTATGCTACAGGGTGCACACAGAAAAATGTGAAAAACATTTCTCTATAAGCTATCTGTTCAACATAGAGAAAATTTCCACATGTGTTGTTAAAAATAAAACATCTAATAGATGTTTTATTTCAATGTTTCAGTTCTGTAGCAAATTAGTAGCAGAATTAGGAATAATTTTTAAAAGCTTCTGCAAGATGTTTTTTAAACAATGTTTTTAAGAATAATGAGATCAGAACCTTCATGATGTTCTGATGCAGTGCATGATCAGATTAATCCAGTATCTAGGTATCTTTTAAAGTGTATTTTTTAACATTACAAGAAACAATAATTCCAATAATAGTAGTAAAAATAACAAGACTTATATTGGATCTTTAAAACTTTTTTCCCAAAGTTCAGTAATAATTTCAGTTCTCTTGTAAATATTTAGGCATAGTTGTCTAGATTGGTGTCTGCCACTGAGGAACTCGTGCTGCACTACAGACACAGCAGGACTTTGTTAGGAGAAAAATAAACAGAGATGCAGCTGGGGCAATTGCTGCTTTTAGGCAGCACCACTGCCCCACTCCTGTCTGACACAGTGCCTTGGTGGTACTGATGTGGCACCATCTTCCAGATAATGCAGAGACTGAGTTACTGGCTGTGTCTGGCCCTTTGCCATGTAAACTGATGCATTTTGAAATTTTTAATCTCCAGTTAACATGCTTATACTACAAAACAAGCAAGCCCCTTTATAGCAATAACTAAATATTACGCATTAAAGTTGCAGAACTACTGCAACTCTCCCCACCTACAAAAATTGTTGTACCAAATCTTAAAATATCCTCTGCCAACACAAAAAAAGCATTGGATTTTAAAGGCAATTTTTGTGCTCCATGTTTGTTTGGCTTTTTTTCTGGTTCTGCACAGAAATTTATGTGCAAGCAGATCTCTCCATATCTATACCAGTTTCCGTCTTTTTACAGATGGGGAATATAAATCAGAGAGGTTAAATGGAAAGGAGGATGGACTCAACTTAAAAAAGAGAGCAATGAAAGTTCTGACATCTGTTTCCAGTTCTCTGTGTGTGCATGCATGTGTGTTCATAAATAAACTTTTAAATAACAAACACTAAGCCTCTCTGTATCACAATTTCTCCATCTGTAAAATGGGAATAATAGTGCTTACCTATCTCCTAGAGGTGCAGGAAGGTTTAAATCACTATTCTTTATAATCCACTTTGAGATCCAGAGATGGCAAGTGCTATAGAAATGGAAGTATCACAGTCAGTGTAAGAGCTGGAACAAGAACACCATAATTTCTGGTGCCTAATGTCTCCTCTGAGATCACAGCTCTCTCTTTCATCCCTATTTTATCATCTGTTCCGAACTCTCAAACTAGTACACAGGGAACCTTCAAGTCTGTGTGAGTATGGGCAGTCAGAAAAAAGGCTTTAATCACAAGCAGTTCTATAATTCTGATAATGTAATTATACTAATTGTACATATATTCTAATATTATTTGAGGTGAACAAGATGATTAAAGATTCACAAGCATTACAATTAAAATTCTTCGGGTACAGGATTTGTGCTGTATCGATCGTTCCCGGAACAACAAAGATTTTGAGTGCTACAGTAAGAGTACTTAATGCATACAATTTCTATAGAATAAAATAAAATAAAATAAAATAAAAACTAAAATAATAAAATAAAAACTGGCAAAAATATATTAAGATTCATTTGTTGCTCAATACACCCTAATAAGCCTCTCATCCACAGTGAGCTAATTCTGTGTAGACTGATAAAAGAAGACATGTAAAGACATCAGTGGAAGTTGAAGAGAAAAAGAAATTAAAAACACTAATACAATAAACAGGAAAGAGAAAGAAAAGTATGCAGCAATTATTCCTAGCTCATGGATCAGAAATGAACAGAAAATACTGTAAAGCCCTTGTCTCTTTAATAAATCTTCCTTTCGCCCAGTTGCAAATCATCCTATTGCATTAAAACTCGATGTTGGATTACTACTTTATAACTGTGAGTACAGGCAGAAGCATTTCCTCTTATGGAAAAGCCTAGAAGGGATTGCCTGTGCTTGGAACACCTTCAAACTCTCCAAATCAAATTTTGCTCCTGCTTAGCAGCAGTGGCTAATCTGAAGGGGACAGAGAAAGGGCTCAGTGCTTCCCTCCACAGCTGGCAACCCAAGCAGCGAAAGAAAACCCATCCTATAAACCCATCCTATACCTTTTATAACCATTGTCACTTTCCCTCTGGACTGTATTTAAGAGCTCCATAAGCCCCCACAGCATTACTTCTGCTTTTAACAGAACAACTGCTGAGTCCCTCCAGAAGTGCCAACAGCCTAAAGATCCAAAGGAACTGCTAGACGATAAAATTTCCAAAGAATATAAAATACTAGGCATGCTGTTGCTGTTACAGATATACACCTGATCCCCTTTCACTTAGGAGAAAGATGACCTAAACCCCTTTCTTTTAAGTCAAGAAACCCCTGCAACAGCAGAACGGGGGTAAAGCCACCATGTAAACTCTTATCTCGTTTCAGATCTACATTCCTTAAATTCAGAGAATATCCAAGCAACATTTGCCTTCACACAGGCTTTCACATATTGGCTATTGTGCAAGCACTCAACTCACTGTCTCCTCTTGTGGGTCCCCTGTACAAACTGTGTGCCTCACCACGCCACCCAGATCAAGCCTTCCCCACAGGGCACAGCAAATGATGAAGGAACACAGGATGCTGTAACTTCCTGCATTTCATTCAGAAACAGCCTAGCTATTCTGGCTTCACTTGCAGCGAGCAATAATTTAAAAAGGAGTTAATTACCTCATATGCATTATGGCAAGGTTGGTTTTAAATCTGCATTGTTAATTTTAACTGTCCTTTATATTTTGATGGTTTGCCTTACAGTCTATATGTTAACTGTAGCATATGAAACATGGCTCTTCACTAAGTCCCATCACCTTCACTAGAGCCAGAAAATGATAATTCTGGTGACCAACCAACCAACCAGACTGCAAGTTCAGCACCCCTGCTCTAACTCCACCCAAGCAAACAGAGAACAAGACCTAAGAGGTGGTAGAATGTATTCTGTCAGAAATAACCTGACTGTTCCAGTCAGCTTGGAGTTCAGCAGCTCAGATATCAGCAACTGTGTTTTTTGGAAAGAGGTCAACAAGTGAATGGGAATGCAGAGTAAACTACCATAGCTCCCTCACCCTTCGTAGTGGTGCATCCAGGTAAAGGGTGAGACACACGGCTGGGGCTGGGGCTGGGGGATGTAGGATGGGGATTACTCTGCTGCCACCCATGTTCTGTGGATAAAAAAGCATTCCAGTCACTGCAAGTGTCAATTCAGTATATTTTGCAATCCATAAAGTCTTTTTTTTTTTTTCTTTTAAAAGTGATCTATTACTTAAAGAAGTATGCTAAAGCATTGCTAATAATCTTTTATGAATATTCCATTAATGGCATTATAAAAAGAGAGTGTCTTATCCAGGCCAATAAACTTTGGTACACAAATATAAAAATAGCATTTTACTCGTATATCTTTTCCTCATGAATTAGTTTAAGGGGAATATTTTTCCTTTTCTTTCAAGGCTTTAGCACAGAGATTTTATTCTTCAAATCTATATATTCTGTAGAAAACTCTTGGATAAAACACCTTGCATTCCAGATGCCCATGTTTAATTTTACACAATTAATGTGGGTTTTTAACTCTGCATCATATCAAATAGTTCCGGGGATAAAAAAAAAAAAGGAAGATAGAACATACTTACTTTTGCACTTGAAAATATAGATAAATAATTAAATAAGATCAAATCTCCCCTAATGCCAGTGAGTCTGCTAGCTTTGGTGATCACTGTGTGTTTTAGGAGTGTGTCTGAAGGGTCCTGAAGGCCACTAAAGGTGTTAGGTGACAATGAGACCACGTTCTGCCTGTCAAATTCTGGCATGTGACAAGACAGGCAAGGCAGGAGAAGCCCCTGCACGTGAACCTCTCAGTTGCCCCAGGGTAGAATTTTCCCCTAATAACAACGTGGCACTCAGTATGGCTGAAATGTTCCTTCTGGCATCTGCAAAATCCAAGATATAAATATTGTTTCTAAAATAAACGGACAGCATTTGGACTGATGGGTACAATTACCCAGATTTCATGTGAAACAAGGAAACCAATTGTGAGCACCGAGTCTTCAGGCTGTGAATAAATTAGAGTAGGCCAAAATGCAAAAGTTTTTATTGCTGCACTGAAACTTTTCTGGAAACTGGCTTGATTTTAGCTAAATAAATAATCTCCACAGGCCATTAAAATCTTTCCTTCGTTTGAGAGTATATCTTTACTTCTGGAACAAATATGATTATGCAAAAAATCCCTATCTTTTGTTTAAAGAAAACTATGTAGCCATGTATATTGTGCTTTCCTTTCTCCTTTCATTGAGTGCATACATTTCCATGTTTATATTCATTTAAATCAGTTCAAGGAAGAAGGATTCTCAACCATGCCAAAATTTGACAGTGCTGGATACTGCACTGACCACAATGCATTAAACCTGACAAGTAGTGTTACCTACTCCAGGAAAAGGGGGTGAGAGGTTTGTCCTTTGCACTTAAGCACAGAACTGCCACTTTTCAAATCTGAACATCATGTTCTAGACCAACAACAGATTATCATTATTTTTAGAAAAATATTTTTGACCAAATTGCTGATTTACACATATTGCCACTTCTTTTAGCTTTGAGATTGGAATATACATACTTAAAGGATATTTAGGTTTTTTCAATGTTTGGAACATGCAACTATTTTGATATGGCAAGTGAGATGCCTGATACAAATGCTGACACACATGACAGCCACTGAAATAATGTTTCTCTGGTGCTAATGGGTGCTCTGAGATTTCTTTGCTACCTGGACTTTGCTAATCCTCTGGAAAAGAAAAAAAAAAGGGAAAAAAAAAGCAAAAAAAAAAAAAAAAAGCTTTTCAGTTCTTAAGAACAACCACCCAACTCCCAGTTCATTTAAGCAGTGACCTTAATCAACATGTGCTTTACATCAAGCACATGACTAAGAAGGATTGACTTTTGAATCAAGCCCTGGATTTTGTTATCAATGTTCTGTTGCACACAAGATACTTTCATGTGCATTTGATTTTCTGTTCTAAATGCAGAGAATTTTTCTTTTCCACCCCCAGCAACAGCCAGCGGCATAGTAGATGTCATATTTGATTTATCTCTGGTTCTGATTATTTACTACAGAAACAATGCTTTTTAGTTAGTACAACTCAGCAGAGAAAAGTACTAAGCTGTGTTCTATAATGTACCATAAAAGCACAAAAGACCATTTATTCCACAAGATACAGTGGGAATAAAGCTTCTTTGTCTTTCTGCACTATTATAACCATATTATCTACCTGAAAAGACTAAAGATAATACATGACATCACCATTAAAGTCAGAGAACCACAGAATGATTAAAATTGCAAGAGTTCTTACAAATATATACTGTGTTAAGGCCTATTAAATAACTCCCAAATTACTCCTGATGTATGTCAAACTTACAGCACAGAGCATATTACCTAAGAATATTTCCAAATTCTTTGTCAATTTATTCTAGTTGTATACATGTTGTAGTACCAATTCACATTCTTTGCAACTCAATATAAGCTAATAATTCTGGTATCATCCTTAGTATGCAATGGTAATTTCTTCTCTTCAAACTTATCTTCTTTTTTCTCTATTTGTTTTTGTTCTTTGGTTTTCAAAATTCACCACTTTTATTGCATTCTTACAAAATCTGCAGTACACACTTCTTTCAGCTGACAAGCCTGAAAATGAACATTTCAGTTTGAGGGTTAACCAATGCAGAACACACTAAAGGCCAGCTACAATGTGACTTAAAATTTTCAGAGCCCTGGGGAGAAGAGGAGGGATATGAACCATTCCTCCTAAATTGCTCATAAGTGCCTCAGTTCCCTATAGATTCCAGGGAGAAGCAGACATGTAGATCACCATTTGGTGGCCTTCAGAGGTGTCTAAATTATTCATGCAGGGTTTGGCCTGAAATAATTAAATTTACTTGTTCTTACATGAGGTAACATGCATTACAGCATTACATCAGCATCACACTGTGAATTCCTATCCAATTTATCTTTGCCATGATGTTTTTTACAATGCTCCTCTCTCCTAGCAGGGATTAGCTGGCATTAGGACCTGACAAGTATGTTCCCACTCTTTTTCTGAATGTTTTATTCTCTGTTTCTAAAGCACACTGCTTGTCATGAGCAGCACACACTCGGATTTCAGGGAGTCTTTCCCAGTTTACCAAGATAACACACTTAAGGGTATCAAAGGCTTCTCACAAGCCTTTAAAAACTTCTCTTTTTCAAAATCACATATTGGCTTGTTTCTATCCATAAATTGAGTTTGCCCAACACCATTCTTTGTCACTTAAGACCACCAGAATGGAATGATTTATACCCACATTATTAAAATTCCTCAGCCATATCAAGCAATCTACGTGGGCCACAGCATGTGAACATATTCAATCTGCTTTCAGGAGTGGTCTCTGGGACCATGTCCCAGACTTTTTAGGGAAAAAACTGCTTGACACAGGCTAAAGACAGGCCAGAGAGTATGAGAGTACAGACCATGACATTCCAGTGATGGAAAAGATCCTGTTTAATTCATCAGAGTAGCCATAAAGGAGCATGGAAGTACAAAGCACACAGTCCTTTATCTCAAGTGGAGCAGAAAAAAAGTTATTACTGCATCTCATTCGTAAGGTAGAACTTTTTCAGATCTCAGTTCCTATCAATACGCACAGCTGTGTGCAGCTCTATTCAATTGTCATCTAAATTCCAATTGAGCATAGATGGATGTTAAATTAAAGCCCAAACAGTCAACCAAAAAAGTCACAAAGTGACAGAATTTTACTCTGACAAAAGATGAATTCACACTATCAGCATCTATAAAATTCCTTATGAATAAAGAAAGGTTGCGTTCAAGCAGTTTCATAATGGATCTTTTTCCAGGGCTGAATGCAGCTGTGATGCTGAAGGTGAAAAAGATAAAGTCAGAAGACTCAGCTCACTTGCAAAACCAGGAGTCTGTCATCCCTGTACTTCTTTGGGAGGATCTACTCTGCATCCTTTATTTTCCCTTTCTAAGCCACGTTAGTTCTGATGACCTGTAAAAATGTCATGTAGAATAACACCCTTTACACTTATGAAATAGTTTCATGTTTATGCAAAAAATGCAGATTTACAAGCATGTGATTTTCAGGCAGAATCTAGGAACCAAGTTCTGACAATTTGCTTCTCCATGTCCACTGTATTTTCTTCAACCAATAAAGACCATTATCCTAACAAACAAAGAAGTCAAATTACCTCAGAAGAGTTTGGATTTTCAGTGAATCTACATCATATTTAGTTCTTCCAACAGGTATTGAAGGTAGGTATTAGGTATTGAAGTTAAAAATAATATTCTTATTGTATCTCCTACTTCCTCTCCAAAAAGGTACCCAATACCTAATTTTTCACTTTTCTGACCTCACCATATTCTGTTTCTAAAACAAATATATTCACAGCTACTTCCCAGCAGCAGTCATCAGACTCCTAGCATGGAAATGTGGATGCTCAGTGGTTAATGCACAAATAAAGCTGTTTACAGGCTTGCCAGACAAAGAGCAACACCGATCCCTACAGCGTGCTTGTCCAAACGTGATAAACAGATGCACTTCCCCATCTCACTGCTTATTTGTTGCACTCTTTAAATGGTTTTCCCTATTTTTCCCACTTAGGTCAAGGCAAGAAAAAGTAAGAAAAGGAAAGGAAGCCCTCTAAAAATTAAAGCAGTGGAAATGACCGTGGAAAATCACAGTTATTGTGTACAGCAAAAGACCCAAAGTATAATTGCCTCTGCTCTGCAGGCTAAGGAGTTCCTTGGGCAGAGGCATGCAGAGAGGAAAAGATTTGCTGCACATGGACCCAGGATCAGGCACACATTCAATTCTCCAGCTCCTGACTGTCAAAGCAAGGAGGTTTTGTACATTGAAGAACAGCATTTATTTATAATGAATAGAATTCTGCCTATCAAAAATAAATAACTTCAGTGCCTTTGAAAATTTTAACTGCAAACATCTCCATGCTTCTCAGAGGGACTCATGTCCCTAAGTGGCTAAATTACTTTTGTCATAGGATTTAAATTGATGGGACAAGAGGCATTTTGGAATTTTAAACAAGCATAGGACGCTAATCTTAAAAATTACTCTAAAGTTTCAAGCAATCTTTCTGCTAGGTTTTTCGGTCTTCTTCATACTCCACTGGTAGGAATACAGAAAATGGTATCTCATAATTTAAAAAGAAAAATCTCCACAGATGGTATATGCACAGCACACATAAGCACTGCCAAAATTGACCTAAATGAATAAATATAGCAGCAGTCTGAGATAGCTAAGATACATGAGACTTCTATGCATTCCAGTCAGAACTGGCAAATACAGATTTTACAGCCATTAGAAGAAAAGTAGCAGTTGAAATTCTGTATTTTTAAGACTAATTAAAAGTATAATTTTCTTTCATATAAAATTCACTAATTTTTTTTTTAACTTTTTCAATTATTTTCCTGCACTGTAGCTGGAAAGAGTTCTAGAGTTATCTAAGACAAAAGATATTATGTAAACTCAAAGACGGGCACAAATTTTAATCAGCATTTTGTACAGAGCTGGGTACTGTTAATTTTTTTTCCAAGACCACAGTTAACACAAACAGACTGAAGGAAATATTATTTAATAACTATCACCTGTGCTTTAAAATTAAAAGAAGAATGCATATTTCACTTTCTTATATTCATTATTTCCATAAAAATGGATTAAAATAATGTAATTTATAGGCTTTATTGGGCTACAGCCAAGTTACCTTTGCTTATTTATATATTCCTTTCTAATCTGGCATTCTGAACTATCCATTTCCTTTCTATTGCTGCAATAATGCTCTGTAAGTGTTCTTCCCCTTGAGCAGGAGCTGCAAGAGGAATACATTCTGAAGAAAAATGTAAACCAGTCGTGAATGTAAGATAAAAATACCTTTCAGAAGTTATGCAATAAACACTGAACAGTTGAATCATCAGAAGTGGTTTACTCAAGATCATAAAGAACCTACTATTATGAGTAAAAATACATCAGAGTCTTGCTCTCCCACAATTACATTTTAATTAGCATACATGTTTAAGTTTTATCTCAGGTGTAGGAGGTTTCTTTTAAAATTTATTTGCCTAACAAGGATGGTGTATCTGAAGTAGCAAACTTGAGGTAAGAGGAAATAAATCTCAGCATTTCAAATACAGCAAGTATGGGAATGCTCTACTAGACTTTTTAGAAAAGAAAAAATTTCCCGTTAGGTTTCTTAGCATTATTAGATGGTGGCCTTTCAACTCATCCTCCGTTTCTGCTGAGCAATTTTGCATGTGCAAAGTCATTCTCATCTGTGCAGAAATCAGAGCTGTGGCTTGCCCCAGGGATAAATCCCTGAATATAAGTCAGGAGCTTCACTGTGGCAGGATATGCAGGGTATCCACATAGTTTTAACTCTCTTTTTGACCACAAAACTGTACTATTCACCAAGGAACAACTCTTTGACTGTGTGCATATAACTTGTTTATTCATGCCAATAAAAATTTTGTTTCAGTACAACTTTTTTTAATTCAGCATTATGATGTTTTCTTCTTAGACCAAGAACTGCAATATGCACATGCAATTTACTTGAGCTAATTCCTTCAGTTTTATTTCTGTGCCTTTTTACTTCGAGTGGGTGTGAAAATCACAAATAGAATTAAAAAACTGTTAATGAAGGGATCAGACAGCTCACAAATTTATACCTGATCTGTATTAGAAATCACGTAGGCTAATTTTAAAAGTGAGAATGCAGGCAGGCTTCATTTTTTAAAATTAATCAAGTGTCCCATTCAAAAAAGCTGTTATTGATGTTTATGTAAATGGAATACCATTATGTCCATCACAGCTGTGATAAAACTACCCAAATGATTTCCAGAAATGAGATGTAACTAAACAAATAAAAAATGAAAGAAAATTCTTCTTCCATCATATTGACTGTACCAAAGTGTAATTTCTTTCTCTTTTTTTTTTTTTTTTGAAACTTGTTTCAAGACAGTGAAGACTTCTTGCTTAAAACATCTTTTCAAATATTTATGTTAAACATCAGCAGAAAATGTTGTGTTACAAATCCTGGCATACAGAATTGGGCCTTTATGATCCCAACTAGATCAAAATACACAATAAATATTTACATGCACTTTTTTATTCCTTTGAAAAACAATCAAAGGATTGTGAGGCACTTCTTGTCCTGGTATAAATACACAAACATTTTTCTCCTCTAGGTCATTTATTCTAATCTAATTCAGGGATGTGGATAATGACTATAAGTTAAACTGTGCTTTGTGTCAGCTCTGTGGTAGATTATTTTAAATAAATTAATGGTCCAATTCATAAACATTGAACTGTAAAAAGGTTTTTGAAGACTTTTAAATTTCATTTGTAAACCAACTCAACTTGGATAGATCAAGTTGAGCAGGTGTAAAATATTTTGTAGAACGAAACCATCAGATTTCACATGTACTTTTGCAGAAACACAGGGACTTGTGCTGGGACCAAATCGTGTTCAGACCTTCCTGGCCTCTGTGCTGCAGAGGGAGTCAGTGGCACAGGCATAGGATGAGGCCAAAGTTACATTTAATTTCTTTGGATGACACTAACAAGTTTCATCCGAATCCTCTGACTGTACAAGCCCAGAACTATGTGCACCTATCAAAGGGAATGCTGTTGTTTAGAAACCATGCCACACAAATCCAAATGTCCAGAGAAAGGGATTCTTTTCCCCTACACCTTGCTTAGACACCAGCTCTTTGGGTAAGAGACCAGCTTTTTTATCCTCTATGTCCTACCTCACATGATAAAATCCTGATTCATACATAAAATATGTTGATGGTGGTGGCAATACTGCCTATGATAAGGACACCTTTTCACCAATGAGGATGAAAATGCCTGAGTGTATGTAGAAAATGTTGCAGAGCTAACGAGGGGGCTACTTTAGAACACAACTATTATTCCAGAATGTCTCTCTGTATAAACACTATTATTTCATGCAGGAAATTGTGCCCTTATGTAGTTTATTTTAACCTGCTTTCAAAGGAGATTAAGCATTGCTAAAGTAATTTTTTTAGAGCAAAATAAGCACTTCTACATAGAAAGTTCAGGTGTTATGGCAATTTTTGACTGGTTTTGTATATTGAAAAAATCCTAACCTTTTAATAGGAAGAAAAAATTTTCTGTTGCTAATGTCAGTATGAAACTTCAGGAAAGCTCTAAAGCATTATAAAATTATTGCCCATCTAGAGTGAACCAAAAATTATATTTAAAAAAATGAAAGCTATTTCTTATTAATTATAGACCAAAATACTCCTAAGGTAGATTTAATGGTGTTGTTTCCACTGCTAACATCTCAGGACCTTGTTCAAAGCATTAGAAATAGAGCAGAATCAGACTGATCAGGTATTCATTGTGGAGATAGTCTCTGTTATATATCCTACAGAATCTGGTCCAACAGAGTTTGGATTAGGGATTTTGGTAACTATAGTAATATTATTTATAAAAATAATGGCTAATATTACCACCACTGAAAGAAAAATTAGCTAGAAATGGTTAGAATTGAAAACATAGCAATTTTTTATAAGTCACATTTTATTTTCCTCACCAGTGTTATTTCACTTATTTTATTTTCTCCAGTCAAGTTCGGAATTTCTTTCAAGTTTTATGAACATTCAAGTCATTATGGAAATTTCCTAACTGACTGCAGAAATGCAGTGTTCAAACCACGTGAATGAACAACAAGTAGTAAGTGTTAGTTGCACAGTAAGAAGAATATATAAGTTAGGAGAATCCTGGAGTCACTCTATGAGAAAACTATTTTCAAAAACCCTACAATTTACTGATCCCATCATAACTTTATAATTTTTACTCATAGTAATTACATAAAACTTACATAAATAAATATATTCTTCAAAATATATTATTTAAGTACATAGAAATCTACTTACAGAATAATACATAGAATATGTATGTTTATGTGGAAATTGGGGTATGAGTAAGTCCAATGGCTTAGACCAGCAAGGTGAAAATTTGATGATGGAACAAAAAGAAACTCTTTTTGTCAGGTATGAGATTTTGTATACTTTTCTACATAACCATTTTTATTACAGCTGCTGTTTTCACTTAACCAAGCAATGACCTAAACCTCCAACCACAAAGAACCAAATACCCAAATTCCCACTACATTAAGCCTTCAGCTTCAAGCATGCTGCACAAGTTCAACGGGTTACTGCAATTTATGTCAAATTGGTATCATTTTATCAAATGTGTATGATCTATGTGTATTTTACCAAATGTGTATGGTGTATGATCAAATGTGTATGATCAGTTCCTGACCCTGTTGCCCTGCAGTTGTTTCTCTGCCTTGCTGCTCTCTTGCTGTTGAGCCCAGCAAACAAAAGCACACAGTTTACTTCCTCAGTTCTCATGCAGCCTCCTTCACTTCCTGTCCCTATCACAGCTTGCCTACATTAATTAGTACTGAGCTTCTGATATGACTTTGCACAGAGTTATTTTCAGTATTGTTGCTGCTATGCCATGTGTTTCTATGGAATGAATAGACTGTCTAGAGGAACACAGTGACACGATCTGTGTAGGGGTTTTGTAGCACTTTTTTTAGTGTATTTTCAATTCAATTCCTTTTTACAACCTGGTATTTTATTTCCCTCTTGCTGGCTTTGTGCATTGTGGGAAACTTCTCAGGGAGTTATTCCACGGTCTTTTTTTCTCAGGATTAATTCAAACTTCTCATGCTAATATGCATCACCTTCTTGATCTTTTTTAAGGTTCTGCACTGAATGCATGCATTGGAGGAATCCCAGAGCAGACACAGTCCTGTGGCACCATGAAAGCTGCACCTAGAGCTACCAGCTAACCTCTGGAGCCATTGACTAAGGGCACAGCTCCAGGGAGTGAGCCCCTCAGCATTCCCAGTGTGCTGACAGGGCTCTGCAGCTTTCCATTCTAGAGCCAGGTACCTGGGAAGCAGATGAGCTTTGCCCACACTCCCCTGTGCATCAGGGGTATGTGCTACTTGAGAGCCACTGCACCCAAAACCCTTCAAGACATGTGCAGACACTGCCCCCTTTTCCTGATTGCTGTTTCTAGACAATTAATTTTTTTAAAACTCCATGGATTTCTGCATAAACGCTTGGGGGACTCCACTTCTGCTGAAATGTTCCATTTATCCTTATGATTTTTTCCTCTTAGGCACAGAGTCTGGTAATGCTTTGCCCTATGACAACACTTGATTATTTTAGGAGCTTCTTCTACTACACAGAAGCTGTGCTAAAGGGTTTTTTTGACAGTTCAAATACACTCTATGGATTAATTCTCACTCTATCAAAATTCTAATAGATTGACAATTTCCTGTATTACTTTCCTTTCCATTATTTCAGATGTCAGCTACCTTGTTCCTAAAATCCCTAAATTACAAATTATGTCCCATGCTGAGGCTTCTCATTGGTCTCTAATTTACAATGTTTTCTAGTATATTTTTAAGTGATAAACACAAATTCCGACATTCCTTGGCTACTAGCTCTTGTTAGAAGCCAAAAATTAAAGAAACACATAATCCACCTACTCCTTTCTATTTGTTTTAGTCAACTTTTCCAACAACACCCTCTTCCATTTTTCGCACATTTATTTAAAATGGTTAACTGGGAAGGGTGCCTTCCTAGATATGCCTGCCTATCTCTATCCCTCCTCAGGTAAATACAAATGCAAAGAAACAATTTTGAATCTCAGCCACATCCTTGTCCTCACTAACTTCAGCTCAAGAGACTCACCAATTCTCTCCAACCTTACTACATCTGGTATCTTGAAGTTGTCTATATTGTTTGCACGCCTTTGGCTATTTGCTCTAAGGTATCCCTTTTAAGTTCTAAATTTATGTTCAAACTAACTACTATCCTCAAAGCCACTAGGTAGAATTTCTGCTCTTTTCTGATCATTTGGTGTAGAATATTTTTTTTAAGACACCTTTTAATTCAAATAGTTTTTGCATTCTGCAATACACTTTCTATTCTTTGCTACTCATTTTTCATGTGGCCATTTTCAAACATGCTTCAACTTTTTATACAGTGTTTTTGCTTAATATGAGGGATCTGTTTCATATATTTTAATTATTTCTTTTAAAAAGCCATTCTGCTGACAAACTGATTTTGACATGGTCCTCTGTGTTAAGAAGTTGAATTTAATTTTATTTTTAATTGCAATTACCCAGTGAATCAACTAAGGTTCCTTCCTAAATAAGGAAGGTTCCTTCCTAAGGTTCCTTCCTCTTATATACTTTTCTTACCTTATTCGTTTAACACATTATTAACAATAAATTATTTACTCATTTCTACAACTAGTGCTCACTTTCTTTTTGTTGTTCCTGTTCTTTGCTATACAATTATAATCTAAAAGACAAAAAAAAAAAAAAAGCCCAAAACAAAACTAAAAAAAACCCCACAAATAAGGGAAAATAAACCAGAGAAGCATTACTCTTGTTTTGTAGAAATTTTAGTTTTGAGGTTAAAGGAAAAAAAGCAAAACTAAATCTGGATTCTCAAGTGTGGATTATGTAATAACAGTCATATTATTATATCATATACTGGCTACTTCTGATATTTTACTTCCAATTCTTTATGCCCTTGTACAAGGAAAGTGCAAAATGTAGATCAATGTCTCTATGTAAAGACATTGTTCAACAAAACTACTTACGTTAATGTTACAAAATTTAAAATCCCGAAACTATCCATAAAATGTCATTGCTATTTGAAATTAAACTCCCAGGCCTAGAACAAATCAGAACAGAACTACCATTGTGGTGTCACCAGACAACAATCATCATTGCAACATCCATACTTCACCAGAAGCCAGTTGTGGGTGAGACCATCTAAAGAGGCTACCAAACTTGTGAAATTAAAGTTAAATTTTTAACTGAGGTGACAGTGATGAAACCAATGCTGCTAGATTGTGCCTTAGTGCTGAAGAATGTTTCATAGAAATAAATGATGGAAGATCAGTTCAGGAAAGACAAAGTTGTTAGGCCGTACTGAAATTTCACACCGGTCTTTGGAATATGACTGGATGATTGGCACATGACATTTTAGCCCACACAAAATCAGCTGATTGTCTCAGGATAGGTTTTTAGGAAGGGCTTTCAAAGATCAGAACTGGTAGTCAAATTTAAAGTTGACAGTAAAGTGAATCTAAAGAGTAAAGTGGTAAAAAGACCTCTCCTAAAGGAATGAAAATACCAGGACAGCCAAATAAGAAGGGAGAACTGAGCTGTCTGTGCTGAGAATGATCTGTAACAAAGATCTTCACATATCAGGACTGCCAGCACACCACCCCTCAGAACAACTAAATGCTTTAGGAAAATAAATACCATTCAGAGAGATTCTTTTCTCTTTTACCCTCAATCTGCTGTCCTAAAAGACCTCTGTTGCTTTAAAAAAAAGTCAGTATTGCAGTGTTAATGTCTTTGGCTTATTTGGATGAGACAAACATCATAAATTCTTGAAGTCAAGGAAATTACAGTCTCTAACAAAATACAGAACGCATCAAATAGAATGAAAAGACGTATTAGATTAAAGTGCTATTTAAGGGTTCTACAGCTGGCTCGACTCCAAAAGGAATTATGAAGGTCTTTCTGAGATCTATCACACTCTTTCATGCCACATAACCATAGTCAAAAGGTGACTAAAGAAAGATGCAAGATTTTCGAATGAGACAGAAGGCACAGAGGAGCCTGACAAGAGTCAGTACTATGTAGGCTGAAAGATGATCAGACCGAAGGCTCTCCTTCCTTCCAAACTATGTAAACAGCTACTTCAAAATAATATACGTACTCTTTATTCACAAGATACTTCCCAATTACAGAAGGAAGCCCCTACGTCTGCTCTCTCAATTTAACTCTAGATTTAGAAAACACTAGCCTAGCAATATCAACGTTTAAACCATCTACCAAAGAAAATTTTGAAAATAATCCAGCACCAGAAAACAAAACTGAGCAACTCCCCCACTAATATTGGCTGACACTTTTGTTGCTGACAATGATGTCACACTAAAAACAAGCAAGATTTTGTCTTTTTTTAAAAAAAGCACTGAACAACGCCTTCTTCACTGGTGCCTGAATCCAAGAGAAGTCATTCCCCACCCCATTTCTGAGATTGTGCCTGTATTATGCCTAGCATGAAAAGCAGAAAGAGCTAATTTTCTGTTCCCGCAAAGGGAACGCTTCCACAGAGCTTTTTGAACAGTACTTACTCAAATATGGTGGTTTGTAAGGCGCTCGTGTATTAGACAGCAGTCCATCGAACTCCTTCCTTTCCAGACTGTTGTGAAGGGCCTTCTCTTTGCCGAAGGTGGAGAAGGACCTTTCTGCCCCGGGCTGGGCTTCTGGTGTTTCAAACACTTCAGTGTCTGGAACGGAGTCCATGCCAGGTACGTGCAGATTGCTGCGGTAATCCGCAGCTTGGCGTCCATCGGATGGAACAAAGGAAGGCATCCAGCACCGATCTGAGTGGCCCAGTGCTTTACATTCCTCTGTGCAATTGGAGAAGAGATCCATGCCTGCAAGCATGAAAGAAAAAGAAACTACAGATATAAGCTTCAGCATCATGAACAGCTGCTGACAGATAAGAAAGATTACGCCAAGGAAAGAGAAGCGGAAAACGAAATGCGGTAAGAACTTCTTCCACTAGATTCATCTCCTCAACAACAACACAAAAAAAATCTAGTTGTCCAGTCTTCAGAAGTCAAAGACACCTTGTAACACACCTAACTAAATGCCAGAATGTCACACACACACAAAAATACCACAAGAAGAAGAGCATCAGAGGTTCTGTCTCATAAAATCACTTGCAGATCTCACTGTTTAGAACCCATTCACACCAGGTTCAATTCTGCTCGCAGGTTGATGTCTGTAGTTCACTGGTTGAAAATACCTGCTTAAGAACATGAAGGAATTGTTTCTACATAAATGTGTCTCTGACCAAAGAAATTAAAAGTCTGGATTTAGAAATCGCAGATTTAATTTATTA
Organism: Ploceus nigricollis; assembly: GCA_013399945.1. Classification (NCBI taxonomy): domain Eukaryota; kingdom Metazoa; phylum Chordata; class Aves; order Passeriformes; family Ploceidae; genus Ploceus; species Ploceus nigricollis. Next base: position 881,289 of record VXBC01000844.1, on the reverse strand, counting down.
AATGAAACATTAATGAGTCCTATAAAAGAACTATCTGTGCATACATCAGTACAGAGATGGAGCCTATTGATATTAAAAGCAGATGTTACAAAGCAGGAATTGAACTTTCAAGCAATCAGGAGAGCTTATTCAATCATTACATCACTCTTTCAGGGACAGTTTTCATTGCTGCTGCAGCAGTCCTGGCTATTATCAAGTCATCCAAGAAACGGGACAGAACCCTATAATAAAATACTGCAATTAGCAGTACAAAGGCAAGTGTAGTCCAGTGTAATGTGGCTGTGGATACTACTGAAAAAATTGTTAATGCTTCCCCTATATAAGCAAACAATTATCTATGTTTGCTTACAAATCCTTTAATGCTATTAAGATCTCAAATGACAAGCAATGCCGCTTTTGACTACTTTCAGATCAGCCTTCCAAAGGAATATTTCCTGGCTAAGAGTCTCTAAGTCATTGGATTATAGTTGAGAGGAATGGTGTAGGAAATCACAGGGACAGAGTAAAATAAACACCAGCATCTCCAAGTTGGCTTGTCCTGCTTTTGGGTGGGATAGAGTTTATTTTCTTCCTAATAGCTGGGACAGTGCTGTGTTTTGGATTGAATATGACAACAATGTTGGTAACACATTAATGTTTGGGTAGTTGCTCAGTAGTGTTTACACTAAACCAGGGACATCTCAGTGTCCCATGCTCCACCAGTGAGGAAATGCACAAGAAGCTGAGAGGGAGCACAGCCAGGAAAGCTGATGTGAGCTGGCCAAAGGGCTATTCCATACCAGAGAGCATCATGCCCAGTATATAAACTAGAGGTGGCAGGGAGGGGCCAATCACTGCTCAGGGCTGGGCTGAGCAGCAGTCAGTGCCTGGTGAGCAAGTGTAGTGTGCATCATTTCTCTGTTTTCCATTTCACGCCTCTCTCTTTCTCCGTTTTGTTATTATTGTTATCATAATATTTATTTCAATTATTCAACTATTCTTATCTCAGCCCACAAGTTTTACTTTTTTCTGATTCTCTTTGCCATCCCACTAGGCCTAGGNGGGACAGAGTAAAATAAACACCAGCATCTCCAAGTTGGCTTGTCCTGCTTTTGGGTGGGATAGAGTTTATTTTCTTGCTAATAGCTGGGACAGTGCTGTGTTGTGGATTGAATATGACAACAATGTTGGTAACACATTAATGTTTGGGTAGTTGCTCAGTAGTGTTTACACTAAACCAGGGACATCTCAGTGTCCCATGCTCCACCAGTGAGGAAATGCACAAGAAGCTGAGAGGGAGCACAGCCAGGAAAGCTGATGTGAGCTGGCCAAAGGGCTATTCCATACCAGAGAGCATCATGCCCAGTATATAAACTAGAGGTGGCAGGGAGGGGCCAATCACTGCTCAGGGCTGGGCTGAGCAGCAGTCAGTGCCTGGTGAGCAAGTGTAGTGTGCATCATTTCTCTGTTTTCCATTTCATTCCTCTCTCTTTCTCTGTTTTGTTATTATTGTTATCATAATATTTATTTCAATTATTCAACTATTCTTATCTCAGCCCACAAGTTTTACTTTTTTCTGATTCTCTTTCCCATCCCACTAGGCCTAGGAGAATGAGCAAGCAACTGTGTGGTGCTTAGCTGCTGCTTGGGTTAAACCAATACAATCTTCAACATCATCCTAAAAAGCAGAACAGTAAAAAAACAACCTCCTTCTCTTGTATTTATAAAGAGAACTGAGCATCTTAGGTGTGTGTCAACACTGAACTAAATCTGCTATAAACACTGCATTTACAAGCATTTCATTAGAATTACAAAAAAAATAACACTACTCATAACAGAAACAAGAAAAAATTTTGAAGAGCTGCAATATAGGAGAAGAGAACACACTCTTAAGCTGTGCCAGGGGAGGTTTGGGTTGGACACTAGGAGGAATTTCCTCAACAGAAAGGGTGACTGGGCGTCAGAGCAGGGAGGTGGTGGAGCCACTGTCCCTTGGAGGTATTTAAGGAAAGACTCAAGGATGTGCCTTGAACTTTAAGGATGTGGCACTCAGTGCCATGGTCTGGTTCACAAGGTGGTGTTAGGACACAGGTTGGACTCAATGATTTCAAAGGTCTTTTCCAACCTAGTTGATTCTGTGATTCTGTAATAAGATTCATGTAATGTAGCTCATTTACCAGGCAACATTGTAAAGAACTGGATTAGCTCGATCTTCAGTGTGAGGATTAGTATTAAGAATTCTACCACAGTTTTGAACTATAATTTGAATTATATTAATAATATTTATGTAATATCGCATACTACAAAAAAAACAATCTCTTCAGAAAGGAACAATGATTATGAGCTATCAACAAGTTCTTGAGTAAGAAAGGCAATCATTTAGACAGAAAAGAAATCATGAGGAAATGAGAAATAAAAGGTTTTTGTCTCCGATTAATCTCACTTTATAATGACTTTTTAATTTTAAATTAAGCAATATGCAATGCCAGGTCCAGTTTCGATTAGAGCCTTGCCTTGATAATTGGCATGCAGAAGCCTGAAAATATATTTCTGATCAGTGAACTGTTGAAGAATGCAAATGTGAACTGCAGATATGCTTAAGGAATCAGATGAAGATCATCAGGCAAGGAGAAAAATAGTGCAAATACAAATTCTGTAGTGGTATTTCTTTCCAAAGACTGAAAAGAAATATTTAGATGCAGGTTTCCCAGAGATTTCAAAGGTCTTTTCCAACCTTATAAAACTCTGTGTGAGTGTGTGTGTATTTAATGTATCAAAGTATCTGAAGAAAAATATTTTTTGCCTTTCCAAAGCTTTAAGGGACAATAAAATAGTTATGTCAATTTGCAGACTTCTTGGCAAAGGTACATGTAAAAAACAAATAGCCCGACATTTAATAAGAAAATTATTACAGTTCCATTTTGCTGATAATGTATCAGTGACTATATTCATTCAACCTTCCCTGAAAGACAGGAGGAGACAGAAAAACTTAGGAGTAAACATTAAATTATATTCTTTAGTCTATGGGGAGGGAAATATTAGAAAAACATTGTTTTAAGTATGTGCATTCAAATATATACCCTTTTCTTCCCTTCCCAGACCTTTATTTCACCTGGAAAATTAACCTCCATTTTACTATTTTACTCTCACATCAGCTGCTAAACTGCAAAATGTTTCTATCCAAATATTTTTTTTGTTCCCTTTTGAATACTGCTTGTCTACTGCAGTGCACTGAATAGTATTATGTAACAGCTTATTATAAAAGAGATGTTATAGCCACTATAAATCAGGATTTTGAATAAACAAAGTAATGAATATAGGGCATATAAAATGTAAGCTTGAACTGCAAACTTTTTCTCTCTTTGAGATGAGAACTTATAAAAAGAAAAAAAAACTATATACATTGGAGTTTAAATATATCCTGCTGGAACACATAGCTAAATGTAAATGCCTGTTTAGAATGGCAACAAAATGTTCAGAGAGGCAAGGGTTAGGAATTGTTCCAGCTTGAAGCAGTCACAACAGTCCCTAAGAGTTTAACAGGTGCAGAACCAAGCCCTCGGGTTTAGTATTTTGACAGAAAAGAAATTCAAATTAGCAGCTTATTTTCAAAATTCCTGGGTAGCCATGCAATTTACACTGCCTGTGGTATGAATGCTGGCTATTCTTCCCCACCTTTTTCCTGTGGGTAATAGTATAGAATTTTCTGGCTCTAATTGAAAAACATTTAACACACGGTTAAGAGTAAGGGCTATTTGCTGTTTTCCAAGAAGGAAGGATATATTATGGTAAAGAAGTAAGACACTCAGCACAGAGTTCCTTCATAACCCAAGAATCATGTTCTTGATTTATAACAAAATGTTCAGTAGTTTAACACTTCCATCTCCCTCATAAATCAATTTTTATTTTTATATATATATATATATAATATCCTTCTGAACTAAACTCCCCATCATAATTACAAGTCCACATTAAAGAAAAATGCTTGTATTTTTATTCTTCCCTTAGTTATGCTGTTAGACCTTGCACATACAGATAAACTGAAATTTTAAAGGTGACTCTGAATTAGGAATTTCAAATGCCCTTTTTGGATACAAACAGACAGTACAGTGCCCTGAAGTTCTGACAGTGATCAGCATTGCACTATTCCAAATGCAGCATACACAGAACAACTCATTGCAAAGGCCACTAGCTCACTCCTATTTTATTACCAGGGGGCCCAGTGGGCAATATGAGCTCTCTCACAACTTTGAATTTGCAGATTTTAAAGGAAAACAACCCCCCTGCCCGTCCCTCAAAAGCTGCCAAAAACTAGGAAAGGTGTTAATTAAGTTTGATGTCTGAAGTACCTAAACTCAGGTGCTTTGAATCACATACTTGGCAGCACTGCATGTTGGAAGCATGTTCCCAATTTGCTTCCTTTTCATATTTCAAAAGGAGAAAATCAAAATTTCTATGTGAGTTTTAATTGGTTTGAAAGACTGTTTTGTCAAGGCAAAAAATTAGGCCTAAATCCATTTTTAAATAACGTGTCCTTTCTCAAATTAATTAAGGGAGAAGAACTATACACCAAGAGCAACAAGTGAACACTTTCATATGCATTACTCAGTACAAGATGTAACAAAAAATAAAAATACAAATTAAATGCTGATGAAGTATTTTTTGCAATATCATTATTGAGAGGGGTTTTCCCCCAATGTGTGCAATTTTTTTTCAGAACCTTGCCTTTTACTTGGAAATAAATGACATTTCTGTTTCTCCTGTGCTAGTTAGATGTGAGATAGGGGTGATGTAGGGAATCAGAGCTCCCATTCCCAGAACAACTATCCATTTGGTTAGATTATCAATGAGCAAGTTACTCATTTCCCATGATTCATGTTTAGTATTGTTAAGTAAGGATAATGATGTTAACTTACTTGGTAGTTATCTACTGAAGAATTGGACTTTATGAAACAGAGTTATTACACTATTTCTTGCTAAGTAATTGATGTGCTGCCTTGGATAAAACTGACTTCATCTGCATCAGAACATGAATAAAGACTCAAATATCTTGAATATTCAGCTCTTCCAAATCTTAGCTTCAAAGGCGTATCTGGACCACTGAGATGTGAACATTATTAAGCATACAGGCCAAGGAAGAAGTGGGAAAAAAAAAACCAACCAACAAAAAAAACAGAAGTAGCACTTAGCTTCAGTCAAAGCACTTTTCTAAGCCATTTTCATGTTCACTTTCACTTTATCTGAGATAGACTTTTTGCCCAAGTGATCTTCAAAACAGGATTTAGCTGTCAGTCTGCATAGGCTCAGAGGAAATACTGGTTTTCTCTGTCCCTTTATCACTGAAATTCTTCTTCTGACTTCTCTTATTCTTCTCCTTATGGACACTGAAATATTGCAGCTCTTCTGCCATAATGAACCCTCTTGGCATTCAGCTAATCTGTACTGAAAAGGTGTGAGCCAGAGTTTCACCCTGTGCTTTTGCATTAAACCCTTACCAGTTCCCTTCATAAAATCCAACAAGAAAAGCCTAATTTCAGGTTTCAGCCAGTCACCAATATAAACTGTTCAAAAACAGATCAAAAAAGCTGATGCATTTTACAGGATATTTGAGGCAGTGCATCTACTTGGCTCTTCATCTTGGGCATTCCTCCCTGAAGTGCCTCTGAGATATTGTGCCAATTCCATGAAAAAAAGGGTAATACTGTGAAGGACTCTGCTTGGGAAAGCCAAGTAGCTAGTGAGCAACCATATGAAATAAATTGATGGCACAAGTCCAAATCTTACAGGACAGGTGTCTAATCATACAATTTAAATGTACACACATGCAGAGTATTAATTGGCACCCAAGCTGGCAGTTTCACAAGGGAGGCCAAGAAATTAATCAACCATGGGAAATAAACTAACCTCATGCTTGAGAATCACTCCTACAGAACACGGCTGAAATACAGTGTGTTAGTAAGAGGTAGAAGTGTTGTGTGAGCTGTGTTTGTTCTACAACAAGTAGCAGCTTTTCCCTCAAACATTTTCAAAGAAGAGAACAGGGCATAAGAACCTAGGGTTTGAGAAACCCCTCCTCTGTTTGCCAAGAGCCTTTGTAAAGTCATTTTTTCAAAAAGCTGGGATTACTAACCCAGTCAGTGAAATAACTATTCAATCCACAAAAAAATTAGGATCTTGAGCATCTTACTCCTTGCCATCCCCTTCCAAAAGCAGATGACAGTACTTTAAGTACTAAAGTACTTAAAGTACTTAACACTACTTCATCAGTGTTAAGGCAGGTAAGAATGTAGATAATTATGAGACATTTATGTGTTACTTTAATGGGAAATATTAATCCCTTACATGCATTTCAGCACATTTAAAACATGCTTAAATCCCTTTTAAGAAAATATATTTTGTGAAAAGGTGAACTACGATCTAATTTCAAAACCCAAGAAAACATTTTATGATATGTAGAACAGCATAGTTCAGATTTCTCACTAAATAACTGTGCAAGATAAAGCTGTGGCAATGTGATGGATTTTCATCCTACATGTTTTCCTTGTGGCATTCACATTTTCCTTCCCAATTATTAACTGGCCACGACACCACAGTTTGGATAGCAATGGACTACTACAGAATAGCTACCTGTGTGCCACAGGACTGCTCACCAGTGACAGAGGTCCTGTGCTGAACAGAAAAAAGATGTTTTGCCAGCAGAACTTGCTGCTGACTAAAACTGGTGGGAAATGAGTTTTGTCTGCCAGTGTGAATTACTTACTAAATATTTTTAGATGATTTTGAAAACAAATATGATGTTGCATAGTAACAGGTAACATCTTGGAATAAAAACCAGCCCAAACTGCTGATATGTTATCAATCAGTATGTTTTCCTTCAGTAATTTAGAAATAATTGATTGTAGAGCACCAGAATGACCAAAGGTAACAGGTAGGCATTCCCTCTATATTTCCTCTAGCCATTCGAGAGCAAACAAGATTTATACTCCTTTTTTCCCCATAAAATTCATCCCCAAAAGATCATAGCAAGAGAAGTTTTTATGGGAAAACATCTTGTCATCACTGAGGTAAAAGGGCACATTCTTTGCATTAAGACAGCATGATTCAGCCCAAAACTTACAGGAAAATAGGTAATATGTGTGTAGAAGATTAAAGCAGTTTCTACAGAGATTTGTAATGAAATATTTATCTGGGACTAGCATTAAAAAAATGGTGCATGCAAATTATTCTCAAATCTCAGCACCAATATATGAATTGGTGTATTGTGAGTTTTCAGTTCAAACTACTAATTGTGAGTAGGCCAAGCCTAATTGCCAGCTTTCATTACTTACTATGTGGTCACCACTGAAGATTGAGAAGTTCACAAAACACATCATGTTCTTAAATAATTTCAAATCATTTAAGAACCTGGTGTGGTTTGTGAAATTGTGAGTATTCTGAGTTTTCATTTCAAACTATTAACTGTGAGTAGACCAAGCCTAATTGTCAGCTTTCATTACTGACTATGTGATCACCACTGAAGATACAGAAGTTGACAAATCACATCAGATTCTTAAATGATTTGAAATTATTTAAAAGTGCAGAATAGTTTTTCTCCGCTATTTGATAAAATAGAAATGAAGAAGAATTTACCCCACTAAGGATCAATGCCAAATATGACAAGCATTCATAGTCTACTTTTAAAATGGAGGGAAAGCATAAAGAACAGAGGCACAACAATAACAGCACAGAATGCATCTAAAAGAAAATAGCTTTCAGTTGATGTGCAACTATATGATTATATTCCCACCATCAGTCAAATCCAGCCCCTTCTGCAGATGTTTATTCTTTTCTCTCCTGTTTGGTTATTATGGTTCATTATGTTGAGGGACTAAGCTGATTGAAATGTTCATGGAGATGACTGCTGCAGTAAAATGCGTAAAAGAGAAAAAAAATCCAGGCATGCAGGGAGGGCAGGAGGAGAGAGAGCTTTTTATAACTCAGTAGCCCTGATTGCTGCATCAGAAACAGTGCAAAAGAAAGGGTGGGGGGAGGCTAAATACATGGCTTTTTCGAACAATAATAAATCATACGCCATATATAGGCCAAAAATGAAAGAGGCTCTGTGTTCAGATGTAAACTTCTGGCAAGACCTGGTTTGTTGTCAGGTTCCCAGACACAAAATAGACACTCTGTTCACTTAGCATGAAGCCCTGCAAGAAGCAGGGAGCTCCAGAGACTCTTGGCTCTTCTCAAGTCTCATTAGGTCTGCATATTAATGACTTGCAGCAATAGAAAGAGGCCCTGTGGCAGCCTCCTCTTCCCCTGGTGCCTGGGTTTCCCATCGTTAAGGGCACAGGGACTACAGCAGCAGGAAAATAGGGGACATTAACAGAGCAGGCAAGTGAGGCAGCACTGCTGTGACAGCACTGGGTCCCCTGCCCTGGTATCTCCTAAGCTGGGGGTCGGGGAGAAAAAAAAAAAAAAAAAGGAAAACTGACAGTATTTTATATGGCACGGTCGTAGCAAATCTTTATACATGACAGAGCACAAAGGAAACAAGGGGGAAGACAGAACTGTGTTGCACAAAGATGTACCAGACCTGTGGAGGCTGTGGTAGGAAAGAAAGCACAGCATTTGTAGCTAAAATGCAGTGCGAGGGTGAGCGTGAATTCTAATGTACAGGCTCTGAACAAATGTTCCTTTCAGAAGCAAACTGACAGTATGAGAACTAAGACAGCAAGCCCTACATATGGGCATAACACTGCAATGTGTGTATTTCCTAAGTGATTCATAGTCTTTTAAAGCTTTTCTTTCCTCTGTCAAGAAAATGTATTTAATAATACCTTATTAAGACGGAGACCACTTGCACTATATGGTGCCTCAATTTGAATTAACAGACAATCCTCTGAAAATTCTAAGGTATTACACATTCAGAGCACCCAATGTGTCTCCACTGATCCCCTGCAAAAAAAAACCCCTCACAGTCTGGCTGTCATTCAGTCATTGGATTCATTCTTTCCCTTGGGAACTCCTCCTTCACTTCTCATTGCTGTGCCAGCTGAAGTGCCTACTAAACAGGATTGCTTAATGCTTTGAAATTCTCTAAATCTGCCATAGGAGAAAATGTACTATAAAATGTACCAATAACTTTGTTTCAATGTGCAGGAAGTTTTGCTACAGTGAACAGTATAACACACCAATTACCATCCCCAATCAAATTAATAAAATTAATTCTGCCCCATGACCAAAAGAGGTTCAAAATTGCCTCCTTGTCCAGCAGCAAGCTGATGTAAACCCAGCCTCCCAAAAAATAAATATGCTCACCTTATTTATGCCTCTCTTGTATTATATTCCTATAAGTAACTGCTCCTTCTAGTCTCCCTACTTAAAGATCCAATATTTCAATTCTCTTATCAGACTTACCAGAGGATTGACCTCGATTAGTGGCATCATGATCACTGTCTCCTTGCTCACTGTCTCCATGACCACTGTCCTTAGAGCTTACTATGTCTGCTTCCTGGAATGCAGAACTAGACACAGAAACATCTTTACATTAGAATAAACATGAAAGAGGAACTCATAAAACATTCTTCCGCCATCACATGGCCAAACACGGTGCTGCATTCCCCCCCCAACTCCTGCCTGCTGCACGGCTTCCACCGGGGTGCCCTGCCCACCATGAGCAAAACGAGGAGGAATTTTCAGACCTTGCAAGGGACAGCAAGGGTTACTGCTCCTGGCTTTCATGAAGTCGGTAAAAGGAATTTGCTAGCATTTCCTTCAGCTGGTTAGCTGAACTTTAACTCAGTGAGACAATGTTTTCTGGGAGACCCTACAGAAGCATATTATTAAGTATTTGAAGCACATTTTAGACTAATACAAACCGAGATTTTGTTCTCTTTTCAGTCAGTTTTGAAACCAGTTCAGAAAAGCCATAATTCAAACTTATTTAGTGCATCTACATACATTTGACTTCCCACTGCTTTACTACCCTGTCACATCTGTAGTAAATACATTTCTGCACACCATTCAGACTTGCTAAAGCATGCACGAGGAAACCAAGGCTACAGAGCTCCTACCTGTTTACTCGTCGGGGTCTGTCAACTAGATAACTGAGCTCAGCACGCTGATGCTTTGTCTAGGAGAAAAGAAATTATTGGGAGAGATATAAACTCTTGATATTTCTGTAACCAGCAGCAGAAAACATACAAGGGAGCAGCCCACCATATTTACTATAAATGGCAATGCTTAGCTGCAAGTAGGCCTGCAAAATCTGTTTCTAGAATGTAAGGGGGGAAAAAATTAGCTCTTAGTCACACAGATAGGAAGGCACAAGGGATTTTTTCTTGGAGTTTTTTGAGACGAGACTCTGACGTTTTCTCACTGTGCACACTATTGAGCATCACAAGGACTCCCACAAAATATTAGCATAACTATTTCTAGAGTTGTGGACTA